>JAPSGF010000132.1:627930-812586 GCA_035772895.1 Perdix hodgsoniae
AAAGGTCATTAGCAGCAATGACACAGGGCTCCAAACTTCTGCAAGGTCCTCAACACCAAACACCAAACACACAGCCTGAGTGACTTGCCAAGGCTGAGGTTAACACAAAGAGACACAGTGGGGAGAAAACCATTTTAAATTAGAGACAGGAATATTTATTAGCCAAGAGAAAAACCTCCCTCTCCATTGAGATCCATGATGGTAAACACAGAAGACACAAATCACCTGAAGTGCCTGGACAGCCCCTCGCTCTGCATCCACTGAGCAGAGCCAGATCCCTCTGCTCTCTCCAGCAGGAGACTGCAGCTTTCCTGCTCTGAAGTCTGCTTACATTACTTGCTCCCTTTGCTGACATTGGCAGCTTGCTCAAGCCTTAGCAAAACTATTTTCTCTTGGATATACTTAATCTATCTTATTTTTATCCCATCTGCGAGAAACAGCAACCGCAGCACAAACAGATCTGCTTAGCAATGCTGCCAGCCGTGCAGATCCCATCACCTCCTAGCTGGGCTGCTGCAATGTCTGCTGTTTATCTGGTGCTGCTCTCGTGCACTCACACATCCTACCAGCAGCACAGCATCTATTTCTCTTAAGGGCTGCTTCAAGGTGAATTAACCAAGTTCCGTGCAGACTGCACTGCTGAGCGTAGACTTCCAGTCCTTCCTTTTTCCATATAAAGCTTTAAATAGGTTTAGACTGAAAATCTCACTGAGGGCTCCCACGCGTTCTCCGCAAACGAAGGCAGCTTTGGTCCCACACAGCGACCACTAACAGCACGCACAGCTTCACCAGGAGACAGGGCCAAGCAGTGACTGTGGCCATATCCACATCAGCCACCCCCCCAGGTGTAAGTATGGCTGCTGCTGGCAGTCCCATACTCCACCCCCTGCATGGAGTGCTGAGCCAGGCACAGCCGTGCTGGCTTACAAGTGCTGGAAGGTTCTCCAGGACGGAAGAGACGAGGCTGTTCCTCTCCTGCCACCCCAGACAGCGTTGTGTTGGAATTAAGCCTGTTGTATTTGGAAACAGAAATTATCACAAGGAGATCTGCAAAGCCACTGCAAGGAACTGCTTGTAAACTACTGCATGTCTGCAGGTCCAAACATTTGGAAATTTATTCCCAGCCACTGGAAATACGTGAGTCAGTGACCAGGATAAACATAAAACCACAGCATTTACCGGAAGACAGAAAGATACATCTTTCTTTTTTAAATCAATATTTTTAACCAAAACTTCCTGAAGTAGGTCATCAAAGCAAAGATTATTTTTTTTTTAAGTAGCTGCTTAGTTACTTGATAGTTCCTTCCACTCTCCCTATTCCAAACTGAAGGAGCAAGACATGAGATGGTCCTGCAAGTCTGAGCCTACAGGACAAGCAATACCCCTGTACCATTGCATCTTCTTGTAAAGTCCATGGCCCAGCTTCTAGACTCTTAGAAAATTAGTTTCATTTACACATATATTAAAAAATAGCTAAACTTTGAGTGCTTTGCTCCTTACTTTATATTCTGTTTCTTTGCTGCTTACTGGTCAGCATGGGAATACACCATGGGGGTTATCTCTGCAGGTCACCTCCTCGTGCATTCAGGTCCACAAAGGAACCCGCCCCACAGTGTGCTACAGGGGGTGCCCTCCTCTAAGTCTGAATTTTATCCAGATATCATGAATCTGGTGCTTCCCCAACCTCTGCAGATGCACAAATCCCTGCCGGCAGCACAGCGCCATCCTTAATGCTGAATTCATGCTAAAGCAACAGAGTACACAGAGTTCTTTGGGAGGGAGAGAGAATGACTGCCTTTTTAATTCTCCTAGAAAAACGTGAAAGTGTTTCTTTGGGGGTTTTTTGGAGTTAATGTCTTTTCCTGCTGCTCAGTCTGTCCAGAGAGATCCTCTTGTATTTCCTGCCCAGCATTCGTCTGTTCCTTTCTGAAATGCAGGAGATAAAGGAGAGTCATCTCGTGAAGAAGATGTGGTCCAGAAGTGAAGCACAGAACAGGAAAGATCTGAAATGCTCGTTTTCTAAGGACTTCGCTTAACCAAATTACCACCAAACTAGAGGTCATTTCTAACCACTGATTGCCCACCACCTGGAAACTATTTGGAACAATTGTAAATGTGTACAAAATCTGGTTGATAAAAGCCTTGAAATGTAGAACCTGGGAAGTTTCTGAACTTTAACAACCAAGGAGAAACAAAACCACCATTTCTTTCTGTAACTTTGATCCTGCTCTAGGAGGAACATCCAGGCACCCCTAACAGGTATTTCATTCCTCACTGTTCTCGTGCCAAGGATGCCATTTAAACTCTTTGGAAAGAGCTCCTCCATGCTGTCTGTACTCCAACATTTAACAGACATCATTTAAATAAATGCATGCTAGAATTTTTCTACAAGCCTTCCCAGCATACAACAGCTGTAATCAGCCTACATGCAGAAATGCAGGATCCAAAAAAGCTAAAGCAAAATATTGACCTACAGTACGAAAAATTAAACAGTCACAAGAAGGAATGAAAGAACAGAGGCCTTTCTCACAAAGCAAAGAAATAAATAAAATTTAAGAAGACAACAACCTGCCTTAGCACTGACTTCTCCGTGCCTCTGAACCTTACAGGAAAAGCCTGTCTGTATGCAGTGCACCACGGCAGCACAACAGCAGAACCACCTGCCCACCATTGGATGGGGTGGGAAAGGCTCCGACAGATACCCTCAGGCAGCACACATCTCTTCTGGACATTTCTGGTCCAGTTTACTTCATCATTCTCAAAGTCACAGTCATGTGGTTCAGTGGAAAGAAAGTAGAATTAATTCCCTTAGAAGCCACAGAGATTTTAGGTTAAGCTTTCCCATACAGTGTGTTTTTAATCTGTACATCCTTATGACCCAAAGAGATTTCTCAGATTGAAATATCAGATAGCTTTCTGTGGACCAAAGTTAATATTCTCACTACGGTCCCTACCCCAAAAATTCACAGAATCACAGAATCGCAGAACGGCCTGGGCTGCAAAGGCCCCCAGCGCTCACCCAGCCCCAACCCCCTGCTGTGTGCAGGTCGCCAACCAGCAGCCCAGGCTGCCCAGAGCCACATCCAGCCTGGCCTTGGATGCCTGCAGGGATGGGGCACCCACAGCCTCCTTGGGCAACCTGTGCCAGTGCCTCACCGCCCTCTGGCCGAAATTTCTGCTCAAAGGCAGCATCCCAAGCTCAGAGATGCAGTGGAAGAAGGACAGAGATGATGTGGTCCTTCAGCTGCTGACCTTTCAGCTCCTGAAACTGTAATTACTCAGAAATAAAATGTATGCAAATGCAGAAGATGAACAGGACTAAACCACAACACAGACAAGCTGCATCAATTCATCAATACAGAAGGAAGAAATATTGATGAAGTCAGAGGTTTTTTTCTGAGCCCCAGTTTGAAATCTGCTTTTTCTTCCAGAGTCAACAAGACCTCTGGTTTCAATTTTTTAGATACAGTTTGAGAATTTACATGCTGGGAGGTCTCACTCTCGATACAGTGCCTTTTTTTCAAGCAATGTGTACAACAGAGAGTTTGGGGGGTTCTTTCCAAACTTCTCTCATTAATTACTCACAACAGCCTCATGGTTTTTTGCTTTTTGAGAATGTTGCAAACAAGAATGAATTAAACCTCTGACAGATGGGTTTAAGACAGCACTCTCATTTTGCCATTGGATAAGATGAAATTCCTATGAATGGGATGAAATTCCTATGAATGGAATGGTTCAGTCTGGAGAAGAGCAGGCTCAGGGGAGACCAGATTGCTCCCTACAACTCCCTGGAAGAAGGCTGTGGTGAGGTACAGACAGCCTCTTCTCAGGGGTAATGAGAGGCGATGGCCTCAAGTCGTGCCAGTGAAGGTTCAGGTTGGGTATTAGGAAAAAAAATTCTTCTCAAGAAGAGTGATGAGGCACTGGCACAGCTGCCCAGGGTGTGGTGGAGTCACCATCCCTGGAGGGATTCAAGAAGCATGGAGATGTGGCACTGAGGGACGTGGTCAGCGGACACGGTGGGAATGGGCTGGGGCTGGTCTATACAACCTTAAAGGTCTCTTCCAACCTTACTGACCCTATGATTCTATGACTGGTGGAGGACACAAGTGCCTTATCCCCCCCCAGCTACAGTTACAACCCACCTCAGATCCATGGCAGTGCTGGAGGGAATCTTAGGGGCACATTATGAACTGCGTAAGAGCCACTGCAACAGGGCTACAATTTAAGGTGCAGCTTCAGGTCGTGATGTTGTGAAATAACTCTAGGTATCTAGGAGACATAGAAAGGTGAGACACAAAGTTTTAAGTCTACCTCACAAGGTTGCTTGTCTGGTTTTCTTCATATCTTTGCTTGAATTCCTGTTTCCCAGAAAAGCCTTTTACTCCTCTCTAGCTCAGGACACAAATGTAGCTACTGGAACCTGACCGAGCTATTGCACAGCTATCTCACTTTTAGCCCAAGCCAAAGAATGCTCACCCAAATAACTCTCAGAAAAGACTCAAAACCCAGCATGTACCAAATACATGGGAAATACTAACCACTGGATCACTCCATTTCCACAGACATGGGTAACTCAACCTTCCTAATAACTCTCCCATCATCCATTGTGGAGACAGGAAACAACTCACTGCTTGGCATCCATCTCCCAATAAACATATATATATATGTTATATATATACATATATGTAATATGTATATATATATATATTTATATATTTATATATATATAATATAAATTTGTTTCTGAGTAGGGAATTTGTCTGATTCTATGTAGAGTCCACTTGCATTACTCTGACTACACCATTCACTTTTCCTTTAAGGATGATGTATACAGTCAGGAGAGGGTAAATGCAGAAAAGTACCTGAGAATTGATCCTACCTTTCCTTTGCAACTATTTGCAAATAATAGTTTTTAGTAAAATAGTAAAATAGTAAAAAAGGAATACCTTTGCTATTATCTCACAGAACAGAAGCAGCAAGTGGTTCACAGTAAAAGCCACGCCAGTTCAGGGCAAACGGTGCACAGTCTTTACCATTGTTGCAATGCCAGGGAAATGAACAAATTCGCCCTGTGGGCTGAAGCTAAGGGAATGAAATTCTTGAGCCCTGCCTAAAATCACATGGGTATGCTTGGTTGTCTGATGTTGTTCCATGGTGACTCACAAACTCTTCTTTGCCTTGTTCTCTGTTTTGCTATGTGATGCTGGTCAGTGAGCTGCACAGTAAAAGCTGTGCAGGGAACAAACTGGGCCCTGGGTGGACGCTTTCTTCTTCTTTTTCTTTTTTTGCAGGCAATCTCCTGCCTCACAGCAGCAACTCGTGAAAACAGAACAGGCAATATCTGGACTGAATCGGTGACTATTTAGCGCTACTAGAAAATAAAGTGACGCTACATGGCATGATAGCCATGTGATCCCCTTCCTAATTTGCAGAATTTCTCATTGTAGCAACAACAGATGGTGCCTTGCATGCCTTTTTTAGCAAATACTCATTAAAGCCAACAAGGTTTCTACCTGCACAGCCTCTCTTTTGCACTGGCAAAAACAAGCTACGGAACGTTAGCTTCAGTTCAGCTACAACAAATAACACTGTGAACCTGCAGGCATACTGCCCAGCAGCACAACCCAGATCCCCTGCCTGAAACGTTCAGGGATCTAATGTGGTCAAAAGGAGAGCACTGAATTTCTCAGGCATGACTCCAAACCTGTAAGCATACGTGGACTGTACTGGGAGACAAGGTGTCTGTGCAGGGCAATTAGGTGTTCCCACATGCCAGGTGAGAAGGTGCTGAGAGGCAGCCAGCTGGCGGGGATATCTGTCAATAGGCCTCCTGGCTGGGCCCTCTAAAACGAGCTGGCACAGCAGAGAAGCCTGCCCCAAGTTTCAACTGGAAGCTCTCGGGGTGCCATGAAATCACAGAATCACCAAGGTTGGAAAAGACCTTCAAGATCATCCAGTCCAACCACCCACCTACCACCAGTAGCTCTCACTAAACCATGTCCCTCAACACAAAATCCAACCGTTCCTTGAACGAGATGTTGGCTGCCTGCTTCCAGGTGAAGAAGGGGCGATGTAGGAAGGTGCAGTCAGAGGTGTGCTCTGTGCCCTCCAGGGAGGGTTTCTGCTGCTGTTCTGTCACTGCATGCAATCCAGTTGTACAGCCGAGTGCTCAGAAAGTCAGCAGGCCTGGCAGGTTTGCCCTGCTGGGGGTTCTTCAAGGGAGCAAACAAAGAGGAGGGAATTCCCAATGCAGCATTTGCTTGCTTTTAAAACAAATTGAATAGTGAAAGCTATATATACCCAAATATCATACCCAGAGCTTCCATTCAGGACAACTGTTGCAGGTTTTGGACAGTGAAGGGAGGTGACAACCATTTGGATGCAAAACTGGAGAGGACAGGGAACCTTCCTGGCATTGCCATTTGAGACTCCTTAGCTGGCTGAAAAGCGCTCTTTTTACCTCTGGACTGCAGCAGAGAAAACATCTCCAGACTTCCTTAAGAATGGGGGAAAACAGGCAGCAAGTAGGACTGGAATGACTCCCTGCTTCCAGCTCTTGCTTGTAGAAGAGAGAGAAGGGAGTTTCTCTGCTTCTGGTCACATCTTCATCCCTTCCTTACTGTAAATCTGGTGCCCGGCACAACACAGACTACGGCATTCATTCGATCACTGCTCTACAAAGCACTGAACTCCAAACCTGCTAAATATATGAACCTAATTGTAACCATTGCACCAAGGGGAAGAAAAAAAATAAGAAATGTAAGCTTACAGTCTGCCAACTATTCCAAAACTGGAGCACTGTGTATAGTAAATAGCGAGGAACAACAGAACAGGAGTCGGAGGAATTTGAGTCTTTCATGGGCACTGATGTAGTAAATCAGCTCTGCAGTTTAACACAGCCAAATGCAGTGTAAAGTAATATGTCTGAGGGAAAGGACTGAACTCGAAAGCACATATTCAAATGTGACATTCATGCACTATGCTAGCCAGGAAAAGGAGGCTGATTTCATTAAAGAAAAACAAATCTCTGCAGACCATACAGCCCATGCATGCACTCTAAAGAAGAAAAAAAGTAACTGGAATCCTAGCATAATTTGCATCGTTTTAGGCTATCTCAAAGGGGAATCAGAGTGGCTGTTAAAATAAAAGGAGCACAAGGTATATGTTATTCATCTAGAACAGTATCATGCAGGCCGTGTGAGAGGCTCTGAGGAGGAGCTATGGGCTCACACAGCGCTCTCATTATTCTTAGTACGGGGACTGATAACCAAGAAGAAGACTCACTCACACAGCACGGTCTGTGTCCATTTCAGTTACAGCAGTTCCAAAATATTTAAATTACATCCGTTTCAAATGTTCTCAGCTTTCGATTGCTCCAACCCCTGCAGAAATAACTACCACTTCAAAGAGAGATGGTCAAGAAGAGAGCAGAAAGTGGCCTATCTCTTCATTGCCAATGGCCAGAAGGAGAAATTTTAAATAACGTGGTCTCGTGGGGACCAGTGGCAGTGCCATAATGCTGCTGCTTCTTATTTTTTAGGAGCGCAGAACACTTTCCGAACTGCTTGATGCAGTGACAGCCAGTGGCTGGTGCAGGAGATGAACTGCGCTGTGCACCTCAGAATGAGCGCAAACAGACTCTGGTCAAATGTCCTCCTTTTCAGCGGCGCTGCAGTACAGCATTGCTGCAGGCAGCCCGTGGTGCATTCAGACTGATCTGACCCCAGCAAATTGCTGGAAACTTCCACGAGGAAGATGACATCTGAGTAGCTTGAGCTGGGACTCCCACCGCGGCTCTGTGGAGATCACAGATCTCAGAGCAAACACCTCAATGCTGACCTTCTGCAGGGTCAAGTTTGTTCTCAGTGGGGAAAGAAAACCTTTCACAGTTACCAGATTAAGCTGAACAAGAGCTAACAAGAACTGGAGAAGCAACAGGAGTGGCTTCTTCACTCTGCCTCAAGAGAACAATCTGGCACTTATTACAAAATTCCAGCCTCAAGCTTCCTCCCACAGGACTGAGCACGGAGGCCTAGACTTGTATGAATTAACCAAAAATAACACTTCCAGGGAGGGAAAGATGGCGGAAGGGATTGCTGATGGGACACAGCAGCCTCTCACCTCGTGCTCAGCAGCTCAGCTCCAGAAGAAATCAGCAGTAAGGAGAAGCTCTGAGCTCATGTCAAAGCATTTGGTACCCCCAAATGGTGTTTGGCATCCCCAGCTGCTTCCCTGGGGAGCAACTGACTGCCACGGCCACCAGCACCACAGCCATGTCTGGAGCAGTTCTTTCAGTCACCCTCCCACCTTCAGCATCAAATCATTTTAAACAGCTGTGAGCTGCACAGTGTCAAAGCTCAGACTCGTAGTGATCTTCAGCCCCTGGGAGCAAACATTTAAAAACAGTCAACACAAACAAGACCCTGTTTGGGGAGGGGTGGAGGGGGAAGGAGGCACACAACTTTCTGGCTCCTGACCGTCCCAGCTACGCATCCTCATTGCTGCGGCAATATCCCACAAACAGAGCGGCCATCAACAGCTCCCTGCAGAACAAGCAAAGAGCTGTCCTCAGGTAGCAACACTGCCTTAATGAAAACAAGATCTGTGCAGGCGAGTTGAAGACTCGGTAGAGCATGTAGATGTTACCTTAATTCGTGTATCAGCACTTAAATACCACAAGAACTGGAGCTCCAATCCCAGCAGAAACTGAATCAAGCAGCAGGAAATATGAAACACCTGAGCATCCTTGAAGCAACCTCAGGAAGGACAGGGAGCACCACACTGAGCTGAAGCACTGAACTGCAGAGAGCAGCTGACAGGGCCACCAGAGCCACCTGCAGCCACCAGCAATGGGAAATTTCTGCTAGACACTTCAGCTGCCACCAGTCTGCAAAGCACAGAACCACAGAATCACGAAGCCTGGAAAAGACCACCTTTCCCCACTAGTCCAGCTCCAACCCATCCCCACTATGCACTGATGTGTGCCTCAGCGCCACACCTCCATGGCTGCTGAGTGCCTCCAGGGACAGACCGATACCAACCTGAACCTGCCCCAGTGCAACTTGAGGCCATCACCTCTCATCCTACTGTTGAAGAGGGAAGAGGCCCATCCCCACCTTGCTACAACCTTCTTTCAGGGAGTTCCAGCTCCTTTCAGCAGTTCCAAGAGGTCTAACTAAGGATCCAGAAGTACAGAGCTAAGGTGATACAAAGCAAGGTTTGTTCATCCTGCATTTGTGGAATATGTAGAAAGGGGGAATGGAGACACACGTTCATCCCACCTTCCTGCAGTCTTCACAGCCTGAGGCCTCTTACAATACTCCTTTCCCTCCTGCAGTGAGGTGGTGCAGACGAGAGGTTTTACTGAAGGTAATACTTCGGTGATGTAATTTAAGACAATAGGATTAAACTGAAACAGACAATTTATGTTGTGCAACAGGAAATATTTCCAGACAGTACAGTCTGTTGGGCTCCAGAGCACTTTCCCAGGGCAAGCAGCAGAACTGGAAATGCCATCCCTTGACTCATCTGTCAAAGCTACATCAGCACTGAAAGCGTGGTGTGGAGAACATGCTCACATAGGAAAGAGATGGGACAGGGACCTGCTCTTCAGCATTTGGTTTTACACAGTGCAAGGTTTCATGGGATGTGGACTAAGCGAGAAAGACAGAAAAATCAGAAGGGTCTTGGTGAGACTCAAAACACTCCAGTTCCCAAATACGTGGACTCTTATCCACTCTCAACTGCTGTAAATCAGGAATAACTTCACTGAAATCAGTGATATCAGCTTAAAATGAAGTGGGTTCAAAATTAGACACAAAATTTAAGGATGAAATTGCATTGTTCTTACCTAAGGTAAGATCCCACTGTAGCATCCATGGGTTAAGTCATAGGGTAGTTTAGAATCAGCCCAACCAAAATTGTATAGAAACAGCCAGTTCTCTCATTTCTAAATACAGAGATGGATTTCTAACGAACTTTAGCTCCTAACCGCCCTCTTAGCAGCACCTGAAGTGTGGTTACACTCCCCAGGCTCCTTGCACATGCAATGACTCAGTTAAACTGCAGGACTCCTGCAAAAACGTCAGTCTGTTATTCAGGTTCCTTCCCCACCTAGAAATACAAAACATAGTTCCAGGTAAGCACTATTTCTTCAGCTTCTTAGATGTGCTGGGGGTAATTCCTGCTGCAGCTTCTCTCCGCCCTCTCTTATACAAGAGGCTCATCGGCCTCTTGACCGCGTCTCTGCTAGCAAACCAATTCTTTGACCCCGAGGCTAACTGCCATAGCTGCCAACATATTATTAAACTTTCCTACGCTCTGAAACAAGGTGATCACATCCAGACTGCCTTTCTTCCCCCGGCCCATCCTAGCTCCCAGCAGTGCACAGAAGCCATGTGGAGGGTTGTGTGTGTGCCCAGTGTGCCAGGACAGACCATCAGGCCCAGAGGCCAACTGCGGGGAGCACTGAAAGTAAAGAACGTTTTTTTGACAAATCAGAGAGGAGTGGCACGGTGCTCAGAGTCTGGGAGATGGGAAGACCAAAAAAAGCATTACCTACAGAACTCCATTAAAAAAAAACCAAAAACTTTCTTCTAGGAGCCATAAAATAAACCTCGAGCTTTTGCCTAGAAATCAAATCCAAACAAAGCTGTCAGCAGCGTCTCCTGGGTCCATCACTGCCTACAGCAGCAAGACAAGGAACGCCAAGGCTGAGCAGGGAGCTCGAATGTTCCCAGGCCATGGGAGGCAAAGTGCCTGAGCTGGAAGCTGCAGCAAGAGACTGGTGTGCTGAAGGTGTGCTCGGGGTACCCCCATCTACCCACATTCTTCCACTGTGTTCCCATCCTCAGATCAGTGCAGAACTAACATCAGACAAGGGTGACCTGAGAGAGTAACGCAAATTGAGCAATGACTTGGAGCTAAACACATTGCACACAAGGCATAAAGATCATTGTTCCCAAGGCTAGATCTGAGATGTTTTTCCCCACTTCTAATTAACTGGTGCATATCATACGTACAGTTGGCCCTTCCAAATGCTGCTGCATAGCTGGAGGTGCTGGAACTGATTCTGCCCACGAGGACCCTGGGGTTGTGCACCGCTGTCTGTCTGATGGTATATAATGCTCTGCAAGCTCTTCTCTCCCTCTCTACTGACATGCTGAAATTTACTGTCCTGTGTCAGTGAGTTCAAGAAAGGCTTTAATCCTGAGAGCTCTGGGAATGGGCTCCAGCACATGGCCTGGGACAGAGCTGTCACTTCGTTATGCCCTGCTTGTCTGAGAAACAGTCGAGAGGAGATGGACAGAAATAGCAGGTGAAGTTACAGCCGCCCCACTTTAAAGCACAAACGTTCGAGAGATCTTCTCACCAAATCAATAAATAGATGTGCTTTCGGCCAGCAATAAGGAAATGTCAGAGGAAAGAGGTGGCAGGCAGGTTTGTGCAGACGGCAGCCGATCCGTGCCCACACTGACTGAGCGCAGCACAGATTCCAGCAGGCATCAGTTCTTTCAGCCAGCGGCCACCGTCCCCATACGCACGCACCAACACCAGCCTCGGGAAAACCCCTCACCGAGGTAAACGCTGGGCTGAAGCTGAAAGGCAAACACGTACCGGAGAACGCCGCGCACCCCTTCTCTTCCCCTCCCTACCTTCCGCACGGCCGGGACGATTCCTCCTCCGGTTTCCCGTTTGCAGAGCAGCCCGAGCCCCGCGTTTGCTGACCTGCCCGGCAGCCCGCACCGCTCAGCTCCGCATCCCAGCGCTCGGCTCCCACCGCGGCCACCGGCAAGGAAGTTCTCGAGCAAGGAGAGCGCCGTGGCTCTGCCTCAGACACCCAGCTGCCTGGGATCAAAATAAAAGCGCTGCTGAGCTGCCGGGAAAAGAAGAAAGTTCTGTTACCGTCCGGCTGTGCCCGAGAGCTGAGCCTGCGGGGCCGGGGGGAGCAGCGCGCAGCCCGGACGGGAGAGAGGAGCGGCTGCTCACAGCCCAGGAACAGCGGGCAGCAACGAGAGCGTGTGTGAGAGCGTGTGTGTATGGCTGTGTGTGTGTGTGTGTGTGTGTATGGCTGTGTGTGTGTGGCTGTGTGTGACTGTGTGTGTGCTTGGGAGCGGTGTCGGGGCGGGCAGCAACAGGAAATGACACAGAAACTTCACCAGGCTCCAATCCAAACGTGGCCCTTGACATGAAAGAAGGGGGAGGCAATTGGGGGGGTGGAGGGGAGAATTTTTCCCGTTCATCAACTAGCCTGAAAATCTGCTGACGGGTGAGGGGGAAAAAAAAATAATAAATAAAAAATCCACCCAAACGGAACTGTGAGAAGTTGAATTAAAGCAAAAAACGAAGTGGAAGGGAGCTCTCATCTGAGTTCTGTTCTTTGAGCAGAAGCTGTGTGATGCTGTTAGGGCAGAGAAGTGCCCCATCCTTGGAGGAGCCCAAGGCCAGGCTGGAGGGGCCCTGGGCAGCCTGACCTGATTAGGGGCAACCAGCCCATGGTAGAGGGGCTGGGATTGGGCTTTAAGGTCTCTTCCAACCCAAGTCATTCCATGATTGTATGAATTTCAAGCATCCTTTAGACCTGAACACCTCGTATGTATTGTTCCAACATCTGTTAGATGTAGCAGGCAGTGCCATGAACCCTTGGGAAGGATCCCACAGCACTTCCTAAAGAGTCCTTTTGCCTTCCTGGCTTGGGACCCACACTGCTGCTGTAGGGTGGTTGGGATGGATGCTAGTTTCACCCCCACTACTGGTCACTACAGTCTGAGGCTCAGGTCAGATGGAAACTCTGCTGGGAATTAGGAGAATTACCCCTCATCCTGCTCAGAGATATCTCAACAGACAGAAAGTTATGGGGACAGCTGGAACTCAGGTCTAAGCCCAGATTCAACTTCTTCCTGGAAAGCAAACATAAACTTATTCGTTCTGGCCACAAACAGAACTGTAGCAGGAGTTTTGGGTTGTGGTTTTCTTCTCACTTACTGAACTGTCTCAGATTGAAGGTGGCTTCACCGACACTTCTCCACTCCCTGATCAGTTAAGGGAGGATATGATATTCCTATTAAAATTAGAATTGTAAATATTCCTACTTATTATAACTATCTTAAGGCCAGGTGAGAATATTTCTCTGATCACTACGGCTTAGTCTGATTTCCTGCATTGATTGCCGGAACCACAGAGCACCATTATGAATTAACACCACTATGAATTACAGCACATCTTTCACTCCGTATCACAGACTTTCAGCAAAGGATGACCCATCCAGATAAGATATTTTAATGCTTATCACCCTGTCAAGAACAAAAGCTTCCTTTTCAATCTGTATTGCTCTTGCTTCATTCCTTGCTTTCAGCTCTGACCACCACCTTTCAATCTGCTTCATAAGAATCACAGAGTCATTAAGGTTGAAAAAAACCCACTAAGATCCCTAAGTCCAACCACTACCCACCCCACCAAGCCCCAGCCACATTCCTCAGTGCCACATCTCCACAGTTCTGCAACACTTCCAGGGATGACTCCCAGGGCAGCTGTTCCACTGCATCATCACTCCTTCTGAGAAGAATTTTTTCCTAATAAGCCAAAGAATCAGAGACTGGCCTGGGCTGCAAAGGCCCCCAGCGCTCACCCAGCCCCAACCCCCTGCTGTGTGCAGGTCGCCAACCAGCAGCCCAGGCTGCCCAGAGCCACATCCAGCCTGGCCTTGGATGCCTGCAGGGATGGGGCACCCACAGCCTCCTTGGGCAACCTGTGCCAGTGCCTCACCACCTCTGGCTGAAAAATTTCCTCCTCAGATCCAACCCAAACCTCCCCTGGCTCACTTTCAAACCATTCCCCCTTGTCCTGTCACCACCCACCCTCACAAACAGCCATTCCCTCTCCTGTTTATACACTCCCTTCAAGTATTGGAAGACAACAATAAGGTCTCCCTGGAGCCTTCTCTTCTCCAAGATAAAACAGAGCAGGCATGGACAAAGAGGGGCTTCAGCCCACCAAGGCACAGCCCAGCCCCAGTTCACCCTCAGCACAGCTGGCACATTTTAAGTCCATAAGCTCATATTTTGATGAAAGCACCCAGGCCGTGCAGCTCCACATGGAAACCAGAGCCTGCTTTTCCCTCACCACATAGGCTTGACCTTACAAAACCACAGACAAGTTATCTCGTAATCTTGTCCTAAATACATAAAAGTAGCTCAGCTTTTTCAGTCTCTCACGGTGGAGCAGATTTTACAGACAGACCACAGACTGGGCCTGTCGCTCTTTGGAGAGCCATTTCCATTGCATTAAAGGCTTTATTTTAAGTGTGCCCACCAGAACTGGATGTGATATTACAGCAATGACCTCACCTACACAGTCCATTTTTAAGACACCAGCAACCAGTCCATCAGAAGTGTCTCTTTGCTGTGCTTCCATGAATTTGGTAGCTTGTTAACAAGCTGAATTAGAGATTTATTGGTGTAGTATTATTTTACTCTGAACTTCAAACTTTTGTACAAAACACTTTAATATTTGGCATTTATACAGTGCACAACACATGCTTTGTTCCAAACAAAGGCTTTGACCTGCCTAACCTTTGGTGCATTTTTTCTTCTCTTGTGAAAAACTTGAACACAATTTGAGGTATCAGCTGTCACTTCCCTTAACAAGAGGTTATTTTCAATTAATCAAAGAAATATAAACAGGGCCTTGTATTGAGTTCAAATAAGCTTGAGCACTTATGCCCTTGAAACAGATGTCTCAGGCTGTGTGATGTTTCAGATCAGAGCTGGTGGACTGTCAAGAGGAGGCCTTGCAGATCTGTTTGTTCAGCCAGCTCAGAACACTGCTGTCAGCTCCGCATCCCGATATGCTCCTGCACGGACCATGGCAGTCAGTGCAAGGGATTGTCCACGATGCAGATCAAGGCATTCTGGCCAGAATCAGATTCCTAAAGTCATGATAGATTCAAGAGAATAGCGGACGAGACATTAGGCAGCACCATCCTATTTCCAAAGCCCGGCGTGCCGTACCTGCTCCACCACAGCTCTGATCCTGACAGGGAAAATAAAATGAGCACAGTTGAAACAATAAAAAGTATGTTTTGGTAGGATAACTAAAATAATAAAATCAGAAGATGAAGAGACTGTAAGCCAGCGTTAGCGAAGCCCGTGATATCCCTTCCCATGTGGATTACGTTACTCTGCTTACATTAGGCACATCTGTATGAACGAACTCAGCAGGGCCTGGTCTTTGGCCACGGGGTCAGCAGTCACAGCCCAGGCACACAAGCACTTTGGAAGTTCAATGCCTGAACCTTCAAAAGAGAACAGCCGCGTCCAAAGTTCCTGTTGGAATGAGCTCTGGACAATGCCAGAGAGCTGTCAGTGGGCTGGGATAACCAGTGTGCCAGGGGCCATGACATCATACACCATACAGAGAACAGATTTCCAGTGGCTGGCACGATTTAATTAACTAAAGCAATCAAGTAAAATATAGCAGCACCTAACTCATCTCAGAACAAGTAACCCAAAAGCCTCACAAAACTCTTCCTTCATCCCAAGGCCTTACAAAAATGCAAGCCCACCCCTGTGAGTATCAGAGCTTTCTGCACAGCTGTTATTTTTGCAGTTTGGAGGCTCTGATTTTTGTCTGTGCAATGAAGCAACAGTACATCACCCCTCGAACTGCAGCTCAAAGCCCAAGTGCAGCTCCTCCAACCCAAGAGACAGGCTGCGTCTCTGCTCATCTCAGTCATCTCACAGTCATATCTGAGCTGAACTCCTGCGCTGCCTCTCGGTAGTTAACAGGGACTGGGAGGGATAACGGCCTTATCCAAACACAGCTTAAGACAGGTGAGATGGATCACCTCCAGAGCCGCCCCTCTTAATCCAGGGGCCACAGAGGGCAAGCCTCAGGAATTGTGTCCATCTCAGCACCTCATTTTTCAGTGTCTAACATGGGGGCCAAACACAAGATATTTTTGCCTGGCATAACAACACAAATTCTTTATCATATGTAAAATAACTGTGATAATAGCATCCTGATGCCTTCTGATGCTGGAAACACGGCAGACTGTGATGAGACCATTTGGTTCAGCAGTCACTGCCGAAGCCCAACAATTCGGCTTTCAGGAAGAATTAATCAGAGGCAGCTTCCTGTAATGTGCTGTATATCTATATACAATGCATTTCTCTATTAGGTGGCATTTGCTCACTCCAACAATACCTTCTCAAAATAATCCATCAGCTTTCAAAGTCCTGATAAACTGAGCTCACTCACAAACAGCACCTGCAGCAACACCTGGAAAAGGTGCGGGCAGCGTATTTGTGAGCACTCACTTTGCAGTTGGCTTCCCTGACAACAAAGACGGCATTATTTACATTTTTACCTAAAAATAAGAATAGTGGCAGGGAAAAGGTGTGTCCCAGATAGGTTTTGCCTGTTTATCTGTGACGATGTGCAGTGCACCAAACCCCTCCTGACAGTCATTGACCTGTGAGGGTTTCAGTTCTCCGAACTTCACACGGGTGCTGGAGCTTCGTGACCCGTGGGGTCCCTTCCAACCCAAACTGTTCTGTGATTCTGTGGTATGGTTCTATGACTATTTATCCTCAGCCATGCATGGAGGCAGGATGAAGGTCTTGTGAATCCAGACAGAAGGAACAGGCAGCTTTACGTACAGTTCTGTAGTCCAGTATCTTTAATTTCCTGACAACGTTTCTGAATCCCACAAAGAAAACCATAATGCCACAAAGATGAAAACTTTTTCTGGCTTTTGCAGTTTCACAGCAATCTCTGCAGTTTTTTTATTTACATTATTATTAGGTGACCTGCTGTTTTATAAAACATCCTTGCTCATTTCTAGGCACGCCTGCTGCTTCCCGCTTTACTTTTGCTATTTATGTAACCAGCTACACAGACTTCACAGGCAAGTGACCTTTAAAAATGAATAAAGATCTGTAACATTTAAATCCTGCTTATTTTCAGCAGAAGAAAAGCTGATTTCAACTTCCATTCTCTCCCTGCACCCCCAAAACAAAAAAGAATTGTTTCTTTCAAGTCCTTCTCTCTCCTGAAAATCTGACCTACAAATGGCTTTCTCATAACCCAGCAGACCAGTTTAGTCCTCAGATGGATTTATCATTAACCACATAAGCACATGTTGTCCATTCTGTTCAACCTAATGAGCGTGCTATAAATAAAACGTCCCTAAAAGCAGGTTTCACCATACTTCACCAAGCTGTTGCTGCCAGCCCTTCTAACTCCCCAACCCACTTATGTTAGAAACATTAATCACTTGATTATAATTCAAAACATCAGCTCTCTACAGCTGAAACTCCCCAGCACTTGACTTTGGCTACACCTCTAACCTCCACTTACCACTTTCAGGCTCACTCCACATTTTCCTCTCCAATCTGTCACTAATGTAAGAAAAGACATAGGAAGTCACCCGTGGAAGGCATTTTTAACCTAGGAGCATCTCATTAACAGTGGAACTTGGAAACTCTCAAACAAAACCCTCTTCATTTTCCTTGGTGCAACAACCTAAAAATACCAGAGATGCATTTCACCACAACCTACGTCATTTAAAACCCAAGCAGCATAAACACAAAGGAAATTGATCTTTCAAAGACACTGAGTGTCAATTGCGATCCCACAGATGTTTTATAGAATCATGGACTGTCTGTAGAGCTTATATTCTCTACTTTGAATGAAAGAATCTGCATCAGGACACCTTTTAATTCTGACTGCCTGCTCATTTGCTGAGCGTAGGCAATGACAAGTCAGGCTGTGCTTTCTGTTTGCATCAGCTGTCAACGTAGAGAACATCAGTAATCTGAACCGAGCTTTTAAGAAGCCCAGAGAAACAAGAGATTAATCGTAGGAAATTTTTATAATATTTTTAAGCATTATCCATCTTAGTCTAGAAATAGAAAGATGTAAATAAAACTTCCAAAAGGAAAGCTACAGCCAATGAAAGCCTAAGAGGAAATAATGGCACTTACTCTGCTGTTCTGATGGATGTTCTACCAAGCAAACGTTTCTGATGTCAATAAATCACTGAAGTATGATAACAGATGAAGGTGAAAGATCACAATAAAAGAGGAAAAGGAGAGGGAGCTAAATACAGCTTTATAAACTGCATCCTCAGCTTGTGAGGACTTGCAGCTAGTAAATTCTATACTATCTAGGAGATTAAGAATGTTTCTCAGTGTGTAACTTCTGGGAAGCCTCTGTATCACCTTCTCCAGGAGGTTCACATTACATCAGTTTCTTTATATTTCCAGCAATTATGATTTTGTTTGCAAAGAGGAATTTAAACTTTCCTCTTCTGACTGTTCTCGGAGGACAGGGGCTGCAGCAGCAAGGGGAACCCAGGCAGAACACGGATAGCTTTGAACTTACAAAGGTTCCTGATTTGGATTCAGATTCTGTTCTGAGGTTCCAGCAAGTTTTCTTGTATGACCTTATCCTGCATGAAAAACCCAATGTCACAGAGGTACCAGCAAGGTCTCTGTGTCCCTAATTAGCCCACATAGAGAGCTGTTGGTTTCTATACTCAGCAGAACCACCCAGCTGCTCACCTCCAAGTATCACTGTTTGTGGTTTTTAGGTAAAACATTCCCAGAGCTCTGCAGAGCTAAAAGATGGATTTGAGATACTATTTCTGATGAATCAGTTCCCTTCCAGCCTTTGTCCTTTACTAGTAGATTTAATCATATGGAAAACAGCACTGGTTATCCAAAGCAAACTGAAGCTACTGCAAATTCAGAATCAGAGGTAATTAAAACCAGGAAGACTGCCAAAAAGGCAGAATCTCCTTTGAGTAACAAAAGCCAAAGGCTCACCTGTGAGAGAAAGGACAGAAGCACCCTGGAAACCTTTGAGGATCATTTCAACAGAAACATGAGCTTCTGTGGCTTCCCAGGTATTTTTTATGACTTCTGCCACACTACACAGTGATCTCGAAGCTGAGAACAGCCTTGAGGAGAAGGACTTGGGGCCGCTTGTTAATGAAAAACTGATCACGTGCACTTGCATCCCTGAAAGTCAACCACATCCTGGGTTGTATCAGAAGAATAATGGCCAGCAAGTCAGGACTCAGGTTGTCCTGCTCTGCTCTGACCTCATGAGGTCCCATTTGGAGCACTGCCTGGGGCTCCCACCACAGTAAGGACATGGAGATGTTGGAGCAGGTCTAGAGGAGGAGCACAAAGGTTATCAATGATGGAGCAACTCTCCTACAAATAAATGTTGAGGATGCTGGGTTTGTTCACTCTGGAGAAAAGAGGGCTCCAGAGAGATGTTATTGAGACCTTCCAGTACCCAAAGGGGTCTGTAGAAAAGCTGAAGAGGGACTTCTTGTAATGGCATGTAGTCACAGGACAAGAGATAATGACTTTAAAAGAGAGTTGGTTTATATTAGATATGTAAGCTCAGATGCACGGCGGAATTGCCTTTATTCCAGTAGAGCCACACACATCCCTACTGTAATATTCTCTGCAATAATTTTAACTTGGAGTTACAGCTGAGTTTCACTACAGACCTCAGAGCTCCTCTTGCTGTGGTTTCTCTGGCATTATCTACTTGGAACATTCCAATTTTAGTTTGCAGCAGCAAACAGGGAGATCAGCGGCAGAGTCGAGGGGGGAGCCTTGGAAGTCACTCACTCGGAAGTCAAGATGTTCCCATGGCAAATAAGGATTATTTGTCCCTGTAATGACTGCATGGAATGGTAGAGCTGACATTTCTGTTGCTTCTGTTCCTGACAAGGATTCTATATGTAGCTATACTGTAAGGGAAGTACTGAAAGCACACATGAATGGACATTCAATTACAGCATTTTCCTCCAGGCTAGCTCATCACGAGCAGGAACAGGAGACAAGTGCACGCTAACAGAAAATCTAAGCTAAGATGTGAAATTTTACCCATATAGAAACTGAAAGAGTAGGAAACAGTGCAAACAAAGAATAAAAGACAACAGGTAAAAAATAAGTCCTACAAATGAGCTCCAGCATCTGAGATAAAGCAGTACTGTTGTTTGAGTCCTGCTGTGAATAGTTGCGAGAATCTATGGCATGGAAATGAGTCAGAATTATTGTCCCAGGGAGCACACTCCACTGGAGCAGTCTGACTTAGCTTACGAGTGCATGCAAGTCTTACAGATGTGATTCTTGACAGATGTCTGATCACTGATCACTGTTTTTACAATGTCTGTGTTTCAGCTGAGAATCAGTTGCTTTGACCAGTTAATTCTTAAAATGAAAAGAATGGAGTGCTCACGATCAAAGTAGGAATGCTCTTGAGTTACATCTTTATGCTACAAAGCCTCTGCTCTTCAAATATGGAGGCAAATCAAAGAGAAAAGAAACAAAAAAACAAACGGGGCATCCAGACCCTCCAACCAGCGCTTTTGAATGCAGTGTGGTATAGATTTCTGGCTCTGAAATCTGGCCTGGAGGCCCACCTGGAAGTATCTATCCTTGCATACATTACATTTTTGCTACAGTCAAGAAATCATAAGTTCCACAAATGACATAGATAATTGAGAAGGCCCTTGGCCTAAAACTATGCATTATGTTTTGTTATGTTAAACTGAGACTAACTCCTAAAAAGCTACTGATACCACAGTCATGAAGCATCATCTGCAAAGTTTTGGCCAGCTATAGCAACGTTCCTCTAAAGCCAAGTGTATGAAAACTCATCCTTGCATTAGCACGCCAAAATCTTCCCAAACAACAGAATTGTTCTGCACTTGGTACCACAGCAAAAAAATTACATGTATCAACCAAGTTTCACCATACTGCAGTACTCAGCTACTGTCCTTTGCCTGCAGGGGGGAAGGAATTGCATCAGGAGAAAAAGGAGTCTTTGGCAACACACTAAGGTATGAAAGAACAAAGACAGCCCTCTCAGCAAGTTCACCTGGCACAGCAGCTGCAGTGTTTTATAAGATAAAACACCACCTTGCAGTGCCAGCACTGTGTTGATGTGCTGTGCTCCTGAATAAACCCCCACCTTCCCAGCATGGCATTTGTTGAATTTCTTTGCAGGGAAGACATTTAGAAGCAGAGGTAGAGCTACCTCTGATCACAGGAACAGCCACATCCCTGCAGCAGCTCTGCTGCAATGAAGCGTTACATAAATGAGTTCATGTTGGGTCACAGTCAGAAGGCAGAGGCAGAAACACTCAAGCAGGCATTGTTTTTCCACAGCTATTTTTTAAACACAGTAGAACACCTCTGTGGATGCAGACACCACAATACTAACAGTGGAATGGCTTCGCAGTTGTATTCTGTTCAGTTCTGTTTGTGTTACTGCCTTCAACACTACCTTCCCTGCACTAAGTTGGTGAAAGCAACATAAATTTACAATGAACAGTCACTTAAATTAAGGCACACAATTCCCCTGGAGATCCTCTGGGTAGATCTTGAAGCCAGCAATCCATTCTAAATCCTCTAAACAACTCCAAATCCACAAGCCCGTTCCATGTGTTAGAAAAGAAAACAGGATCAAGAATTTGTTCTTAAAAATCAAAAGTAATCATAAACAAAAGGAGACGTGAATGTCTTCATCAGACTTGTGTAGCACCATTGGTGCTGTTCCTTTCTAACAGTGATTAAAGAAAAAACAGAAAGTCCAATGAAACTTCATACTCTGTGACTCAAGGGGCTCAGAAAAGAGCGTCTGCTATGTCAGGACAAGACAGGACAGAAGCAAGAGTCCCCAGATTGTGCTGCATCCCAAACCTGGAACTGGAAATGCTGATGGTCCTGGATGCATGCAGGAAAATTGAGCCTCAGACCCTAAAAGGGCTTCACAACTCAGAGCTGTGGTTTAGTTGATTCTATCACAAGCAACAAGGCTTCTCCCATCTCCCTTTTTTCCCCTCTTCCAAGGGGGAAGAATTCCGAAGGATGCACCCAAGATAAGGAGGGATAATTGATTTACTACAAATAATAAAAGAATGTAGGACAATATGTTATGAAAAGGAGCTGCAGGTAATAAATCAAATGGGCGAGAGAGGAGTTCCAACCATGCTGCTCATTAGACTACTGCAAATGGAAGGGAGCCTTCTCCCCTAGTGCTGTGCTACCTCTTTCACCTCAAATTGGAAATCATGTGGAGAGTATAGGAAACTTCTGGGAACTGAAGTCTGTCTTGTCTCAGTCTTCAAGAGGAAGATGCTGGATCTCACATAAGAATAGCTGACACTGTCAGGACCCAGGAAGCACAGACAGCCAAGGAGCTGATGCAGGAAAAATGCAGTACTCCAGCACTGATCCAATACTAAACAGCTTGTTGCATGATGTTACAATATGGAATACTAATAAAACCAGAACAACGAGGAACTTTGGGAGCTACAGCTTTTAGTTAACTGCTTGTATTTGATGTCTCAGAATGGCATTTCTTTCCTCAGGAAGATGATAAGTTTGATCAAGAGGCTTAACGTTAGGAACATTAGCGTTAATGTCAGGCTGGATGTTAGGAAATACCACTTATCTGAAAGAATGGTCAGGCAGTGGAATGGGCTGCCCAGGGAGGTGGTGGAGTCACCAACCCAGGAGGTGTTCAAGGAACATTTGGATGTTGTGTTGAGGGACATGGTTTAGTGAGAGCTATTGGTGATAGTTGGATGGTTGGACTGAGTGATCTTGTAGGTCTTTTCCAACCCTGGTGATTCTGTGAACCTATGAACATATAAAGAAGTTGAAAGAAGAGAGGAAAAGTAGGGAGGAAAGGAAAACCAAAACCAGGACTCACTGCACCTCTCTAACCTCACCGGCACAAATTCTGCTCCAACTTCTTCTCTAATCCTCTAACCATAGGTAACTGCATTGCATATCAAAACTGGTAATTTCAAAGAGACACGGTCATGCTTTGTGAATTATATCATATCTCTTTGTCTCTCTCTTAATAGCACTGTTCATTTCATTTTTAATCTGTTAAACATTAGCCCATCTGCATTCCCACGAGTCAGTCTTGCTGACGTGTTCTGAACATCCTAAAGCAACTGTAAATTAAGATTCATGAATCAAATATCCCTTCTTCCTGACTTGTGCCATGGTAACACTTCAATCCGAAATACCCAGTGCCTCAGAGAAGAAATCTTCCTTTTCCATGTGTAGTTGTACAAAATATAACAAATGCTGATGCTGAACTCCCATGTACTGTTATTTTTAAACAATGCCTTGTAGGCTGGGCTGGCTAAATCAATAGAACTGTGGGACATATACACCCAGAAGGCTTTCAAGACCAGGTTGGATGGGGCCCAGGGCAACTTGATCTAGTGCCTGACCTAGTAGTTAGCAACTCTGCCCAGGGCAGGGAGGTTGGAGGATCTTTCAGGTCTCTTCCAGCTCAAGCCATTCTATGATTCCGTGGTTCTGTGACATACTGGCATGAGGGTTTTATAATACAGGAAAGATTGCCAACTAAGAACATCACTGCAGGTCACACCTTTCCTCCACCATTCATTGCAAGCCATACCTCTTCTCCTTCATCTAGTTCAGCTCCCTGAAGAATTCTGGAATATTTGTCATCTGGATCTCCACGATTTGTAAAAGGTCCAGAAATACTCAGTGGTTAGCAGATAGGATCCTCTGGCTTCATGGGAAGAGTAATAACGCTCTCATCAAAACAGAAGAATGAATTCCTTTGGGAACCTCAGCCTACTTCAAATCCCACCTCCTTTCGCTACAATTAGCGGGTGCCATTCTTTGGCTTTGCTACGTGAAATAAAATACGTAAGTGAATACACAGCTCATAAAAACCAAACCACCTTAAAATCCTATCAAAATTACATGCTGTGCTTCATACACTCCTCCCTAAAGGGGGGCCGCAAAAACAACAGTTGAAACATGTATAATCAGTGTGCTTAATGCACTACTAAGTAGAAGATGCTCAACAATTCATCTGATGAGTGCTGGAAAAGAATAGGAAAAAAAAAGTTCATTTCAGGCCAGGTGATCTTCTGAAGAACCACAAAACCCAGGAGATTCTGTAAGCAAACATCTGTCCAGAAGGGAGTATGATACAATGATAAAAAACAACAGTCCCAGTTATAATACTATTAAAAATTAATTAAAAATTAAAAACCCTCCAGTGAAATCTAGTAGCTGCTTGCATGTACAGCCCCAGCTCACTGCTACACAATGAACTTCCATAACTCCTAGATGATTTTAGAGGGCAGAAAATCAATTGATGCTCTCACAGAATCACAAAATCATAGAGGTTGGAAGGGACCTCCACAGATCATTGAGTCCAACCCCCTGCCAAAGCAGGATCCCTACACCGGGTCACACAGTAGGCATCCAGGCGGGTCTTGAATATCTCCAGAGAAGGAGACTCCACCACCTCCCTGGCAGCCCGTCCCAGTGCTCCGTCACCTCACCTAAAGGAGTTCTTGCGCACATCTGTGCAGAACTTCCTATGCTGCACTTTCTGGCTGTTTCCCCTCTTCCTGTCTCCACACACTGCTGAAAAGAGTCCGGCCTCGCCACTCTGCCCCCCACACCTCAGATATTGGTAGAGCTGGATCAGGTCCCTCTCAGTCTTCTTTTCTCAAGGCTGGACAGACCCAGTTCACTCAGCCTTTCTTCACAGGGGAGATGTTCCAGGCCCTTCACCATCTTTGTGGCCCTCTGCTGGACTCTTCCCAAGAGATCCCTGTCTGTTTTGTACTGGGGAGCCCAGAACTGGATGCAGTGCTCCAGATGAGGCCCTACCAGGGCAGAGTAGAGGGGGGGGGAGGATCACCTCCCTCGACCTGCTGGCCACGCTCTTTTTAATGCACCCCAGGATGCCATTGGCCTTTTTGGCCAGCAGGGCACACTGCTGGCTCATGGCCAACCTGTCATCCACCAGGACACCCAGGTCCCTCTCTGCAGAGCTCCTCTCCAGCAAGTCATCCCCTAACCTGTACCAGTGCATGCAATTATTTCTTCCTAGGTGCAAGACTCTACATTTGCTTTTGTTAAACCTCATCCGGTTTCTTACTGCCCAGCTCTCCAGCCTGTCCAGGTCTTGCTGAATGGCAACACAGCCTTCAGGCGTGTCAGCCAATCCTCCCAAATTCGTATCATCAGCAAACTTGCTAAGAGTGGCCGCTATCCCCTCATCAAGGTCACTGATGAAGATGTTGAAGAAGACCGGACCCAGCACCGAGCCCTGAGGAACACCGCTAATTACAGGCCTCCAACCAGACTCTGCACCGCCAACGACGACCCTCTGCGCTCTGCCAGTCAGCCAGTTCTTGACCCACCTCACTGTCCACTCATCTATCCCACGCTTCCTCAGCTTTGTTATAAGGATGTTGTGGGAGGCAGTATCAAATGCCTTGCTGAAATCAAGGTAGACTACATCCACTGCTTTCCCCCCATCCACCCAGCGAGTGACAACTTCATAGAAGGCTACCAGGCTGGTCAAGCATGCCCTCCAATACTCCACACACTATATATATTAACAAGGCATAAGTAGGTCGGTCAAACAATTCTATGATTCTGATTTCAGTACAGACGTACGCAAAGTCCTGGATATAACATTAAACGGTAGAGAGCTTAATTCTCGGACATGAGACAGGAAGTCAGAAACAGCAAGCTGGAAATAACCCAGCAAGTTATGGAGTCTGTTTTGTTTACCAGGGATGATGAGTGCAATATCTTCAGCAGCAATACATGTACTAGAGATTGTACAAGAAGCGATGTAATTATGCATCATCCCCAGCTGGCATTTGTGCAACTGCTACTGATTTACAGAGCCTATTTCAAAAAAATGGGAAAGATTTCAGGGTAAAGGTACAGGAATGAATGAAGAATTGGAAAACTTCATCCTGGAGAAAGACGTGAGGTGCTCTAACTCCAATTTCACAAAGAGCAGGCAAAGAGATTGTAAGTATTTAAAGACAGAATAAAAATTAGCCTCAAGGGTAAAAGCCCTAGTAATGAACAAGAGGTGGAAGTTGAAAGTAGACATTCGGAATAAAAATAAATCCCATTTCTTATACAATTTTGCTGGCATGTGGGATAGTTTCAGTCACTGGAATGCTTCAAATCAACTTTTTAAATGCTTCACTCCAGTCCAAATAGCAACTCAATGAGGGAACTCTTAGGGCTTGGTCTCTGTAACTTACCAATTAATGGACAGGGCTCTGAATGCTTCATGGAAGGCTATTTAACAACCTAATAAATGGCAGCTCTTGGGAAAGGCTTCATGGGATTCGTTTTTTTTTCTTTAGCACACTGCTAATAGACCACACAGAGTACCAAATCCCCTTGTTTTATGTTCTCATCAAAGAACAGTTACTACAGTGATCTTTCAGCAATAACTGGTAGTAATGCATTTTCTAATACTTGGAGAAAATAAGTGGAGAATTAATCAAACTTAGTTTTTATTCCTTCTTAGCACACAAGTCCTGAACTCAGCATTCACTTAAACACAGGAGTACGTAGTAAGGATTTCCTTTAGCCAAGCACTGGAGAAGAAACAAAAGGAAATTTGTTATTTGTGATGTATGAACTGCAATGTTTTGTGGTATCTCTGCCCAAAATAGAAGATTCCACAGAGAAAACTAAGATTTTTACAGGGCTGAGATAAACGTGCTCCCGTGGCTATCACTCACACTCTCTCTCCAACCTCACCTTCCTTTTGGCTCCTGCTTGTTCCTTTTGTCATTCATGTTTTAATTTGCCTCCTAATTTCAATCCTGCTATTCAGTCTTTAAGCATGCATGTTTCTTTAAAACCACAAAGAAACAACTCTGCGGTGTCAGTGAAACCCATTAAGGCATTCCCTGCTCCAGGGAGTTCACAGTGTGGAATATAAGCCAGCCTTGTCCAACTAGTGGCTTGCAAACTGAGCCCAGCACAGACAATTTCCCCACAGTAATTCTTGATCCTTGGAGGAGACATTCACGGCCACTTAGCAGCTATTGGGGTACCATCCGAGAATGCCTAATGATGGGCCTTATAACGTGGTTGAACAATACCAACAAATGCGCTGCTAACTGACAGCAAAATTACTCTGCATTTCCTGACCCCACTGTATTTCTTCCCCTTTCCTTCTTCCAGATAAGGGATAGTGTTACTAGGTCCGTCTCATGGCACCCACCCCTTAGGCAGCACCATGCCCATCGCACCCCAGCACTGCTTAATATACACAACCAAAATCAGGAGGTGAGAGATTAACCAATATGAATCTCTAAACATAAAGCAATTATGATAGCTTTCACTGAATACATCTCTGAGGGAGATGTTCCAGGCCCCTGGAGGACAGCAAATTTAATAGGAAAACAGAAGCCCTACATCTCTTTCATAGAGTTGCTGAGGTTGAAAAAGACTTTCAAGACCATCAAGTCCAACCACCTCTTTACTGCTTCAAGTCTGGCAGGGTGTGCTTTGTACAAATCTATGTTATCTGTGTTCCTTAATTTTTGAAGAGTGAAGTCAACTGATGTAGAGGATCCTCGTGCTTCCTGTACACCACTCAAGGAATTGAATTAATAACCAAAATGTGTTCTGAGTTGCACAGAAAGCCCAATAAATTCTTCAACAAGAATGAGGTTTACTTTAACTGCTTATAGAAATATTTTATTTAGTATTTTCTCCACTGTTCTATTACAACAAAATTCACTTCTTTTTTTTACCATTTACACTCTGCTTTGGCAACTGTCTTGAGGGTTAGCTAAAATACACATGTTCCAAGTGCATGCGTGGCACAGTAATTTCTCCTTTCCTTACTTAAACCACTCTACTGGAGATGGAAGCCAGATTTATGGAATAGTTTCTAGCTCTTTTACTGACTGCTGGTTAT
Organism: Perdix hodgsoniae; assembly: GCA_035772895.1. Classification (NCBI taxonomy): domain Eukaryota; kingdom Metazoa; phylum Chordata; class Aves; order Galliformes; family Phasianidae; genus Perdix; species Perdix hodgsoniae. The sequence goes on from JAPSGF010000132.1 coordinate 655,723, forward strand.
TCTTACAGATCAATACAACATTGGCTATGGATTGTTGATTTTTCTTAAATATCAATGCAGTCAATTCTTAAAGATCTTAAATATATTTTTTCTCAGTCCTCTGATAACAGACTGACATCAGATAACGGTCTGCAGGCCAGTCACCTTTCTTGATAACTGCTATAAGGCAGCAGACATTTTTCCAAGTTTTATTTCTAGGACTTTCCTGTTTCCTACATCCCTGAAATCTGCCTCACAGAAGCAGCATTCCGGCCCACTCACAAAGCATTCAGCTAATGTTAGCATCAGGAAGTAGCACAATGCTTTGGTAAATCCAGCAGCACTGACTTGAAGTTCTCATTCCATGGGGTTCCCTAATGCTGTTAGACAGTTTGAGGTCTAAAACAGGATGAAAGGAGACAAGGCGAGGTAAATATGTCACTTCCATTCAAAGCTCTGCTTATGGATGTTTCCTAACTTGGTGAAAGTCAACTAACTCACAGGAAGAGTAGTAAGGTAGCTTGGCACATGAAAAAGTTACTGCCTAGAGCAACTCATTGCAGAAATCTCTGCAATGCGTGTAAGGCAAGCCATTATAAGAACAGGATTCTGAACCAGTTTAACATTTGAACCATCAACGTTTTGTGATTAGAGGAGGGATTCAGGGTTGTGAAGAAAGAGCTCTTCAATGCTTTGTATCATTCCCTAAGCAAACATAAATGTGAATTTCCACCAACAGAAATTAAAAAGCTGTTTCAGCGAAGTTCCTCAAGTTTAGAGAGACAACAGCAACCAAAATAAGTCAAAACTCAGAGGAGAAAAAGTGCCCTTTTCAAGAAGGCCTACATTTTTAAAATACACAGACTTGTCCAAAGGACAACGAATAGAACAGCTTGTGCCAGCTGCCCTGTGACTCCGACTGGCATAAATGCAATGATTAACTGGGCAGTTCTGCAACAGCATAGGAGTGGGAGAAATAAAGGCCAAGTTCTGCCTTGGTTCAGAAAATGTGTGGGCCAAGGGAAGTTTTCAAGAAATTGAACACTGAGCTACTGGATTCTTGCTTCTTACCTTGTCCCACTAGTCAACATGTCTGCTACACACATAAGGTATAAAATCATGGAATCGCCAAGGTTAGAAAAGACCTGCAAGATCATCCAGTCTAACTGTGCACCCTCCACCAATATTTCCCACTAAATCATCTCTCTCAATACAACATCTGAATGTTTCTTGAGCACCTACAGGTTAGGTGACTCCACCACCTCCATGGGCAGCCCATTCCAGCTCCTGACCACTATTTCAGAGAAATATTTTCAAACACCCAACCTGAATCTCCCCTGGTGCAACTTGAGGCCATTCCTTCTAGCCCTATTGCTAGTTACATAAGAGAAGCAACCAACCCTACCTCACAACAACCTCCCTTCAGATAGTTGTAGAGAGGAATAAGGCATAGAAGAATGACTGAAGCGTGCACAATTGTGAGCCTAATAGCCACAACTGTATCTGAAATACTTGTACCTGAAAGCTTCATCATATATTTGAGTTCTGAAAAGAGAACAGAGTGCCATCTTAAGACAGGCTGCTAGGGCTAAGATCCTCAAAGCTGCCATTTCTTTACTTTCAGTCTGTGGTTATGACATCTCAAAACGACCACCTGTGACTAATGGTATGAGAAAAGCAAGACAATAAAGATCAAAATGGACTAGCTCTTAATATTACCTTCTGAGACTCTTTTGCTATGAGCTTCTGTGTCTCTTTTCTGTCAACACTGGAACAATGAATTATTTGCCTCTGTTGTCTAAACTAAGACTTGCTCTTGTCAGTCCCGTTCCTATAGTCTTTCCCAGTGCCTCTCTACCAGCAATGATCCCTTCCTCCCAGCTACACCTCAAGTTTTTCTTTATAGTTGTGCCTCTGGCAACCACCTCCTGCAAATCAAGAGGGTAAACACCCTCAAGGCTCCTGCTTACTCAAGCCAGAGGAGGAAAGCATAGCGTTTCAGTTCCCTTCTAACAAAGGCTATCAGGTGAAGCAGAGGGAGTGCACAAGCAGGACAGCCAGCTCCCTTGTGTCTTCATGAGGAAGGAGCCAGGATGAGAAGGTCTATTTATGGCATTGCTGCTCTGATCTGAACATACAAGAGTGATAATGTGCAGTTTTCATGTTAACGTATTTTTAAACTCAGAAGAAAGGGCTGGGCTTTCTACCTGTATGCACATCATCACTGGCCTGCTCCTTGGATCTATCTATCTCTGACATCTTTCTCCAGTGTCTCTCTCTCCCAGTACATACTTCGTCAGCTAAACCCAACTACACACAAATTGCTCTCAGGATGTAGAAGGGTCAAATAATGGGAATAGTATGGAATGCAACAGATGGAAAATGGGTCTGCATGGAAGACAGGTACTCTCCAAGCCTGCCTTCCCAAGCATCATGTCTCCAAGCAGTGAAACGCAATGCTATCAAATACCATGGCAGAAAACACAAATAAATAAAACATAAAGGTGCCTCTTAAAAATAAATGTTGATCTACAGTCTTTTTCCCAGGAGAATGAAGTTTCCAGTGCGCTCTCTGCGTGTGGTATCAGATACGGCATGGTCTGTTCCCTATAAGCTCTCAACATATGCTACAAATCTGCCTCTCCAGTACACATACAAATCAGATGCTTATGCCTTCTCCTGATCTTTTGCAGTCCCCCCCACACACACATATACATCAGATTTTGCCATAGGCTATCAGCCACTTCTCCTTTCCAGCATCTGAAATGCATGACCCACAATTTAGTTTTATGTATGTTTTACTACTGTTTCTACATAATCACACAGGAAACGTCAATTCTCACCTTGTGAGGCCAAGCACAAACACATAACACCAGACACTGACTGCAAACTTTTAATCATCTTTCAGAAGCATTAAGACTGTACCTCTGATCAATGTCAGAATTCATTTCTCATGACTGGTGGAAAAATACCTGAATTGTAAATTCCATTGCAAGCAAAGCCTTATTCTTCGTATTCAGCCCCATACATGTGTCATTTTACACTTCTGATCCAAGAGCAGTACCTAAAGTCAGTCGTTACTCCCTCCACCTATGAGCACTCCTCATTCCAGCTTTGTGTTAAGCACTGACGGTGCATGAAGCAGGCATTTTCCATTGCAGTAGTAGATAGAGCAAAGGCACACGTCAGTCCCACAGCACACTGCCAGCCTGTGCTCCTCTGAGCCAGGGTTAAGTGGGGATTCAGGCAGTAAATCCCTCCCCACTGTAAGGGCAAAGCAAGTCCAAGACCACCTCATGACACTGAGTGCATACAAGTCTATGAGGTCAGGAGGTGTGCATCCCAGGGTTCTGAAGGAGCTGGCTGAGGTGGTTGCCAGGCCACTTTCCCTCATATTTTAAAAGTCATGGCTGTCAGATGAGGTCCTGGATGAGCTGAGGAAGGGTCATGTCACTCTCATTTATGAGGTAGCAAGAAGGACCCCAGGAACTAAAGGCTGATGAGACTCTCCTCTGTGCTTGGGAAGATCATGGAACAGATCCTCTCCTGGACAACATACTTGATCACATGAGGAACGAGCGTGTGATCCAAGACAGCCAGCACAGCTTCACCAGAGGAAGGTCATGCTTAACCAATCTGGTGGCCTTCTATGATGGGGTGACGGCATTGGTGGACAAGGCAAAGGCAATCGATGTCATTTACCTGGACTTGAGCAAGGCCTTTGACATGGTCAAAGAGAGATGTGGATTTGACAGGTGTACTACCTGGTGGATAAGGAATTGGTTAAAATGCCACAGACAGAGGATAGTGATCAATGGCTCCATGTCCAGGCGGAGGACGGTAACAAGCGGCATCCCCAGGGCTCTGTCTTGGGACCGGTGCTCTTTATCATCTTTATCAGTGACATTGATGATGGAATCAAGAGCACCCTCAGCAAGTTTGCTGATGACACCAAGCTGAGTGGTGCAGTTGACACAGTAGAACAAAGGGATGTCACTCAGAGGGACCTCAACAGACTTGAAAGGTGGGGCCAGATGAACGTAATGAGGTTCAACACAGCAAAATGCAAGGTTTGGCACTTGGGCTGGAAAAATCCCAGGCATCCATACAGACTGGAGGGAGCGGTCCTTCAGAGCAGCCCTGCAGATAAGGACCTGAGGGTCTTGATAAATGAAAAGGTGAACATGAGCCAGCAGTGTGCTCTTGCAACTTGGAAAGCAAATGATATCCTGGACTCTGTCAGCAGAGGGATCGCCAGCAGGGACAGGGAGGTGGCTGTCCCTCTCTACTCTGCTCTTGTAAGGCCCCATCTGCAGTACTGTGTCCAGGTCTGTGGGATCCAATACAAGAAAGACAGGGAGCTGGTGGAGAGGGTCCAGAGGAGAGCCACAGAGATGATCAGAGAGCTGCAGCACCTCCCCTGCAAAGACAGGCTGAGGGAGCTGGGCTTGTGCAGCCTGGAGAAGAGAAGGCTGTGGGGTGACCTCATTGCAGCCTGCAGGACCTAAAGGGAGCCTATAAAGGAGGGGAATCAACTCTTTGAATTGAGGGAGGGCAGATTTCAGTTGGATGTCAGGGGGAAGTTGTTTGGTGTGAGAGCGGTGAGGTGCTGGAACAGCTGCCCAGAGAGGCTGTGGTGCCCCGTCCATCCCTGGAGGTGTTCAAGGCCAGGTTGGATGGGGCCCTGGGCAGCCCGGGCTGCTGTGAGATGTGGAAGTTGGTGGCCCTGCCTGTGGTGGGGGGGTTGGAGCTTCATGATCCTTAGGTCCACTTCCCACCCAAGCCATTTTATGATTCTATGAATAAGCAGCTTCTCGGCATATAATATTGCAGGTGAAAAGCCCAACTTCTAAGGAGACCACAAAGTAAGTACAGACTTTGCAGGCCAAAAAAAGCCCATAAACATTAAAAATGAAAATGAAGCAACCCCATCCTCTGCAGATCTATCATATCTCAGGTGTGAGACTTGCCCTTCTCATTGCCTTCTGTTTGTTCCCCACTCTGCATAGTCCTGTTCCCATGCCAAACCACAAGCAGCGGGCACAGCTGGTCAGCATCATCCACCTCCCCGCTGCCTCTCTTTCAGGTCACAAAAAGAGGCCAAAAGTCAGCCCAGCCCTTGCTTTATAGCACAGCATCCACTTCCCAGCTGTACAAACCCATGCCTCAAGGCCTGACTTGATTTTGCACAGCACCCACCAGAACAGTCCTATCTGTACACAGGGAATACAGCTCTTCCAGGACAGCATATCCCAGGCAAAGGGAGCTTTGGAATATGGATATGCCCTCACTGGTTGGGTGTAAGACAGAGGATAGTTTAGCTCCCCGAGAAGCAACTATCTGGGATGACAGAAAAATGGTGTTGTAAAATCTGCAAGGAGCAGATGGCATGGAGGCATTGGAGAAGTTCTTGCAAAGAACCAAACAATCAAACTCTAGCCATAAGCTGATTCAGCTACCTTGAATACAGCCTCCATCACCGCCAGACAGGGCTGGAAACCATCAGGCTGGAAATTTGTATGTCCTGAGTTATTGCCAAGAGTAAGATTGGTTCTGGAGGGATCCATCTGGGCCCTAGATCAGGACAGCAGTAGCTTATCCATGCAAGAGGGAAGTCAGGGACACTGCCTCCCCTCTAAACTATTCCTTGGCTCTTTACATCAATTATTAGCCCTTGGGAATATATTGTCCTCTCTACTTTTCTGCAGTTTGCATTATAATTTGCTAAATATTAGCATGTGCTATCTATCATGAGGGCCACAGCTCTCAACTACTCCAGGAAGTCTGAGACTAAATCAGAGCAATATATTTTATGATAGTTTATGGGTTGTATAAAACCAAAAGGCACACAGCTGAAACTATTAAGTTGGAACCTTCAGACTGTAACTTCATTGCAAAACCTTAGTCACCAAAGGATGCAAATGAAGGTAGGTTGCTTACTTACACTGGATTCAGATTCAGACTCCAAATGTGTTTGCTTACTAGTAATGATTACTTTGGCTCTGCTGCTTTAGATGATGTTTAAAGGCTCAGGAAATCACATTATGTACTGCTCCATTTCAGTAGTATGTTTTGTTCTAAAAACTGCTAGGCAAGCTAAGGAAACAGGGCGAGTTTGTGGACTAAGAATCAGTCATAATTGCATAATAGTAATCAAGATGGACACCTAGGTCCATCATACTACTGTTTCTTTGTGTTTGTTGCAGAATAGAATCATCTAAGACCTGACTCCAAACCTGCTGGCTCCACTGAAAGATTTTGCAGCAAATCCTACACACAGATTAGAAATTATGACCGTTACTGGCCTGTTCGCCCAGCACAAGTGGGGAGTTTGGTCTTTCTATCTGCAAGAGCTCTTGTCTAAAAAGAGATTCAAACCTTGACTAGAAAGGTAATTCCATCACCTACTTCATTTCTGAGCTCCAAACTTCTTTTCAGACACATCCTTGGTTAATGACTAAAACCACTCCAGATCCTTCTGGCTTTCTGGATCTGATCCCAGGCACCTCCAATGCAAATTGGAGTGTAGACTGAATAGGAAACATTTAATAAAAAGTTTTAGATTAAAAAAAAAATTGTTACTGAAGAAATAAATGCTAATTGAATGGCCAAAAAAGACCTACTGGTCTGAGAAGTCTGTATTTTTCAAGTTTTCAAAGTAGGCTAACTTGGTGTCCATTCAAAATAATGGCGGAGGTTCTCAAGTTGTTCTCAACAACTTTTTCCATCCAAACATGGGCAAAGTCATTAGTATCAGAAAGAAGACATCCTCCTGCCCCCAGTGTACCAGAGAACAGTACACGGTGCAGCTGCTGTCTGAGAAGGGGAGCCCAGGAAAAGGATGCATTGAGCTGCAGGGTGACTGTGTTCTACCTTCCTGGATCCTTTGCTCTCACAGTACCATGGGATCCAAGGCAGGAAAATGCTCCCCAATGTAGGACTTGCTGGTCATGCCCTGGCCAGTGCAGAACTCATCACACAAGGGCTGAACTGTCTCAGCAGGCTGAAAGAGCTGGGACTGTTCAGCCAGGAGAAAAGAAGGCAGTGAGGTGACCTAAGAGTGGCCTGTCAGTATCTAAAGGGGAGTTACAGGAAAGAAGGAAACAGACTCTTTAGTAGATTCTGTGGTGGCAGAAAAAGGGGAAATGGTTTCAAGCTTAAAGAGGAGAGATTTAGATTGAATATAAAGAAAATGTTTTTTATCGTGAGGGCGGTGAGGCACTGGAGCGGGTTGCCCAGAGGTCCAGTAGAAGCCCTGCCCTTGAGACTTTCAAGGTGAGGCTGGATCAGGCCCTGGGCAACCTGATCTAGCTGTGCATCTCCCTGTTCACTGCAAGAATGCTGGACTAGATGACCATTAAAGGTCCATTCCAACTCTAAGGATTCTACAATTCTATGGTGTCCTCTGTAAGAGATTCTTTTGTAGCACCATCACCCTTTCTGGCTGGAAAGCAGTGCTGATCTGGAGCAGGGATCTTTACTGCACATGCCAGGCTGCTGATTGCAGTAGCCTATTAACCAGACATACTGAAGAACACACAAAGAAGGGACAGAAGAATAACAGCCAACGAACCTCACTGATCTGGAGATCTAACACAGTGCATATCTACATCAGTATACTAAAGAGCTCAGACATTGGACACATGGTGTAATAAACACACTTATCAGAAGTATTTCATCCTGTACCCACCCAAACAGCACCCCGGATGGTTCTGGGAGCAGCAGGGATAGAGGACAACTCAGTGCAGACAGTTTAAGTATGGAAAGTTGCTCTTAAAGACAGAACATTTTTGCTGCACAAGTATTGCTCGGATTCCTCTTAAATACAACTGAATCACAGAACCTTAGAATAGCTCAGGTAGGAAAAGAGCTTCAAGCTCACGGAGCCCAAGCACAGCCCCCCCATCCTACCCCAACTCTCACAGCCCTCCGCTACATCACGGCCCTGAGCACCACATCCAGATGTTTGTCAGCACACCCAGGGATGGGGACTCACCCCCCTCCCTGGGCAGCCCATCGCAGTGCTGAACAGCCCTTTCTGTACAGAGCTGTTTCCTGAGATCCAGCCTAAACCTCCCCTGGCACAACTGGAGGCCATTTCCCCTCGTCCTGCCACCTGTCACCAGTGAGAAGAGACCAGCCCCGCTCTGCTGCCATCCCCTTTCAGGCACTGGCAGAGAGCAGTGAGCTCTGCCCTCAGCCTCCTCTTCCCACACTGAACAGCCCCAGTTCCTTCAGTCTCTCCTCACGGGCCATATTCTCCAAGCCCTTCCCCAGCCTTGCTGCCCTTCTTTGGACCTGCTCCAGCACCTCCATGTCTTTTCCATACTGAGGTGCCCAAAACTGAACACAGTACTCAAGGTGAGGCCTCACCAGTACCAAGTACAGGGGCAGGATGACTTCCCCAGTCCTGCTCACCACACCATTCCTGATACAAGCCAGGATGCCATTGGCCTTCTTGGCCACCCAGGCACACTGCTGGCTCATATTCAGCTGACTGTCCATCAGTACACCAAGGTCCCTTTCCATCAGTCAGCTTTCCAGCCACTCCTCCTGAAGCCTGTAGGGTTGCCTGGGTTGTTGTGACCAAAAATATAGGACCTAATACTTGTCCCTATTGAAATACCTATATGGACAGAGCTGTCTGGTATGAAGGATATTGTCAGGTCATCTCTGCCTTCTCTATGTGTTCAGCCTCATCCCTTACTCTTGCTGCTGCATGAGAGACACAAAAGCAGCAGAAGGTGCTGGAGGTTTCAAATTTGGGGAATTTCCCCTCAACACAGAGATTTCACATTGGTTAGCACCAAACCAACCCCACTGATTCCAGGTCCCCTCTCTGGGGCAGGGGGGCACATCAGGACATAGACAATGGACACGTGGCAGCTCATCTGCTGACAGATGTGCACAAAGGTCTCAGAACCAGCTGCAGAAGGGCTCTAAGTAGGCTGTTCTGTCTTCCACCAAGATCAGAGCTGTGTAGTCCCCCAAGAACCTCTCAGGATGCTGCACCTTGCTGGAAGCTGCATGCTCTACATACAGTGCTTTGCTGGAGAGATTTTCCCTGTGTTGACTGGGATGTACAATCCTCCTGCCTAGACCTTTCTCCAGGCAGCATAAGATGCCCAAGCAGATTGCTTATTGCATATTTGGCTGGAGTATGACCAGAACATTGCATTACTACATACATTTACTGTAAAATACCTCAAGGAGCTTTGACTGTAGGACAAATTCCTATGCCTGAATTGGTTCAGAGTGGTTCTTGTTGGAAATAATTGTTTTCAATGTTAGGACTACAGCCCTAACACCAAACCTTCGCTTCTGAGTTTAGTAGTTTTCCACTGAAATAAAGAGAATGGGAATGTTTTTCTTTTATCACTGACTGGAAAAACGAAATGCTCTTCAGAAGGACATGGATTTTTTTGATATCTTAAAACAGATTGATCCCCTTGCTTTTCTGTGCCATAGGCAGGATAACACTACCATGTCCATTTGGGGGATTTGTTGTTTTCAAAGACGGGTAAAAACCAAGTATGAAATAGCAACGGAAACAGCCTTTCTTACATTCCCACTGCTCTCCACAGGGATGGCTGCCAGAGAAATGACGCTATATTAGGACCAACGTAATAGAAAAATATAAACCTTAGAAAAATATAAACCCTTTCCCCAGGGTTTCCTCCTCACAGAATGACAAGAATTGAGGGAGGCAGCTCTGAATTCTGACAAACATTTACGTGGCTGCAATGTGAACATTCACATGGGTGTTCGGTGTATGAACTCCTGACTGCAAACTCCTGAAGGGAATCTGTTCTAGTGGGGGTGGAGGTGGATTAGAAGATCCCCAGAGATCCCTTCCAACCCCTACAATTGTGATCATATGATTCTGTAAATGTCAGCACTGATCAGATCTTGACAGTCTGAGAGCAATTCAACCCTGTAAATACCCACAATCCTGTTAAACTTAAGTGCAGAATGCTTTTGAAAGGCCTGGGCTCCAACAAAGACAAGGTCTGCATATAATAGACAGACTCTATGAGAAAAACATTGTCTAAAATGTATATAGGGACATGTATATAGGGAAACAAAGTCTTGTACCTAGTTGGTATAAAAACAAAGTTTCCTAGGCTCATTGCCTATAATAGGAGCCTTGATATTTCATCTTCCTCCAGGAAGCTACAATTGGTAGCAGAGTGAGAAACTGAATCCCATCCTACAAAACTGGGTACAACAACAGCAAATACATGCCCTTCAGAAGAGACTTACTTCCTTAAAGTAGATATTACTGAACTACATCTCACTTCTGGGTTTCCTGGTGATACAACTACCTTTTGACAGCTTGTTGTAAGCTTAAAACAAACAAACAAAAAACCTGAAGCAAATTAGTAAACTTACAACCAACACAATAGAATTGCATTTAAATATTGTGAGGTTTGAGAACTCATTAAGAAAAATGGCAAACAGTTCATAAAATACATAACTTTGTAGAATTCAAGCTAAGATTTATTGCACCTAACTATAGATGTTAATAACACATCTGGTCAACACAGCTCCCCTTTATCAATGAAAGAAAAATAAGCACTTGTACGGTGCCTGAGACGTTTTAAAAATGAAATGAGCTGCAACCCAGAACCATGTATTTCTTTTCATAATCCGACTACAAAGGCAAGCCAGGTTATCTAGTCCACATGTGGCTGATTATAATGTAGATAGTTACATCTGGTCAGCATCAGAGTGTGTTTAATAACATACCTATCTGCAACTGCATTCCTATTCAGATCAATACGTCTACACACTCTGCTTACACTCAGGACTGCATCCACTCCATTTCTCTAGTCCAACCCTTCAGCCTTGAGCTTCAAAAGCATCTGTGGCTTGGACTAGGCTACAGTGAGATCTACAACTTGCTCCACCAGGAAATATAAGTCACCAAGCCAGGATGAGACACCTGAGATGCAATGAGAAGCCTGCAGAGTTCTTCCAGGGAAACAGAGAAAAATCACCAAATCATCACCAACGCCTTCACTTAGAAAAATATTTTTTACCTTAAAAAAACAAAACACAGCAGTGCTAATAATACATTTTCTTGAACTAAATCTATCTGCTCGAGACTTTGGGAAACACATCCACAAAGAGCCATCGTGCCAAAAAGTAAAGCAGTTCATAAGACCCTGAACTTAAAAGCAAGCCAGTCTCATATATGTAGAGAACTGCTGAACCTTCATGCAGTCTGGACACGTAAATCATTCCTTGTTGAAATTCAAACAGCCTGGATCAGCCACGAGTGTGTTGGCATCCCAAGATATGGGGCAGAGTTTCCTGGCAATCTGCAAAAGGCAGGTCAGTCAGTCATCCAGATCTATAAAGCAGCAAACTGCAGTTATTAGAAGCCTGCCTCCTCATCTGGAAATTAAACACAAACATATGCATGTGCCGAAGTGTGGCTTGGGAGAAAAATCACTGCTCTGACAACACTGAATGGGAACAGGAAGGAAAAAAAACCAAAAATTCAAACATATCTGTGTGTTCACTGTTTCTTTTTCTGTCAGAGGTAACCTAATTTTTAATTAAGGATAACTTCAGGGACAAAGAGTAAGAAGGTGATGAAGGAAAGTGAATCCACGTATTTGTTTAGACAGTAACAGGCTAATATCTGATAGAAAATTTACATTAGTTGTTCCTACTGCATGAATGAAATAAAGGAGAAATGCAGGACAGCCATTGAATTCATGACTGATTTAATTATCGTGACCACAATGGAGATGTTAGGCAGGAGCTTAACACCTGTACTTTCCAAAGCTTCACATCACTGAAGTTCAACAGGAACTGCAGGCACTGAAAGAGACTCACCACATCTGCGTGATCACTTCCACACTATACGTAAGCTGAAAGGCCAAGGGAGGTGGTGAAGCTGCTATTTCTCTGGTGGTTGCTCAGCATCTGGCAGCCCTAGGCCCTGCAGTGGCTGCCCAGTGCCAAAGAACTTGTAACAAACTGCCAGGGCTAAGAATCATGGAATCATTTTAGATGGAAGGCTCCCCTGCAGTGAGCAGGAACACCTATAGCTCTATCAGCTGCTCACAGCTCTGTCAGCCTGAGTGATTCCAGAGATGGGGTTTTCACCATCTCTCTGGGCAAGGAGAAAGTCTAAGGCCAGCGTCCATGAGCCATGCCAAAAACCAAGCTGTCCCCTCTGTCCCAAAAAAAGATACAAATATTGTCAATATAGAGAAGGGTTAATAATGTGCGGTGATATATTTTGTCCTTGTATGAGACAATTCATTTTCTAAGTTTTCATGTATCCTCAAAAAAAAAAAAAATTTATTTACGTTTTCTTTTTAGAAAAGAAATACTGGCTTCAAGCTTTGACAAAATGGTTCAAATATACATGATCTAGGGACTAGCCAGAGTAAGTTCCATCTACCACCTGATGCCTGATACACACTCCCTAGATCACTGCAGCCTCAGTCAGGATGCTCACTTTTCAGACAGATAAATAACAGATCTGTTGGACTCCAGATGGAGCTGCATACCAGGTATATTCCTCTTACTGATGCTTCGGCTTGAACCACAATGGAGTGACACTTTCTCAGCAAATGAGATCTCCAACTGTTTGTCCTCCCTCCCTCACTCCTTCCCTGAAGGCACCAAGAATACATCCAGTTGGATTAACCAGCCTCTAAAGTTCTTGCACCCACCTGTAAGATGGCTTTTAAAGATAAGACATGGCCCAGCCTGGCCTCACGGGTTAGGAATTTAGTTAAATATATTCTAAAGGGATTTAGTAGGATTTGCTTTGCTATTTATACTATGCAGTATCAGTCACCCTTAAGTCCCCTTGTCTTTATATTAGCAGAGCTGGGAAAACTACCAGCTGGAAGGGATGCTGTAATATCAGCCCCCAGGATCCTGCTTCCCAGCAGAAATACTCCAGCTTTCAGAAGTTGTTACTTTCCTTGCTCATCAAATAAGGGTAAATAAGTGAAATATCAGGATATCCGAGAGTGAAACTCCAGGAAGAGATTCAGCCATGGTTTTTGGGTAGCAGCACTGGACTGAGCAATTATGAAACAGCATCCATCATTAACATACGGGAAAAAAAATCACAAGCTTCTGCTGGCCTCCAGGGTAAAAAGGCCAGTAGCCTACTCAGTACACGTTACAAGAAAGAGGTAACTGTGGAAAAGAGCAACAGAAAGACAACAGAGAGTGGGAAACTTGATTTATGAGGAAAGATTAAAGGAGCTAAACAAGGGTGACTTGGCCAAACAATGACTAAATCAAGACATGAAAAGTAGCCAATGCTAACAGTATTTGAAGTGTCTGTTTGAAGGGTTATTAACCGTTTGGGTGGGTCCACTTTTAATAAACTGAGGTCCTGAAATAGAAACAGGAAAAGTGGAAACTGGACCTTTCCTGAAGATGGAATGTGCTCAAGTTAACCGACACAGCAATCTCCTCCTCACTTAATTTGGGGAGTGGGCGTCCTGAATGTTCACCTGCACTGAGCAGACATCACCTTTAGGGGGCTTCCAGTGGATGTTCCCCATTGCTGAGCATGAGCCCAGGGATACCAAGAATGTTAAAGCCTGTTCTAAAGTCTCCATACAGCCAGAGGATAAAATACCACTGCGTCAGGCTTCAGAGAGCCAGTAGAAACACAAGAAGATATACAAAGAGGGAGAGGAGAGTGGCTTTCCAGACCCTCAGCATGCCACCAAATGTTGAAAAAACACTTCCCATGGGTAGTGGGAAGATATGGAAACATCAGCCTTTGTGCTTTTCATTTCAGGATGTAGAAAGGATTGGGTAGAAATACTGCATGATGAACATCGAGCAGAAGGACAAAGCATGGCTCTACTCATCTAACAAAGTCACCACCAACAGTAATCTGCTGGGGAGGGAGGAGGCACACACAGGTAAGGCTTTATGCTGAAAGATCTTAGATTCAGCTCCTATGACACAAACCTTTATGTAAACTGTCTTTGCACATAAAGTGAGACTAACACTTTCTCCCAGGATCCACCAGCCCTGCCTATGTAGCCACAGAATTACTCACAGTAGGGATGGCTTCTCAATAAGCGAGTGCAGTGCACAGCAGGACAGGCCTTGGCTGCAGCCTGTAGGCATGCCAAGTGATGCAAGTCATTTGTGCACTTCCTAGCAATTAAATATGCATCTGATGCCTATGGTATCTTTCATCAATGGACTATAGACACCCCGAGAAGCTCCTTTTTTTTTTTCCTTCTTATGTCAGCAGTCATTTACAAGTCCCAGTTGTATCAAAGGGCCCCATCACTGAGTTCACATATTATAGCATTTTTGGTGGCTTTCACAAAATCGGTGTTTATATCCCCTCCCCACCGTGCTCTCCTGCTCAGGAGCAAGAGTTTTCCAAATTCCAGAGAACTTCTTGTCTGCTTCTCTTTGAAGTTGAGAGATGAAAGATTGGGCAAGCAAACCAGTGGGAGATGTGCAGAGAAATGGACAGGTGCTCACAGACAACGCCAGCTGAGAGTCCTTCTATAAACAGTGGAAGAAAATGGCACTGTCTTGATACATTTTCACAAGTCAAAGAGAAAACACATATACGATCTATGCAATTATATCTTAGTCATATTGCCACTCTCTTTGCATTTAATCTAATCGGTACTGTACTGAGTTGTCAGCAATCTGCAGTGGCCTCCAGGCACTAATGAGTTCCCATCAAGGTGTCAATGCCTCTGGCACTAACCTCAATTAGGAGCAGTTAAGGAGATCGCTGAATGACGGGCCAGCCATCCATTGCTCAGACATTCCTCGGACCGCAGCCTGCAGTCTCCCACATGGAGGAGGATGGCAGACTGGCTGCCTACTGCCTTCTCGGTGAAGAAATCTCACATCTGACAACATTTACGTTAATTACCGACTCTGCCTGTCTCGACAAGCATGGAAAAATCACCAGGAACCCTAATTAACAACGATGGTCAGTGAGGTTCCCAGGTGAAGAAGTAGGTTGTGACAATAAAACAATAAATGTCCGTAACTTATTCAGAACTTTTAAAAGAACTTTTTAAAAGGAATAATCATGCCAAATAACAGAAAGTCTCAACAGCAGAGTTACGCTTACAGGAAAAAAGAATGATCATCATGCAAATAATCGACATCACTTTAACTCTGCTTCACTTACCTCTCTCCATGCTTCTTGAAAGATACCCTTACAATGTATTTGGTTCAAATGCCATCCTGCACAGCCATTCACAGGTAGGTCTGCTTTTCTTAGGTGACATTAAGGGTAGATTACAACTGCTTTCAAGGCTGTGTCCCAGAGTAGAGTGGTGTCAGCACAGCCAGGAGGGGACCCACAAAGCCACACTCAGTCTGGGACCAGTTCTCTATTTGGCAGATTTGAGGTTAGAAACCTCAAAGATTTGTCAGACAACATAAAATCTTGGTTATGTTAGTCTAGCATTACAATTATTGCAGCAGGCATTCTACATTCACACACATTTCTAGAAGTCTCTAAAAAAAAAAAAAAAAACAACCACAAAAAAACATAGGTAGTATCAGAAGGAAAAAAAATCCCACCTGCCTTTCCACCATCCTTGCCATCAGCCCCTCCACAAAGTCTTTACATACACCAGTCATGGCTGTACCTCCCTGGAGCAGCCCCTTACACTACATGAGAACAACACAGTGAGCCCCTTACCCACTGCACCGTGACTTTTAGATGGTGGTCTTTATCAAGTACAACAACAGCAACAACAATAAAAGGAACAAAGGATTCAGGCACAAAAATCTGAGTGTGTCAGGAGCATCAGAGTAATTTAATTAACTCTCTATGGGACTCTTTTCTTCCATACTCTTTTCTCCCTATTAGAAGCCCTACATGATTTTCAGTAAGGCCGAAATGAATGACCGCAGCAGCAGGTTTGCTAAGCTTGCCTAGTTGTAAGGTGGCATTCTGCTTAGGATCACTGTAAAAAGCGTCCTCTGAACTCTCTCAGCATCCTCCAGTCCCTTCTTCCTTCCTCCTTATCCCCAAGGCAATGACTTTTATCTGCAGGTCTCCATTTCTTCTCTGCAATAATTAAAGGGCTTCCAAGCCTTTCTCTAGAGGTGACAGCGTTGCCTACTCCTCCTCCACCTGAGATGCCAAGGTCTGCTTCCTCAAAATACTTATGTATCCTAATCTACATCAGACAAGCTCGTCCTTCCCTGGTAATGAAAATCTGCTGTCTGGAATAGCCAGGTCAGACTTGATCTGATTCTTCTGGATGTACAATTCAGACCACACTACAGTGAGTTGTATGGTAATCAAAGAGAAAAAGGAGCCACACACTGACAGCTTCCCATTACCTCATTTACCAAACTTCATCTTCAAACTAATTAGGCTGTTTGTGCCTTTTATAACTCCTAGCTAAGTTTGTTCCTAGACACATCACTCCCAATCCATGTTCTTGTGCAATCACTAACCTTAAACCTAAACAAGCCTTTGCCTCTATAGCATATTCTGCCTTGATGCAGAGCCACTACAGTCTCTGTTCAAGACAGATATCTCCAAGCCCATCAGTAGAGTTGAGCGTCTCATTCTAGCTCTGGCCAGCAAGAGATCTTGCCTTTAATTAATCAATGATCTCCAATAGATTTGCACTGTTGATCCAAGTTATAAGAACCTTGCTTAATGAGCAGTTTCCTTCTTTGCTTCTCTCCAAGGTCCAGGAAACTGCAACCATAAAGAAAGTTACTCAGACATCAGTAAAGATGAAAAAGTCACAGCCTCAGAAGCTGGAAAATATCAGCCTTAAACTGATACGTCCAACCCATCATGGAGCAGTTACACTATTACACATACACAGTTACACATTACACATCTCTCATAGGTTCTATGAAGTTTGAGAATTTCTGAATATCTCAGTTTCTAAAAAGAAGAAAAAGGTTTTTTTCTTTTCCTTCCCTAGATGGAAATGTATAAAAAGCTGGAAGGAGGTTCAATACATCCAACAGGAAACAAATGAAATGCTATAACCAAATGAAAAGCCACTCTGCACTCCCTCCCACACCACCAATTGCAGCCCATGGCAATCTACAACAAAACTAAGAACAAAAGATCAGAAAAATCAAACGGTGGGAGTGGAAACCAGGACGCATAAAGAATAAAAGACAGGTGTTGTGATTATCATTACATGGCAGTGGTAATTTTGACCAAGAACATAGTAGTTGAAAGCCATCTAAACAGATGTAGATATGTGCACTGTAGAAGTCTTGTGTGTAGATAACAGTATCTCAACTAGGTATAAGAAGCTCCATTTACAGTTAGCACAGGGGAACTCTCACCTCAAATATGCTGTTCATCTCTTTTGGGCATCTGCTTTAGGATGAGATGATTTGTGCCTCAAAAGCAGCTGTTCCTCTCCATTACCAATAAAAGAAATTTTTCTCAGATGGGAATGTTTACACTGTAAATCTCTATGGCTTACATGCCTGCACTTGGTTAGATGAATCCCACTTCATGAATTTTTCATTATTTGTAGTCATTACATGGGACTGGATAGCTCTTTAAGAGATGCACGGAACTTAACCAGAAGCACAGGTCTGAGACAAAATATATATATATACATATATATATACTAGACAAACTTCTATCATCTTAGGAAAATAAGACTCAGGCTTTGAACATACGTCCCAAACCTCACCTGAACCTTGATTTGTGACAACGAAAGAAGCTATATATTGGGATTATATTGTTATTCTATTCTTCATTTATTTGGTAGGTCAAACTACGTGGCATTAATTTAAAATCTGAGTGCCTTTGAGTTCTGCTTTACCATACGGCAAAAGAACTCTGTTAAGACAGTTTCAAACACTGTATATCCAGTTTAATATCCTTGGAGCTGAGTTGCTTGAAGTGTTTGTTTGCTGGCAAAATCAGTTTTGTACCTTCTGATGAAAAGAAGTCCCTTTTATATATTCTGTATCTTCCTCTAGCAAGAGGCTGCCTGTATTGCTGTTTCAAAAGGTGTCTAAAAGGTTTTCTTTCTAATTTGAAGTCTGGAATTGTTTTTTTCCCCGTTTGTTGGGGATCCTGGACATTGTGTTTTATATTAAGAGAAAGCACTTTAGCAGTAATAAAAGTACATTTTCTATGTTCATGAATTCATAAGTTTTTGCAGCAATAGGGACCATTACATACATCCAGTCTGAAACACTGACGGATTCACTATGCAGGAGGTAATGGACGACAGCACAGTCCTTTCAAGATGACAGGAGAGCCTTTGTGCAGATCTTCAGCCTCTCTCCTCATCACGATTAAAAAAGCAACCACATCAGTGCTCTCATCTAAAACAAAGCCTGCCTCTGGTCTAACACACATAGGATATTCATTTAACCACAACATCTTGGAGTTAGCTGAACCATGTTCAAGAGGCGCCCGGATGAGGAGCTGCGAGATCTGGTTCAGTGTTTGTGGTAGCAGTGGTAATGAGAAGGCAGTTGGACTGGATGATCTTACAGATCACTTCCAACCTTCTATGATCTTAAGGTCTCCCCTGAGTTCCTGTTCTCCAGACTGAACAATGCCAGTTTCCTTAGCCGCTCCTGACAAGAGCGGTGCTCCAGATCCTTCACAGCTCAACTGGCCTTCTCTGGATATGCTCCAGGGCCCCAGCATCATCTTTGCAGTCAGGGGCCCACAGCTGAACACAGTACTCAGTGTGCAGCCTCGACAGTGTGAATACAGACCACCTCACTAGTCCTGCTGACTGCACTATTTCTGATAGACGCCAGGATGCTGTTGGTACTCTTGGTCACCTGGGCACACTGCTGGTTCACATTCAGCCAGCTGTCAGCCAACACCCCCAGATACTTTCCTGCCATGCTGCCTTCTAGCTGCTCTGCCCCAGGCCTGTAGCGATGCATGGAGTTTTTGTAATAGAAATGCAAGACGCTGTACTCGGTCTTGTTAAAACTCATGTAACGACACCTTTCCTTTAAACCAGATTTATCAACTTAGTCCTTTATGTCTGGAAGGTATTCTTACAACCAATTAAACACAGAGGCTGTAGGAATGAATCTCCAAGAAATTTGGAACTAGCTCATAAGAAACCAGAGCTGTTGCCTTACCTATTTACCTCTTGGAGAAGGCAAGAGATTAGGAATAGAGCTCAGCTCCTCCTGAAAAGTTACAGAACAGTCCAAGAGACTTTTCCAGATGTACTTCTATCAGGACTTGGAGATGTCACACCACTTGCTGTTCACTGTTTCTCTGTGCAAACTGCACCAGCACTAACAGCAGTCATAAAGCCCACCTCGGCAAAAAGGCTACAATTTCTGCTCACAATACAAGTTTTGAATTTATATAATCCTTTATCACCTCACAAAGTAATGCCTCATTGGATTTTTTTTTTTCTTTTTTCAGGAATTGCTGTCAGCAGGAGCAGGACATTCTCTTTCCAGCCCTGTTCATGCTTTAGCACCAAGAGCTGAGTTCAGCTGCCCCGAACCTACAGCTAGTAAAGTTCCTCACAAGGAAAATGGCTGCTTGAAGGTCCTCCCACGCATAGTAGCACATCCATCAGTGGGCTTGCTCTTACCACCTCTTCTGAAGAGGCACTGGTGGTCAGTAACTCTTGGCATGGACACATCAGTTTTTTTGTCACAGGTAAGACAAGCAATATGGTCATTTAGACCATGGCTGAAGTGATGCTCAGAGAAACCTGCGATGTACATCTGCCTTGCCTCCAAGTGATGCTAGGACTACTCTGTGTCTTTCACTTCTCTCCAGCAAAAACTGTCAAAGCCACAACCCACTTTGCATGAATCCAGTGTCTCTAACTGCAAGAGGTGGGGAAAAAAGATACGTATCCAGACAGAGGTGACAGAAGAGATTGCCTAAAAGAAACCCATCTGAGTCACTTTTAGCAGTTGCAGTGCTACAATGGGATGGAAAGTACTGTGATAATAACACAGGGTGGCAAAGTCTTTGGCTACAGTAAATGAGAACGAGCCCAAATGTTGCAGCTGAGGACACAGGAATGAAGGAAAAGAACCACTTACCCTTGGAAGGCCTCAGGAATGCAGGGACCTCCAGGAAGATCCCCTCACCTCACTGCCAGCCCTTAAATGAGGGCTCAGAAGGGGTGGATCCTGGGTCCAGTCCTGGTCCTCAGTACATTGCATGCAGCTGAGTGCCCTGGGTTGGCCCTGCCTTCTCACCAGGTGCTCCATCACTAGCTCAGGCCATGACTTAGCATTTCCCCTACAGCAGTCAAAGCCTGTCCCTTTTCACTTCCATGGGTTTTGTGAAAGTGAGAGAACATCACAACAGGAGTAATAATGCACGCATTTTTATGAAAACCTGAAACAAGGAGATATCCAACAGGAATACACCACAATTATTCTTTAAACTATAAAGCATCAAGTTGCTTGGTATTATAATTTATTTTAAGAGAATACCAGAATTATCTTTGATCCAGCATAACCATGTGGAACTAGAATTTGATTCCTTGTTTAGTTGGATTTTATATTTTGAAGGATTTTACTTTTTAAGAGGAGAACTATTTGTCTGATGATCACAAAATCCAGCTCAGACATGCTGAATCACGACATCTCAGACAGCTCAGATCATGGTTTTGAAAAGGAAACATGGACACCCTCAAATGATGAGGCAGATTTCACCCATTGGAAATCAAGCCACGGCATATTGTGCTCTCAAGCATGACTCATTTCCTGATGCAGTTAGTCTTTAACTAGGAAAGCTGAAGTCATACTAAGAGATCAACAATGCCTTCTATAGTAGACTTTGGGATCAGAACCACAATGCCTGAAGGAAGCTGCATAGGGCTTTGAAGGAGATATCTTCTTGGAAATACTTCATGGGGCCCTATTTGGTTTGTTCCTGATTTTGAATTACGGAGCTCACATCCCCATGAGAATGAGATTCTCTCCAATCTGTTTATGAAAAAAATAATCTAACAGTATCAATTCCCTGGCAGGAAAATTTGCAAGGCTTTGAATAGATAGTATTTCTGTTTCTTGCTAAATCATTTCAAACAAAAACAAAGAAGTGACAAGGGAAAAAAAAGTTTAACATTCCTGCTGCTTCTGCCAAATGAAACAACAGCCAGGCAGGCGTTCAGAGCTTCATGCTCTTGATTCTTTCGCTCTGTTTTTGAACAGGCAACACATCAGCAACGCTACAACATCTATTCAAATTCTATAGCATCCCCATATCAAAAATCATATTGAGATTTGGCATGCTGCTGTTGCACACAGGAATTTATCCACAGATTTGCTGTTGTCTGGAGACACAGCCAGCACCTCCTCTGCTACATCAGATGGCTCATCTACTGAGCAGATCCAAAACAGTGCCAGGATTTCTCTTTTCAGTGAATGTAGAAAGAAACAGAGGGAGAGGCAAAGCTGATCCTAGCAACAACTATACAAACAAAACCCTCAAGCAAATATTTTCATATCTATCAGCTACAAATGATCAAAATTTTTTCACTGGAAAAGTCAGACCTGAAGTTGTTTTCATACTGCATCATTCCCTTCTGCATCACAGGAGGATTAGTCGGATAGGAGCACAGTGTCTACTCAGCACTGTGACTTATGATCCCAATTGAAGACATATTATTTTCAAACAACAGTATTTTGTTAGGAAAAATATTGCCATATTCACCTGAAGTATTTTCAACAAATGCCGGGTGTATGGATTAGTGATTGCTTTATTTTTTGGTAAAAAATGAAATACAGAACAAAATAAAAAGAATCCTACTGTTAACCTGACGGAAAATGAAACAGCAGGGTAACATTCAGGGTATAAGCTGTTGATGGATCATAGAATCATTAATGCTGGAAAAGACCACTGAGGTCATCTAGTCCAACCATCAAATGGGCTGACAGAATTTGCTGCCTTGAGGAGGCAGTGTTGAATGTGTTAACAAAATGTCATTTCCATGCTTTCTGCTTTTTTCTATCAACCCAGTAAGTAGAAAAAGAGACTGAATTAAACCTCTCAAGTGATCCACAGGCTTTCCTTTTAACCAAATGAAAATAACAGTGAGCCAAGTGGAAGCTCAACAACTTTTTATGTACATTCATAACTCTTCTCATTCTTCACGTACTGCTGCTGATCAAACACGTACCCCAGCAAGAGTTTTTTTTGGTGACTCACCACAAGTATAGATGACATTCAGATGCTTTTGGATCCCAGGATAACAAGGATCTCCAAATTCATAGGTGCTGGCATATATGCTACAACTTCTTTTCCCATGGCAGCGCTTGATCATGAGTTGGAGAGCAGTAGCTGACTTGCAGTCTGTAAAGGAAAAAGGACAGGGCATGGAAAAAAGGTCTCAGGAGTCTCTTTCCAGTGCATTTATCCAGAAACACTACATGCTTCCTTGTAAATTAAATAACTGCCATAGGAAAAGAAAATACATGGATAATAGTTAAAATATGCATGTGGAATTCATGACATGTATCATTTATTGGTTTATCATGTATTTAGCTGTCTGATAATGCGACTGATCACAGCAACATGCAAAATTATTAGCAACTTTCCACTTTATGGATATGAGCAAGATGGGCTTTGTGAACTTGCTCAGGAAAGAGTAAAATTGATTTGAGTGTGTAGATTTTTTTCCAAATTTTGCTTGTTTCATTTTGAGAGGAAGAGAGGGTGAGTGTGGGTATGTGAGGTTTTTTCACCTTTGCTATGTACAAAAGAGCTGTCTCAACTCTGCAGATTCCACACTGCTACTGCAGACAGAAGTGGTCATTGTCCCTGTCTATTCTTAGCAGATGCTGTATTTCTAAGCCTAAGAAGGGGTACAACGTGGTCAAATAATTTCAGTTTTGCTGTCCACCATCTAGGTTCTATTAAGTTAATTAATTTAACTTTTTTTTCTTTTTTTTCTCTATTTTTTTCCCTCTTTTTTTCTTTTTTTCTCTTTTTTTTCTTTTTTCTTTTTTTCTGTTTTTTTTTTAAGTTAATTAATTGAACTTTTTTTTTCTATTAAGTTAATTAAGTTAATTAAGGTTCTTATTATGTTCTATTAATTGTGTTTGTTCCACGCAAGTATAAATATTTGTCAGATCAGAACTTGAGAATATGCAAAACTCCAAAAGTACTTACCAGATTGTTTGCTACTGTTTTCTCATGTAAAACAGAGAGGACAAGCTCTCCAAATTTTCAGTGCCAGACTGACAGTTTACTTTCACTGTCCAACCGTAGCCAGTGACAGTGGGAATCAACAAGATAGTTTTTGTTTAACATTAAGAAGTTATAGCAATAGAAAATCTACCGAGAAAAGAATACAAACCCATTTGGTCACTCATTAAGAAGCAGGGGAAGGGAAAATAGACCCTAAAAGGTATTAAATGATACAAAAAGTACGATGGTTTAACACCAATAGGCAACTGAACACCACTATGTTGCTCTTTTTCTCTCCTTCAACAGATCAGGTGGAGAAAATATGATAAAAAAAAGATCATGGGTTGAGATAAGGACAATGAGATATCAAACCAGTTACTGTTACAGAAAAAATGATGAAACATTAGGGAGATTAATGTAATTTGTGAGCTGCTGCTAACAAACAAGAGCAGTAAGAACTGAAAGCAAACTACTAACACCTTCATCCCCACCCACCTTCCTTCACCTCCTCATCCTGAGTGGTGCAGAGGAATGGCACATTGGGGCTGAGGTTAGTCCACAATACTTACTAGAGCTGGCTAGCTCAGAACATGGAGCGAGAGAGCAGGGGCTGCTCCTGGGCTGCAGGGAACTTCAGCTCTGCACCTGAAGCACCTCCTGCCCTCCTTCTGCACTGAGGGTTGCAGGGCTGCTTCTCTCCCATTTCTCATCTTCTCTCCCAGCTCTCAGTCTGCTCTCCCAGAGCACACCCAGCATTGCTCAGGGCTCAGCTCTGGCCATTGGCAGTCGCTGAGGAGCAGCTGGAGCTGGCTGTGATCTGACATAGGTGGGGCAGTGCAGGGCTCTGCTCACAGAGGGCATCCCTTGCAACCTGCTGTTCAACAAATACCAGGGGTTCCAATGGAAACATCTGGCATTTGTCTTTTTGTCAAAGGTCCAATAAGAGAAACTCATCAAATCTACTCACTGGACAAGATTTCATGGAGGGTATCTATTCTTTTCATTTGTTTTGGTTCTCACACAAAACAGCATTCCAGGGCAGTGCAGTGGCCTCACTCCACAACACTCCATGGGAGGATGAGGAATTACCCACACATCTTCCATGGCTGGCCCTGGGATCATCAGCCTTTGGGTTCTCCTCCTGTAGGAACGAGTAGTTTCAATGGTTACAAGCCACAAGCTCTGCTCTCCAGCTCAACAGACTGGACTGACTCTTCAGGATCCAGTTCTGTAGAGTCAGCGCACTGAATATGCTGTATGCTAACGTGATAATATCACCAGCTTCTCTAGACACCATCAGTCATATCTCGGTATTGACAACCTCCTTTCTCCCATTCAGAAAGCTACAATCTCTATCCATACTGACCTTAGCAGCTTCATTGGCACTACAAACCAAACACACCAAGTTTAAGAGTTCTCCTCTTAGAATGATTTTGCCAACTGGCATTATGCCAGACACTGCAGAGGTCCAGTGTGAGATATCACAAGGGCTGTTTCCAACTGTCAGTTTGCAGTAGGCTTCCCTGGATATTCTGAGAAGAGCAGGGGCACGTGGTAGAGGATTTCACTACACAGACACAATGTCAGCCAGTCACAGCACCAGGCTCTTTCTCACTGAATTTAGTATAGTACGTGAGCATAATCCTGTTGCTATCTTTTTCAGGTAGTAGCTTTTCCCCAGGAGAAGACAGTCTTGCCTATGCTACACACCAAAAACAAAATGCCAACAGACAGCTGTGAGAACCTGCTATGGCCTCTTTGCCAGTCCCACCAACCAATGCAAGTTATAATGGCCAAGCAAAGAGTCATGTAGCTTCATCTGCCAAAGCAGGTCCTAACACTGCTATTCCTATTTGTACTTTAATTGCACTAAGGACCAGCCTGTGCTGTTTGGTTTGCATGTTTGCTGGTAAATGAAAACTTCCCTGGCCCATTCCCAGGCCCTGAGGCCGACTGTGTTGGAACAACCAACATTAATACTATTAAATACTCTTACCTTCCAAAATAGTGGTGAAACTTGATAGGAATCAACCCTGTCCCATATACAACTTTAAACCAGTTTCTGGACTAACTAGATGAGTGTCAGTCGGACCGAGTACCGAGTGTAGTATAATTTAACAGTACAAAAGATCTACTTACAGAATCTGTACCCAGGCCTTGGCACTGCTAGTTTGCCACCATTCAGGTAAGCCTAGATATCCAACATCTTAGGGCACAAACCTGAGCCCTCCATATTCACCTAACCACCAGTAATGTAATGCTCGACTCTCCAATCACCAGGCTGCTCCAGCTCAATCTGTGCCAGACAAAATGAGCAGAAAACAGAAGAGACTCTGCATGCTCCCACTATACATGTGGATATGATCCCTCAGCAAAGGAAATAAAGAGTCAAGATTTTAAAAGCCTGATTTATACAGAATTTTTAGAGACTTCAGTATTGAAAATACTGAACTCATTAAATATTCAAATAATACGGAAAAGTCACCTGTTTGGACTGTAGCACATAAACCATACAGTAACTTCATTGGAAGCAGTATCTGGAGCTTATCCAGTACAGCCTCCTGCTCAGAACAGGGCCAGCTTTGAAGTTACATCAGGTTACTCAGGATTTTGTCTAGGCAAGTTTTGAAAATATCCACAGGTAAATAATCCCCAACCTCCGTGAGCTATGACATTCTTCTGCTTAATTTTTTTCCCCTGTATCTAATCAGGTTTCTATTCCTGCAGCTTGTATTGATTGCTTTTGTGATTATTTTTGTTGGGTTTGTTTATTTATGTTTGCTTTGTTTTGCATTCCCAAGAAGTCTTCTGCGCAGCCACCTCTTAGATATTAGAAAAACAACAACAATATCCCTACCTGAGCTTCCTCTTCATGAAAACAAGCCAGTACAGGTCTTTCACCATCTCTCCATATGCTGTGTGTTCCAGTCCCTGACTACCTTGGTGGCCCTCCACTGGATTTGCTGTATAGATAATATCTATCTGAGGAGTCCGAAACAGAGTATTCATTTTTTTCCATGGTAAAAACAAAGACATTCACTTAGAATCCGTCATATTCTTCCAGTCCAAATAAATGAATAAATAGACTCTATGGCACAATAGCAAAGTATTCACTTTGGTCACAGTGGCAAGTTTTCCCTTATTTTTCCTGCACACAAGCACAAATGCCCTGTGCACTTCCTGAATTGCCAGGGCAAGTAGCCCACAGTACTTCTTAAACTGAAATCACCTTGGTCTCCTCTCTCATATTTTGAGCTGTTAACTTGTTGAGCCTCCACATAACACACTGAACTGAAAAAATGCAGCAGCAAGGTCCAAATGGGATCATCTCCCTTGAACACTTCAAAGGATTTGTAATATAGAGCTCATGTCAAAATGTCATATCTAGCATCTTTATACTCTCTATAACAAGCACTGAAGATGTCAAAATATACCTGGGAGACAGATGGGTGATAGGTGAGGCTATCAGACCCTCATAAATCACAGTCAGCATCATGTCATCTAGAAGTGACAACATGGTCCCATGTCTTAGGAGTATAAAAACACTCAAATCACTCTTGTTCCTTTTTATGATGTACCTGCTGGTAATTTAACTTCCAAGAGTAAACAATACATAAAGGAGCTGGATTGAAGAAGTGAGAATTCCAAGTATGTTTGTACTTCTTCATGAGGTGATTCCAGGTATAAAGTCTTCACCTCCAGTTGCCTCAGAGAAGCAATAAAATAGAGGTTCTCTTCCCTATAAATGACATACTAGCATCCCAAAAATATGCAGAGGAGGCAAGCACAGCAACGCGGTAGAGCTGAGTAGGGCTATGACCCGGTACAGCTGGCCAAACTCAGTTCCTGTTCTTTAGAAGAGGAAAAGTGGATTTGGCACTCGTTTGCACACTTATTCAGGACATCTCATTTCTCTTGTGGCTTGTTTGTTTACTAAGTGCAAACATTGCATGTTATATTAAACACTATACTGACATCAGTGACAGTACTAACAAGTGATTTCATGTGTCAGATACATGGGGAAGGACACTCACAAATGCCAACATCATAGCTAAGTCTAATGGAAAGTCTACTGCTAAATAGAGCCAGGTCCCTGTCAGGAACCTTTTAAAGCCCACAAAGCTCAAATCCCACAGCAGAGCAATAAAAAGCACTTCATGTCCTCACAAATGATAGAGAATGCACTTATGAAGGCTAGGATAGAGTCACCATTTGCTTTCATTAATCTTGGATAGCTCCAATACACTAAGAATAGATCTGATTCCTGGCTATGGTGAAACTTCCAATGCAAAAATGTTTAAAGATATAAGCTGTGCTTTTGAAACATGGTATTCCAAACTAAAATTCAGGTTGAAGGACAGTGGGATCATCTGCATTTGTCATCTTTAATCTTGAACATGCTTTCTAAAAGTTGTACTTCCCTCCAGCCTTACTACTGCTGCATGTCTACATGGATTGACTCCACAAAGGCATAGAATCAGAGAATCCTTAGAGTTTGAAAGAACACTTAAAGGTCATCTAGTCCAGCTCTCCTGTAATGAATACCACAGCTAGATCAGGTCCTGCAGCCAGTTCTTTGTCCATCGAACAGTCCACCCATCAAATCCATCTTTCCAGTGTTGTAGGGTAACTTGGACAGGTTCCTGTGTGATAATTCCAGGTTGGACGTGGCTCTGGGCAGCCTGCTCTAGTGGTTGGCAACTCCGCACGTAGCAGGGGGTTGAAACTAGATGATCATTGTGGTCTTCTTGAACCCAGGCCATTCTACAATTCTATGACCTGGTCTAGGTGTTCCTGCTCTGGCAGGAGGTTGAACTAGCACCCTGTCCCCTGTCTCTCTAGTATAGTTATGCCTGCCCATACTTTATCATGGAAAGGCTCACTGTCCATCCCCCATCACACCTGGTTTAAAGCCCTCCCCATGAGTCCTGCTAGCTTTTTCCTGAGGCAAACACCATCCAGTGCCCACAAACCTGGTACCATATAGGCTAATTGGTCATCAAAAAACCCAGAGTTCTGGTGATGGCATCTGCCACTAAGCCACATATTCAAAGAAGTGATCCTTTGGTTTGTTACCATGTCCTCACCCAACACAGGAGGCAGAAAAGATGAACTGCTCATTCAATTCCTTTACATGTGTCCCTAGGCCCTGAAGTCTCTTTTGACAGCCCTTGACCCATGTAGCCACACCATCTCTGCCTACACGGAAAAGGAAGAGGAATCACCTACAGCTGATACCCACTTCCTCTTCTTGAACGACGTAGCCTTGGTGTTGGGGGTTGGCTTTTCCTGATTTGGTTTGTTAGTATGTCAGGACTGAGTGAGCTGTAACTACTCCCCACAAAAGACCTGTATATTGCTGGGCAGCTTCATTTCACAACTTTTAGTCTAAGCCCTTGGTAGGCAATTCATTTTGCCACTTCAATTTAGTATTTCAGGACTGGCAGGCTGGTATTACTCTTGGATCTACTGTCTCTGTCTGCCTGGTCTCTGCCAGAGTAAAACTCAAATCAGATGATACTAAAACCATACTGGAGAATTTTACCAGCTTTAGCTTGCAGAGCATCAGCTTTAATACTGGAATCAATCTCAGTGACATAATGTACATAATGTCCAAATCATTGTGCTCACCACAATGAATGGGTTCCAGTCAGTTAAAGGCAGTTTCCCAGCATGACTGCTTTTTATTATTACTTCTTCCTGGTGGGGGGAAAAAAAAAAAAAAAAAAAAAGAAAGAAATTTGAGACAATGCCTATTAATCAAATCCACTGCTTTGGTTACTCACTGTTACTACTTTTGATGGCAAATCCTATTTGGGTTTAAAAGAATGCTTCCAGTCAGTTTAGTTTTTGCATTACAGTAACTCTTAGCTCCAGCTGTGGTAGAGGTCAAGGTCTTTTCCAAGGCATCACAGATGGACCCACAAATGTAGAATCTTGCTTTGAGATGGGTAACTAATAGCATAATGAAATTGGGCATGTGCCAAATGCCCAACAACATCTTGAGCATGTGCACATTTATTGACCTTAGGGACTCAGACTCACCTGCCACATCCTGCCTCTTTTGCAGGCTCTTTCACAAGAGGCAGGCTTTTCAGAGCAAGCAGGACTATGTACACCTGAATGCGTTAACAAGTTAGCATGCTGTAAGGCAGTCAGGTAGTGCTTTTTCCACAGGCTGCCCCTGGGGATAGCAAGGCAGTAGGGCATGGAGAACACTGCCAATGACTCTTCTGTCAGAATAAAGAGAGAGTCAATTCTTCCTATTGTTCACAGACCTCAGGATCATAGGAGTGTTGTCTGACAGGACGTTTTTATTCTTCTAGCTCATTACTCTTTCATCTGAGCATCAAGTCTGTTTTCCACCAATAATCTCAATGGCTCCCACTGCATATTAGTCCTGCATGCCCTTATTTCACATAAGAATTATGTGGGGACTTGACAAGAATTAAAACAGGACTTAAGAAGAAACCTTCACCCACTTGTCAGAGGAAGCACTCTCTGAATCTGTGAATCTAGAACAAATACTGGAGCACTCATACTACTTTTTCAACAAAGTAAAAGATCTTGAAGTATCAGGACCAAGTGACTAGCTGTAATTGAAGGCTTCAGAAACAGGATCACTGCCTGAAGTTCTCTTTCCACTGTGCGAGGGAAGTAAGCAACGAGGAACTAAAACACAACTGGTATTACCCGATCAAGTGACAAATTCTGTGGCACTCTTTGGCTCAATGATACTTTGGCTGCAATGGGAGTAGACCTACATCTGAAATCAAAACATACAGTGGAACACTTTCTGTCCTCATAAACTTTTGATGAGGTGAAAGGAATGAGATAAGGCAAGCATTGGTTTGAGGGAAATCATTCAGAAGCAAGTGACAGCTCTAGGAGGAAATGCCTCTAAAGCAAAGGGCAGGATTTTTCTCCAAAACACACTGTAAGATTTCTTGATAAAAAATAAAACAGGAATCTTAAAAAACAACAACAACCCACTTTACATCTACAGACTGGAGCTGAATTCACTGCAGACAGTTACAGATGCGATAGTTACAATTAGAAGCATTTGGTTTATTAATGTGATCTCAAATCTTCTTGTCACTTTTGTATCTAGAACCAGAACTCATATAAAACATGTGAGGCTCCAGTTTGGCAGAGACTAACTCAGTGCAAGTAAATGAATAATATTTTGCAGGTCTTGGAGCTAAAGTGAGAATCTGAGGACACCAATGAGCGTGGCTCCAAGAAGTCTCAGAGAACAAAGAAGTTTGGGGCTGGCAAGTAAAATTTTATTATTTAATTTGCAGCAGAAATCAGCTGATTGTGGGGCGTAAGTCATTCGAGTTACAAAGCAAAGAAGCTAACAGCTTTTGCTTCAGCCAGTAGAAGATGGGACTGGTGACTATGCTTTGTGAAGGCCCTGAGTCTGTCTGTCCATTCCATTTGTTACAGCCCAACAGAAGCATTTTCCTGAAGATGAGCACACTTCAATTAGTGCCTGCATCTACATGGAAGCAAGATCTCAACCTCAGAAGCAGTGGGAGTTGACCACCTATTTTAAAAGGCTACCAGCTGACACAATCTGCAAGTCACTTCTTGGTCTTCCTAAAGTAAAGCACTGCATGCTTGCAGCCTCATAGATTTCACATTACCTCTGTTTCTTAGGCTCAGGATTCACCACTGTGGTAATTATACCATAATCTTGACTGACATCTAAATTATTTTAAGAAGAGCTTCATCAGTTCTGAACAAGTTACACCAGTTTTCATTCAGAGTGACTCCATGGAAATATGCTGAAATGCTATAGATTTGTATCTCCTATGTTCTCCCCTTTTATTTTTAGGAGCATATTCTGAATTTGCTTTTAGCTAATAGTAAGGCAACAGGCATCCTTTATAAGGCTGGTTACTGCATACATTTACCATTCTGAAGAAGTGAGAAATACCCCCTTTATTTCCCCAAGAATCATATGAATATCAACACAAAGCCTGCTAGTGCTTTTTAAATGACAACTTTCAGAATTATTTACAACCATTGCATAGGGTTATATACTCCACCATAACTTATTTTTTTAAAACCAAGTTGAACTTCGGCTTTGAGGAAGCTCTTGCCCAGAAGCCAATTTGAATCGAGTTTTTCTTTTTTTTTTTTAAATAGCAATTGTGTGCTTACAGAAAACTACTCCATGTAAATCAGTTTTATGACTACATGATCCAACAATTGTTTGAGCTTTTTAAAAACAGTTGTAAAGTAATTTTAAGTACCTCCTGGTGCTTTGAAACAAAAAGTGAAACATGCAAACTAAGAATTGAAAAATAACTTTCTGAAAGCCTTCATTTCACTTTAACCTAGCATTCTAAATAGGATTTTCATTTCAGTTTAGATTTAATATGGTATTACATGTGAATTAAACTGCAACTGGTATTTAGCTTTAAAACCTGGGTACCTGTGGGTTTTATTACATATGAACAGATTGGCCTCTAAAAACTTGTTCTTAATAACTATACACATAATACAGTAGGTTCTACACTGACTGTAAAATACATGCAGGGAGTCACACCTACAGGAAGGAGAATTCTGGAAGCCTGGTAGGAACCTTAAAGATGAAAATCAGTGTCCAAATCCATCGTACTTGCTGCTCATCCCACAGAGTCAATGTTTGAGCCATTTTAGAAGCTGCCATATTCACAGTGAAAGGCCAAAGCACAAGAGCATTTGAGCCCCAAGCACTCAGATCTGCTGAAGGATAACCATGTTACATGGCATTATCTATTATTAAAATTACCAGCAGCAATTCCAGCAGTTTCCCCATCTTATCCTGTCACCTCCATCCCATCAGTGCCAGTAGTCACTGCTCCTCATAGCCCCACCTCCACAGCCTGGAGACCTATTTTTGAGCATTTCACTTAAGACCAGGTTTAGAGCTCAGTTACAGACTTGCACTGGCAGAAATATAGGGTGGAATATAACATACCATGGATTTAAATAATTTTCTTTAATTGCACGTAATTCATTCTAATTCACATGCTAGATCAGACAAACTTGAAGAGCCTATTATTTATGTGGTACAATAAATATTTATATGAGGAACCGTGAATGCTCTAGTTCAAGTCATATATACATCTGCCTTAAGAGGAAGAAATCAAAATAAACAGGGTTCTATCATCTTCTGTCACTGCATTAATATGAAAAAAATGCCAGGGAATGAGCACCTAAGGCACAGGCTTCTTTGTTAAACTCATTTTTCTGCTTTTTCCTTATCAGATCCAATGACCTAGAGAGTCCCTTCCATTTGAGTTTCCTCAGGGCTTTGTAAACACATCTGTTTTCTCTACATGAGATTACAGGAGAGAACCTATGTGTTAGGTGATAAAAATATTCCACTTCTCAGCAGACTACTGAATTTAAGTTACACACCATGAGCTGAAGCGAGGTTTTGGAGCTTTGCTCCTCCAATCCTTTGCCAACTCAGAAAACCAAGCCCAGATTCTTTCTGCCCAGATGAGGAGAGAAATTGCTGTGGTAGCTTTGTATCTTTCAGGCTGCCCAGAGATGCTGTGGATGCCCCATCCCTGGAGGTGCTCAAGACCAGGTTGGATGGGCCCTGGCCAACCCATACCGGTGCCTGGGTTCGTAACCCTGCCCACAGCAGGGAGTTGGAACTGAATGATATTTGAGGTTTCTTTCAAGCCAGTCTATGATTCTGTATCTGATGGAGAGAGACAGTGTTCTTGAGAGGAGACCTGAATCCTGGTAGTATTAGCAGTAAGCTGGACATGTCTATCTCATTCCATGTGGTTCAGGGGCTATTACTATAAAAATGTACATGTGGAACATATCAGGTACATTGAATGCAGCCAATGATATCATACTAAATCATACTAAATACTAAAAAAGGGTTTTGTTTTGTTTTTAACATCCAGATTCTTTCTACTCAGGCTCTTAATTAGGTAGTTACCTTATATACTCAGATCTGAGTAGGAAAAGTCCATTTTTTAAATTAGCTGCTCTTGGTATAAACTCAGAGATGCAGACAGAGGCAGCTATAAACAGCATGATAAAGGGGGCAAAGGGTTCCCTGTGCTGAAGGATATTAATAACTTGTTGCTTGCAAATAACCTTTTCTCCAGAGACCTCTCTATGCTCTGCATATTGTCGCTGCACAAGCTAGCAGCAAAGTGGAAGCTTTATTAAGAGGAAGTGGAAGCTTTATTAAGAGAGTTACAAATAAGGTCAAACTCCTTTAGGAGCTCCTCAGAGTTCCCAAGGCATTCAAAGGAGAGATCCAAATGTTCTCAGGAGGTTTCTAACTATGGTCAGAGGCACAAGTTTCAGCGTGTTTCCAGTTAAAAGAGGATCCTGGCAGTTTTTAACATGACAGGGATAAGGTGGAGTCCTTCACAAAAACTTTCTCTTCTCAGATGCTAAGCACATTCATACAAATGTAAGACAGAAAGCACATGTTTGGCAGGGAAATGGAGTGCTAAGTCTGACTGGGGACTCCACACTACTCAAAAGCAGCAGAAGGATGGCTGGGTTATCCAGGTGTTAAAGGGCTGCAATGCATTGACAAACCTCACACCCTTCCCTATGAGCACCCAAAACACTGTGTGTCTCTGTAGAACCCAAGAAATTCACCATTAGCAGGCTTTATCTGCTCAACACTGCTATAGGAGTACAAGATCTTCTTTTTCAAGGCAGAGCAAATTAAATGATTCATTCTGTTACCTTACAGCAATAGTACCGACTGTTAGGACAACTCCTCATCCCTCAGTTTTTTAAAGTCTAATCTGTAGATGACGAAAATGGCTAAATTCAACCCAAACATACATTTTATTCACAAAAGCAATGGATGGAATAACATTTTCTGAGCTGCTTTTCATCAAGAGAGGATGATCTCTCTCCCCACCTCTGGCGCACCTACAAATTCTTCACTCATACTACCTGAATAAACTAATTATGATATAGTGACCCATCTGCTGGATGAGGGAAAGGCTGTTGATGTGGTTCTACCTAGACTTCAGCAAAGCCTTTGACACAGTCTCCCACTGTATTCTCCTGCAGAAGCTGGCAGCCCGTGGCTTGGACGGGTACATTGTTGGATGGGTAAGGAAATGGCTGGAGGGCCGGGCTCAGAGTGTGGTGGTGAATGGAGTTAAATCCAGCTGGCGACCGGTCACGAGTGGTGTTCCCCAAGGGTCGGTGCTGGGGCCTGTCCTCTTCAATATCTTTACTGATGACCTGGATGAGGGCATTGAGTGCACCCTCAGTAAGTTCGCAGACGACACCAAATTGGCTGGGAGTGTGGATCTGCCTGGGGGTAGGGAGGCCCTGCAGAGGGATCTGGACAGGCTGGAGAGCTGGGCTGAAGCCAACGGGATGAGGTTCAACAAGACCAAATGCCGAATCCTGCACTTTGGCCACAACAACCCCAGGCAGCGCTATAGGCTTGGGGCGCAGTGGCTGGAGGACTGTGTGGAGGAAACAGACCTGGGGGTGTTGATTGATGCTCGGCTGAACATGAGCCGACAGTGTGCCCGGGTGGCCAAGGCTAACGGCATCCTGGCTTGCATCAAAAACAGTGTTACTAGCAGGAATAGGGAGGTAATTGTCCCCCTGTACTCGGCACTGGCGAGGCCGCACCTCGAGTACTGTGTTCAGTTTTGGGCCCCTCATTGCAAGAAAGACATTGAGGCCCTGGAACGTGTTCAGAGCAGGGCTACGAAGCTGGTGAGGGGCCTGGAGCACAGGCCTTATGAGGAGCGGCTGAAGGAGCTGGGATTGTTCAGCCTGGAGAAGAGGAGGCTCAGGGGAGACCTTATAGCTCTCTATAACTTCCTGAAGGGAGGTTGTGGTGAGCTAGGGGTCAGCCTTTTCTCTCGTGTACACAGTGATAGAACTAGAGGCAATGGTTTCAAACTGCACCAGGGGAGATTCAGGCTGGACATTAGGAAATATTACTTCTCGGAAAGGGTGGTCAGGCATTGGAATGCACTGCCCAAGGAGGTGGTGGAGTCACCGAACATGGATGTGTTCAAGAGACGTTTGGATGTTGTGTTGAGGGATAGGATTTAGCTGGGGAGTATTGGTGATGGTTGGACTGGATGATCTTCTAGGTCTTTTCCAACCTTGATGATTCTGTGATTCTGTAATTGCTGCAGACTTATCCAGGACCTACATCCCCTGAAAAGGCCCTCTGCCAAGGCTCTGGCATGACACAAATCATCATTCCAGTGAAACTGAAACAGAATAAATATTTTGTGTGCAGAATGTAGCTGGGTTCTGCCTTATGGGAAGAGATGCTGCTGTAAAGTCTGACATAGCCATGTTTGTGAGATAAGCTCCTTGCTACTGTTTGAGATCAAAGGCTGTGACAGAGCAGTCTTTTCCCTATCGCAGGGCTGTGGAAACGTGCAGAGAAGTGTTTCCTAGCTAGAGAAGGTTTGTCATGATGCTTTTACCAGTTCCTGAAGGAACAGAGTTGCTTTCTGGGCTAGGTAAGCCCATGGCAGGAGTGCAAGTTCTGAAGCAGTTTGGGGGACTTTGCACAAAGATCCCAGAATTGCTGGTGGCAGTTGGGAGTACAGCCCCCTCACTTCAGTACTGTGAATGGATGCATGCCTGTTATTTCTTCAGTATTCTGTGGGCAAGCAAGGTGCAAATATACTTTTTGCAGAGTTGGGTTACAGACTGATCCTGCACTGCCTTCTCCTGGGGAGCCCACAGAGGAATCATAACCACAGCCACTTTCCCTTTCCTTGCATAACCAGAGCTCTGGCCCATTGAGTCACCTCTGACAAAACCTTGTTTGCTTGGCAAATATCACACTTAGTAGGGTGTCTGTGCAGCTCTGCTTCATACCTTGCAGTTTGTTCCCTTAACTACAGCTTTGCTCCACTGCCTCCCACCCCACTTTCTTGTGCCATACACCCCACCCAGCCTGGCCAAGTTTCAGGACTTTGCACTTTGAATGAGAAGAGGAACTCTGTCTTTGATTCAAAATGTTGAGTTTCACTTTGCACTGACACACAAGAGCAAATCCCAGCGTTAGTACTTTGTCACCAATACATGTCTTTTTCTGCACTATTGGGAAGGAAAAAGGAGCAGTGTGCTCAGGTGCTCTAGAAACCCATTCAATTTTGCTGACTTGGCAAGTCGTTATCCAGCAGTCAAACCACCGCTGCACTGGTCTGCCTGCTTAGGCCATCCTAAAAACCAAAAGAAGGAGGCCTACACTAACGTGTCAAAATTAATAGTTTCTACTCCATAGCAACTAGGGGACAAAAGGAGTGCATCCAAAGGCATGTGTTACCTCCAAAGTTGGAAGATTAAAAAACAGACTTTTCCACTATGCATCCAAAACACGGGACTGTGTAGGAGACCCTGAACTTCTTTACCATGCTGCAAGCGCTGAGGTTTTTCCAATTACACAGCTAAGGCACTCACCTTGCAGCACAAATTAACTGACAGGCCTGGTTCTACCACTCATCTACTGACACCCATCACCTGCATATCATGTTTCCAGGCAGTCACTTCACACTGAACAGCATTTAACTCCTTAAGGGCACAGGATCAGCAGCTGTGAAACCAAAGATCTCCAGATACAGCTGAACAGATACCAGCACAGATCATAGCAGCCCCTTAAGCTACCTTTTCAGCTCCTTCTGAAGCCCTTCCCTCTCTAGAGGCAATTCTTGTGCAAAAGTGGTTAATCCCCTTTCAGTTCTACAGAAGAAAATGTGGTGAAGAATGCCAGTCATGTGGTTTTACACTGAGGACATACACTCTGACACAGCCTAAAATGCTAAAACTCATTTCACATTGGCTCAAGAACAGACAGTTTTAGTGAATGTTTTGAAGTTTATGAATCTTCAACACATGAATGTAAGAAACTACGATAGCCTGAGTAAAGAATCTGTTCAGAGGTACCCCAAGCTGACTGTAACATGATTCAACTTAACAGCTTGCTTTTCGAATTTTTATCCGTTGCTTTACTGTTAATAAAATTTTAAATACAATGTCAAGGCTTGACTTAGCCATAGACATCCATGACACACACCAATTACAGCATCTCCATGGTATAGGTAGAGGATATGGACTACCAGGAAGGCAAACAATTGAGTAAAGAATTCAAGGAGCATCCTGAAGTCTACAGTCTGACAAATCTGTCAAAAGCCTGCAGCTTCCTAACTTGGCTGTGGCTTCTACCTGTACCTCAGTTAGCCACTTATGATGCAGCTCATCACTGGCTAAGAAAGCTCCGCACATCAGGAGCACAACAGTGACAGGTTGCACACGCCAGTCCTGCCTTTCCTACCCAGGCTCTCTACCAGCACTATACAATGACAGTAAATGAGATAAATCTGCTCAAATTCCCAGAACAGTGTGCTCTGTAAAGCTATTCCCCTCTTACCAATCATGTGCATCCCTAGGTTTTGGTATGGGCACTCCAGGCTGCCTCCCTGTGTCCTTCCAAAGATAGCAGAGTAAATGGCTATCACCATGCTCTTCTTACAGCTTAGCCGCAGCTTGTCATCTTCACAGGCTACTTTACTCTTGTACTCATCTGGAAGAAAACAAACAATTACTCAGCTGATACAGAGGCAAGCATCCAGCATGAAGGGAGCCTTATCACCTCTCCATGGTGTGAGTTTGTCAGAGGCAGTAGTGACCAGGCATCTGTCCAGAGTTGCTCATCAGCTGCCAGAAGCCCAGCCCTATAACTGCATTTGCTAGAGTAGCAGTGATCACTTGCATTATCAGAACACTTAATGAACACTGTTTAATCCAGCCCATGTCAATTCCAATAAATAGGTGGGCACATGAGTGAGGTATGGCATCTGAGAGATTTCTCCTATGAATATTAGAAGTCTGTGGCAGGGGAAGGCAAAGGCACATCTTTAGACACATTTCTCATCAGCCTTTCATGTGCCAAATTTTCATTCCATATTCTGCCCCTCAAATCCTTGAAATAGACAGTCCAAAGCCACAAAATATACTGTCGCTTTTGTAAGACCGTTGCACACAAAATAACTCAGTTTACATCTGCCACAATGACTAAGCAATTATTTCACAAGAAATCTCATCATTCCCTTCTCTTTACTATTAGCTGTATTACGGGAACCCCTAGAGGTCCCAACCTAGAACAGGCCCACCCCAAGCACATCTGCTAAATCACCACACAAGATAAGACTAATCTGAAGAGCTGAGTCTTAATAGCTGGACACCTATAAGCATGCAAAATAGAGACAAAGAAAACCAATATGCATGCCTCAGATCAACCCAGCTGACAAAGGCCACAGCCAGGAATATGATGCCAATCTCCTCAGTCTCAGTAGAGTGACTTTCCACTTGACTGCATTATTTACCTTTAGAAGTGTAGTCACAACAGGTCAAAGACTGTTCTCCAGCCCCAAGGCCAACAGATATAATTCAGTTTGCATTCACATATCTGAACTCCTTTCTTCCCTACTGCAAGGTGTTGCTTCTGAATGACTTAACTGAAGGACCTCTGAACTAGATCTCTAAAACTCTAAACTAAACTCGGACTACAAAGAAGGGTCCCTGATCCACAGTAACCTCCAAAGCATAATCAATCATTATCTTAATGCTGCTCGTTGTTCCAGATCAAAGTTGTGCCACAGAGCATGCTAACAACTAAAGAGTGTAAACCATAATCAGCCAGCGCCAGCAACTGTCCCAGGCCCTGTGTGTAGTACAGACACAATAGTTGTCTCTATGCATGATACCACAAATAGATATATATAAATAAAGACATACAAAAATATGCTAAGTCCATATTTATAAAACTACATAATAAATGAAAACACAATATATTTTTATTACAGTTTAATACTTAATATTTAGTTACTTTATTTAGTTACTTTAATGCACATCTCAAATACCGTGTTCAGTTCCAGGCTCTCAGTTCAAAAAAGACAGGAATCTCCTAGAAATAGTCCAGCAGAAGGTGACAAAGATGATGACGGGCTTGGAGTATCTCCCATATGGGGAAAGGCTGAGAGATTGGGGATTGTTCAGCATGGAGAAGAGAAGGCTGAGAGGAGATCTCATTGCTGTCTCATCCACACCTAAACTGCGGGAGCAAAATCAGTAGGGGTGGACTCTTTTCAGTGGTGAATAACAGTAGGACGAGGGGCAAAGGGCAGAACCTGGAACACGGGGAGTTCCATATTAATTCAAGGAAGAACTTCTTCACCGTCAAAGTGATGGCACTGGAATAGGCTGCCGAGAATGGTTGTGGAGTCGTCTTCTATGGAGACATTCAAGACCTCCCTGGACAACATCCTGAGCAACCTGCTGTAGGGAAGGAACCTGCTTTGCAGTGGGTTGGATTTGATGATCTCTTGAGGTCCCTTCCAACCCCTGCAATTCCGTGATTATGTGACTTAAGTCTTTTTGCATCACTGGAGACGTGACATAATTCAACAGTTTTTACTGTACTGCAACTACAGGCCCAGGAATCATTTATTCCTAATGGGAGCTAGATAGAAATGCTCCACTAAAGTTGAATCACAGATGAATTCAGGTTGGAAGACTTCTCAGAATGCAATCTGGTTTAATCCCTGCTAACAGTAGGGCTATATTCTGCATTGGATCAGTTTTTTTCAGAAGAAACTACACAAAGGAAACACCCATCATACCAAACACACACGTATTGATTTAAAAGAAGTGTCTAAGTGACTCCTTATGCTCAACATAGAAATTCCTACTCTAAGCTAAAAAACATCCCCTTCGAAATATCCTATTACCCAATGATCAGAGCAACCACCCAGAGAGAAGCAGCTGTGGCCCAGACTCTCACAGACCAGATGACAACCTTAAACCTACACACCAGTTATTTGGGTAAATCATCTTCCTTCCTCCCCTCTAGCTTCATATAAAAATCTCTGAAAAATCCTAGCTTTCATGCCACAGCCAGAAAATTTTTAGATGTCCAACACAGTTACAGAACAGGGAAACATCTTATCTAGCTCTCCTCCCTGTAGATGAAGACAGAATTAAGACGTAACTCATTCATAGGAGAATCTGACTGTTAAAAGAAAATACTCAGCAATACCTGCAGCATCCAACCCATGGCCAGCTCTGCATGCAGAACAGAGACAGGAGGCAGCAACAGAAGCTCTTTTAACATCAGAGTATGCAGAGAGAGAGGATACCTCACACTACTCTAATGAACCAGTCAGCCCATACTTTCTGTGTGGGTATTTCAGTCACTATCACCGTTATCTGAATGGTACACTGAATATACCTAGTGGTTATCTTCATCTCTAGTTTGTTTATCTTTTAAATAAGACTTCTGTTTCTTCTGGGATGGAAATGGGATCAGAGCTTTAGACTTGGTTACACAGTGTAACACCTAACAGCGTATAATGAAATTAATAAACTTAAAAAACAATAGTTACAAGCTAAAAGCATTAGGGCATTAAACTGCGCAATAGGGCAAGCTATACATAGTTGCAGGAGTGCTACAGAAAGGGGAAATACTTCTGACTGGCTGAAATATGAAATAGTTGATCAACTTAAGAAAAATCCCAGTATCCCTTAAGAACAAGTGCTAGGGTCCCCTGTGAAGCTCTTGTTTCTTAGAGGGCAGGAACTCAATTTCCTCTTCTGATGTATTACTAGCTACCACGTCCAATTAACAAGTGTAACTGAGTGCTTAACGACATGTCCTGAGGACCCATTTAAGGCCCTTAGAACCCTAATAAGTTCTGTTGACTGTTCAAAGTTAGAGCTTGTGATTTGGAAACTTCACTGGGATTAGATGCATTTAGTATTGTATCTTCTCCAGATTCCATTCACACCTCTGCTGAGAGTCAGTCCAAGAGCTGAGAAAATCAACAATAAAGCATATTCTCAGTTCTTACTCTCAGAGCAGCTCTGGGAAATAAATTACATTCATAGCTGGTGGGGGAAACTGCCTGATGGGTGACTCAAAGTACTAAACCAGGGCAATGAAGCTGACCATTCATTCCTTGGGGTCTAGCACAGGGTGACGTGCTGCTGACACGCTGCACTGTGGTCAAGAGGGCTATGCCATCTGCAATAGATGTCACCTTCTCACTGCCACTGAATTCTGCCATAAGAAAGCCTATTGGAGCTGCTGCTTACTAAGGTCATGAATACTCAGTTCTGGCAATGGCAGGGCTTGTGAAGAGTGCAGATCCCTGAGCTGTCACAGATTAAAATGCAACTTTTTTTGAAAGGAAGGAATAAAAAAGAACAACTACAGATGAAGCACACAGTATTACTTCAGACTCCTTAAAATTTCCCATGAGTTTGATCATTGGAGAACAGGTTCTCTCTGTTTCTGGGCAGCCTGACAGAAGTCTAGATAAACAAACAAAGTGATGTTACATTGGACATAAAACCTCTGAAAGTATTTTCTGTTTCATAGCTCTGCCACCTCCATCTTAGCCAGGATAAACTAAAGCCAGTTGTCTTACATCCAGACAGTGATGGCTTCCAGAAATTGGGTAATTTTAAGGCCTGTGATTGATGTTAAAAAAAAAAAAAAAAAATACACTGCAAATCATCATCCACATATTTACTGGTACTTCAACCCATAATAGCATTGTATAAATATTGAAAAGAACTGAAGCAGTGTGACTAGAAATGAATCTGCATTTTTCTCTCTTGTTCTCCCAAGTGGAACTGGCCTCCTACAGATCAGTTACAATCTGGCCCTCACCCTGCTCTAAATATTACAGTCTGAATATAATTCAGTCCAAATACAAACATTTGTATTAGTGGGTTTCATGTTTCACCCTGAAAAATTAAACATGTTTAAATGGCCTAGAAAAGGTGGCGGTGATATTCAGCAAATGGCTTACTTAACTCTAATCCTCCATGCAGTCATTTGTAGGGCAAGAGAGATTTACCACGATTAAGATATTTACTAAGGATAATATCCTTTCTACTACTGCCTGTTTTCAGATACATTGACTTAAACATAACTCAGAGAGAAACCAAGGAGGGAACAGCTGCAGGCTTTTCTAGACACATTTTAGAGGCCAATATATGACATTATGATAACATAGCTAGAACAATTGAAGGGAAATAATCATAAAAGTTTCTAATGGAAAAAATGGCTCTCTCAAATAACAAAGTAAGCAAGAACCATTGTGATAATAGAATGGGCATGAGAATACCAAAATATTAACCTGCAGTAAATCAATTCAGTGTCTTAAAGACATTATCACCTATGGCCCATGAATATTTTTTGAATGACCGTAATTGAGAAACTCAAAATGTAACTCAACTGGATAAGCCTCTGAAAGATCTTAAGAGATAAAAGCTCTTACAGAGAGTGTACATCTATAATGGTGTTAGAATGCCTTAATGCCAGATGTCTCCTTTGTCTAAAACTATTTTTAAACAGAATTAGCAGTAGAAAAAAATGAAATTTTGCTAATTAAAATATGCATGGTTCACATAATCAGTGCATAAAAGTTGACCTATTTCCCAGATCAAAGAGCTGAAAAGACACGGAAAGAGGAATCTATCTTCCTCACAAAGCCCCGAAGGATTTAAATATTGGAAGCAGGGATCAGAACAAAGAGGTTCTGTAGGAAACGTAGCTGCTCTCGCCTACAGTGGATGTGGCCTGGAGAAGGCTGCAGCCCACGGAGCCCCACAGGAGCAGCCTGTAGAGAGGAGCCCACGGTGCAGCAGGAGGGCTGGGGGAGCTGCCGCCTGTGGGACAGGGCTGGAGCGGGGCCTGAAGGGTGGCACCGAGCTGTGCTGGGCTCTGCTTGGAGGGCTGCAGCTGTGGGATGCCCATGTGGGAGCAGGAGGGGAAGGGCGGTGTGCCCGTGGGAGGGAGCAGGAGCAGAGACACCGCAGAGGAGCTGCAGAGACTAAATGTTACGGGATGACTGCAGTCCCCATTCCCCTGTGCTACATGGGAGGTATGAGGTAAAAGAAGGTTTCTAGTATGCTATCAGTAGACAATAAATTACACTAATCTCCCTTACACTAAATCCATTGTGCCTATGACAGCAATTGGTATCAAGTTTACTTGTCCTTATCTCAACCTACACGTGTTTTTCATTATATTTTCTCTTCCTGTTCCATTGAGGAGGAATGAGAGAACAGCGTGGTG
The DNA here is from genome assembly GCA_035772895.1 of Perdix hodgsoniae. NCBI lineage: Eukaryota > Metazoa > Chordata > Aves > Galliformes > Phasianidae > Perdix > Perdix hodgsoniae. The sequence continues at coordinate 698,958 of JAPSGF010000132.1, forward strand.
AAGCTGAGCTGCCCACCAGCATGAAATCACCACGGATGGTAATTTGCGCGATCTGCTTTTTTTCATGATGTAGAACTACTCCACTAACACTACTCCTGTTTTCCCTTAATCGTGTTTAACTCTTTGGTAGCTGATAGTATTGGTCTATAAAAAGGGGCATTAAGACTACTCTCTTCCTCACAGAGCCACTATCTCCACAAGAACAGCGCTAAGGACAGCACACATCCAATGCACTCCATCACTTTTACTGTACCTATCAGGTACCGATTGGTGTCAAAGTTGAAAAATTGTAATACACAGTTGTAGCACTGTAATGAGATGGAAAGCCAGATAGAAAGCAGCAGTGACACCAGAGTAGCAAGGCCCAAGACTGCAGCAAGTGAAGACTTGCTCAAATGCAACAGCAGTGGGCACAGAAGCAAAACAAAGAAGCTCCTTACCTTCAAGAAGGCCTCAAGCATGCAGGGATCTCCAGAGAGACCCCCTCACCTCACTGCCAACCGTTAAATGAGGGCTAGGAAGGTGGAACCTGGCTCCTTTTGGTCACTCAGTACATTGCATGCAGCTGAGCTCCCCTGGGCTGGCCCTGCCTTCCCACCAGATGCTCCATCACTGTTTCAAGCTGTGCCTTGTGTTAGCATTTCTGCCACAGCAGTGGAAATGGAAGTAGAATAGTACAAATGGAATACATAACAATTTAGTCATAAGTTAAAATTCAGCTTTCACAGAGACTGAAAGCAATCACCAAATTATTACAATTCTGGCAGAAGAATATATATATTGCAGGAGTCATCACACTGCGATTTTTTGTGTCAGCCTAATGGAAAAAGCCAAAACAAGACCCAATCATGAAAAGTTGAACTCTTTGCTAGGGATGTGATCACTCCAGACCATAATTCATACAGTCACTGGGGTCAGAAGGCCCTTCCAGGGACTGTGTAGGCCAACCCCTGTGCTTAAACTACTGTAAGTGCTCAGGGCCATGTCCAGTTGAGATTTTAATGTCTCTGAGGACTGAGACTTTACAATCTCCTTGGACAACCAGTTCCAGCAATCTTGTTGATCATGCGAGATATGAGTATAGCTAGCATCTGTTAATGTCTCTTCTGGGAGAATTAAAGAGATAAGTGTCCAACACAGGAAACCTATTAAACGCCAGTACGGATAACTAAGTGGCACCCCTGAACTAGAGCGCTTGTACAACAAAGCAGCCCATGAATTGCCCAGCTTAATATATCCATCCAGTATCCTTCCTCATAGCATGTGGCACTTATTTCTGCTTTTACATATTATTATTTCCCCCATAATTCCCAGAACCCAGGGTATACCTTCTGTAAGAAAGAGATAACTCTGTCACTTTCAGTTACAAGTGATGTACCTCATATCCTCAGTTCCAGTGCTTCACCTTTATCAGTGTGAATCTGCTACACATTCATCTCTAGGTTTGTAGAAATCCATATCAACCAAGTCAGCCTTCCCCTAGGTGTAAGTAGGTAAAGACCTTTCCAAGACAGCAAAGACCTCTAGAATCCAAGTACAGTGTTTCCTCTGACTCCACCACAAACATGTGAACTATGGACTATGTGTTCATTCACTCATTTCAACATCCATGATTTTTGAGCATAAACAAATAAGAATGTCACAAATTCATACATTCTCAAAGGAATGCCTTTTAACATCACTTAAATTCAAACTTCCCTTTGATAAACTTTTTTTGAAGATGCTGTAATTTAACTTCTAAAAACTGATGTTTGCTATCTTTCATGGCATGGAGAACACCACTTCTGCAAAAGAGAACTTGAAACTGAAACAAGCAACTTGCATGACAGCCCAGAGTTATACCAAGTAGGCAGTTTGCCAACATAAAAGTACCCTGAAATTTCAAGGTTGCTTAATTCTGAAGGTCTGAAACAGTTTTGACAAGATTGCTCTCTGTTAACAACCTTGTCAGATTCCTTTAAAATTACAGGCCTGATGTACGCATTCAATTTGCAGTGTTTAAGAGGAACCCTTCCCCACCGTTGCTTTCATTGGTCTGAAGCAGTTGTTATTTTATATTCTGCTCTGTAAGTCTGGAAGTGTTGCAAATTAACTATTCTGTTCCATCTCCAAAGTACAGTTCAAACACACCTGGTTGCACTTTCCTGCAGGACAGAATAGTATGATTATCTAAGGAGGAAGAAGAGAGCAGTATCAAAACTTATATACTACACTCTGAGATGAGACTTAAAGAAAACATTTGGGAGCAAATAGCTCATTTCTCATCCCACTTCTTCCATTAATGACTTCAGGCTAATTTTCTGAAGTGAGTATGACTGAAAGGCTTAAAGCAATATTAATCATTCTCATTAAGATTTCTCTGACCCAGATCACAGGCTAATGGATCTATGCTCTGTTATTTATAACATTCCTTTATTTACGCCTTTTCACAGCTACAGCACTTGCTGCCTGAAGTTTTATTGCTCTTATAAATTTATTGCATAGCATTAGCAGTTTTGAACTGATACAGATAAGCAAGAGCAAGTTGATGAATACAGGAGGCAAAAGACCTATTTTACTGCCTCAGCTGCTGGGCCAGGAGGATGTGCCACTTTAACAGCCCACACTTCATTGCACTGCTTTGGAAAGGCTAGCCCACCAAAACAGCAATGCAGTGAACAATACAGTGACCTCTTCCTGCCACCAATAAAGCTGTCTTATGAAGTAGATTAATGCTTTTCTGAAAGGATTGATAACTATTGAATTACCACAGCCTATCCCAGCACTGAAATTAATCATCAGTGCTAAAGGCACCGGGAATATATTCAGATGTGGCTCTGGGCAGCCTGGTCTGGTGGTTGGTGACCCTGCACATAGCAGGGGGTGGAAACTGGATGTTCATTGTCCTTTTCAACCCAGACCATTTTATGATTCTACGATCCCTCTTTGCTCCCATCAGAAATTTCTCTAAGAACTCTCTTTGCATGGCCCTTCATTCTTGCTCACAGCATCTGAGGATTTTGGCTAGAGAGTGAAAGCATTAAGGACACATAACAAAACCCAGCTTTCCACACAGCATTCACTGAATTCAACAGAAAAGATGTAGTCCTTAGTCCTGCAAAACCAGTGGCAGCTCATAGTAGGTTCAGTAGTGTAGGAAGGGATCACAGAGACTTTAAGGCAAACAAGACGCATTTACTCCCTACGTCTTCCTTCCATAACGTCCCACCCAAAATTCTCAGTTAATCCATTTGAAAAATGATAAGCAGAACCAAAAATTCTCCAACACATGTAAGGTACCCATGTGTAAGCCTTCAAACTCACCAGCAACTGAGAATCACCAATGCATAGGATGACTCTACAACCCTTTGATGGCTGCAGAAGCAATGGTATTACTGTTTTTATAAAAACTTTTTAATTACCATTACCAAAAAAACATACATCCTCAATGAAAGGCAGGCACGTCTGGGACAGCAGCTGCATCACCATCTGATAGAGATTATTACCACGTGATAGAGACCAAACTCAGACAACATTTTTATCAGAAGATCTAGTTAGAATTCCTAATTGATTTCCAAATTCATTTGTTTTATAATTAGAATTCATTAGAGCTATTAAGACAAATAGTGATCCGAGTATGACTTCAGCAAGAACATCAGAATGAGCATTCCCATGTTTGAAAAACAGTAATTGACAGTTCACACAAATTAACTGTGCTTCTTACATAGAATTAAATCTATGGTGGGGAGAATAACTGCCTGCTCTTTTCAAAACACTTGTCCAGGTCAATTTTCAGCCATAAATCAAAGCTGGCCAGGCCCTGAGCTAGAACAAAATGACCTCCCCCACTCCCTTTTCTCCTCCTACCCCCATAAAAACTTCTGGCACTTTACCCTTTGCCAACAAATGCAGGCTTCCCAGACACATTTCTCAAAGCCTCAAGAAAGGCTTTCACAAATACATTCTTGTATTGTCACAGTGGGAATTGAGCTGCAACTGGACTGCAGGTCACAATACAGGCTTCCTGAATCTTTGAAAGGTTTTAGGCTTAGAAGAGAGAGCAGCACAGTTTGTATTTACACGTGGCTAAGTGATAAAGATTATGAGGAAGCCTCACAATCACTAACCCCCATTCCATTATCACACCCAGATCCACCATACAGCATTTAAAATGAAATAAAAATAATTATTTGTGAAAAAAACAAACACACACCATTAGACAGAAATTCTCTCCCCCAGAGTCCTGAAAATCATAAGCTAAATTAGCAAGAGGGAAATGTCACCAGAGCATTGCAGGAGGCTACAGCCCTGGTCACTCAAAAGGGGACAGGGCATACAGGACAGCACAGCAATGGCAGCAAATAGGGGATGAGGAGACAAGGGAAAGGTAATACCTGAATTGTTTAAATAATATTGGTGAATCCAGATTTCAGTTACAGGGAATTCACGCTAGACCAACTAAATAGTATGTCAGTCCCCTCTAATTATGTGTTCCTGTAGCCTGCCCAGTAATTATACTTAATGGGTCTTAAACAAATTGGCACATTACCTGAGAAATAATTGGATTTGTGTGCAATTTTTTAATGATTCTGAGAGGTACTCTGAGATTGAAATTCTCAGTGTGTTTCAGCCTGACACGAGGCCCCAATGTGCTCTGGATGTAGATCTCTGGCTACCTCCGCCCTGCTAAGTTAAATGTGCCAGGTCTCTGCTGCTGAGGCCAGCTGGCATGGAAGAATTCATAGCCATCCTTATAAACCTCCTTAGCTTTTAAAACAGGATGACTGCATCCAAACCTTCTATTGGAAATCATCCCTGGCCAGTGTTGAACATCAGATTTGGGCCTGGGAGTTGCTCAGGGCAGCACTGGTAGGCCTGCCTTCAGCAGAGCCAGGGCCCTTATTGGAGTTCCCATACCAAGATCAGCTCCTTGGCACAGCTTGTTTGAGGCTACATTAACACTTGCACATGAATAGCTTCAGGGCTCACTGTTGGGAATAACACTCCCCATTCTGCAGGGATCCTTTGGGGATCTTTAGTGAGGCTGCAGGTAGCAGTCATAGTGGCTGGAAGGCACGGCTACATCTATTATTCTTCAGCAAAGGTATAAGCAAGCACCTCTAACTTCAGTACTGCTTTTTGTTTTTAGATAACTGCATCTACATAGGGACCTTTAGTGGCTTGAGTGCAATTCCAAAAGTGGAAGGGCTTTGGCAACTTTATATTTTTTTAATGTCCTGTGCAAATTCTGTAGGCCTCTTCCCAAAGCGCTTCTCATATCTGTATACAGAAAGCCTCATGTTCCTTCTACCTAGGTGGGCACTTAACCAAGGCAGTTGCCTTCAGTTGCATGATCACATCTGGCTCCCTTGATAGGCAATAAATAAATAAATAAAAATAGATATCTCTAGAATACAATTCAGACCTTAAGTGGCTTCTTATTAAAGCACTACTATCATGCCTACTGTTAAAAAAAGAAATAACCCAAAAAATTGCATCTGTCTTCTGTAATCTTCTGGGAGTTTAAATTAGATGATCTTCCAGGCCCCTCCCAATCTAAGCCATGCTATGACTCTGACAAAATGGTGGATCAAAGCATGTGTCAGGCAGTGAGCTATCACCAGTGACTGTTACAACTATGGGTGCTCAGACTTTCTGGAGCAGACCAACATTTCATGGGACCACAGCTTTTGGGATCACTTATTAAGCATGAAGGCATTCCACTGGATTCATCTCAAAAGAAATGAGCAATACGTATCACGGTCCTGCATTGTGTGTTCTACAGAACTGTCTTCATTAGTCTTCTCATTAACATTCTCCCAGCAGCAGAGTGAAAAAGCTTGGTTACCAGACTCAAGCATTTCTGAAGCTTAAAGTTTTGAATCATCAAGGAAAGGTAGAAAGAGAATTGGTTTCTCTACGCAAGGCTAATCCTCACATATTTAAAACCTTATTATTAATGCAGCGGGTTTGATTAAGGCTTACCCAGTGGCAAAGTGTTACTGCCAGGTTACTATTTTACCCTGCAAAATGGGAAAATGCCAGAAAAAACTGATCTGGGGAAATGTTTTTAAGCAACTTCCCCTGCTCTCTTTTTCAGGAAAATCACTTACCCTGTACACGCACACATACTCTTTCTTTTCTAGCATAGCTGTAATTAGCAAAGAATGCCAAGCCATAAATATTTATGCACAGATGGGATCCTGAAGTACTTTCAGAAGTTCAGTCTGGCCTCAATAGTCAGATTTCTCAAGTGAGCTTTCATACAAAACCCCCAGGTTTATGAGGACTTGTCAGAACACCCTGCTAATCACTCCTGCTTCACAGAGATGCGCTTCTCACCTAACAGGGAATGTTCCAATCACTCAGAAAGCCCCACAGTAAATGCAGGTGCTACATTACCAACTTTTCATTTGAATTCCTCATAGGTTCTGCCAGATCCCTTTACTTAGCACAGGTCTCTGCATGCTGAGGCAAAAAGTATTCTCTCCTCTGCAGCTTAGTTTCTAAATATTTCTTCTGTTGTTTCAAATTTTTTTCTGAGATCAGTTATGTTTTACTTCCCTACGTAAACATATTTTTTTCCCCCCTAAATTTTGCTGGTGTGATGGCAGAACCATGTCACTAACATAATCACAAGAGCTGAAATCTCAAATCCAGGCTAATAACTTACAGGGTGTAAGTGTCTTTGGATGAAATCAGGTGGCACAGTTTGGTCACTGTTAGACTCCATCTGCCTCCAGGATGATGTGCCTGCTTCCAGAGCACCTGGGGGGGAGCAGTGTCCACCACGCTGACTGCCCTAGCAGGGCCAGGAATTGGCCAAGATGGTGTCAGCTGTCCCTGTCTAAAACCACACTGACCTCACTGCACTGAAGCAGGCATGATTGCTCTCCCAGTACCCACGCACTGGCCTCATTTAATTTAAACACAGCTAATGAGAAAAGGAAAGCAAAGGTTAATATTTTCCAGCATGATCTGGAAGCAATTAAAAGCTAGATTATGATATGGCGTGGTGAGTGTGCCATTGACTTACGGCCCTAACTGCTCACTTTAGGCACCTGAATCCAAAATCTTCATCCACTCAGGCTGTCACTATGCTGTTGTGGGCAGGAATAGAGGGAATAAGTCCCACTATTTTAGTGGGACAGGATGGGCACTGAAGATCATAGAGTCACAGAGTGGTTTGGATTGGATGGGACCTCCAAGTCCATCCAATCCAACACCTGCTGTGGGCTTGGCTGCCCCTCACCAGATCAGGCTGTCCAGAGCCCATTCCATGGCCTTGGGTACCTTCAGGGAAGAGGCATCTACAGCTTGTCTGAGCAGCAGTGACAGAGTCAGACAGGAGCTGCAGCAGCCCCCTCACCTCCAGCAGCATTGCAGGGCAGCATGAGCTAAGTCTTGGCAAAGGCTTCCACTGGCACCTGCAAAAACAATCTTCACTGCAGGCTGCTGGGAAGAGCGGAAGAGACAGAGCAGCAGCAAGAGCAATGCAGCAAACGAGGGGGAGAGGGGAAATGCTCTGCACCCAGGCATTATGTTACACTGAAAATAAATGTGGAAGGGAACAAAAAAGTACCAGAAGTCCTTGCTGGGAAGGATTACACACAAAATTGTTTTTGTCTCACCAGAATAAAAGGAGATCTGACAGAGAGTTACTCACTTGGCCTGCACTTATACCACACGAGGAGATATTTGGCTGTTTCAGGGCACGGATCTACGCCAAACAGCTGGCTGCTGACAAGGAACCGGCAGCTCCTTCTGTCCTGGCACTCATCCAGCATCTTCTGCAGCAGGGGATGCACAAACATGGAACAGAAAACGAAAGCACTTCAGTATCTCCCTAAGGAACCTCAAATACAGGCAAGTTGAAGGACAGACAGTATGGCAGTTCCTGCCTCCTTAGCCAGCCCCAGCACTGACTATATGACCAGCTTAAAGCAATGGGTGCTGATGGAGCTATGCAGCAAAGTAGAGAACTAAAATTTGCACTGTTTCAATGAGCACGTTTTCCTTTCATGCATGCAAAGAGAATGCATTGGACTGCTCGCGGAGACTTCGGAAGACTCATACAGTTTAATCATAGCATTAGGCAGCACCAGCAGTGTGTCCCAGGAAAAGTGATGTGGAGTAGATGGATCAGCCCTGACTGTTAACAGCAGGGGCCCAAGCACTGTCCACACCATTCTGCTTTAGCTTTCTCTGGATATTCAGTTTCAACCACAGGTTTCAAAAAAGCTCTCTTACTGGTTAAGGGAATAGCTGGTGTTCCAATAATTAGTCCTTGTGGCAGGAATGCTGACTTAAGCAAGTTGTCTGTTTTTAATAAAGCACACTCTCTTCCCTGTGACTTTTGCTTTCCTTTTAGCTAAACTCACCATGGGTCTGTGAGTCACAGGGTCCTCCTACTATTGGTTCTTTGTGCTTTATCTCCATTGTTTTCACACCACTTTTCCTCCAAAACTCACTTCCCACCTCCCCATTCATAACACACAAAACTGTCTCAGAATCCACAGGGACAAGACATTCTGTCTCCTGCTAGAAAATAACTTTATTAAGAAAGATTAATGATTTTTTTTTTAACCATATGATCCTTCAGAGCAGAAGTGGGGTGGAGGGAATATTATTAAGTGGAGCAGTAATTATGTTTTAAATTCAGGTGGATGGCTTAGATATCCTCCTTTAGAGCCCCTAACACTAACATAATGTTTGTCTGACACACATGAACCTGTGTCAGAGCATTCTGAGACTGCAGATCAAGGCAGCCCCACAACCTACTCAGCCTCTGCCATGCTGAACTATGAATTCCAGTCTCAAAACAATTAATGTCCTCTTGCAAGGAGTTGCTAGAACATCTTCTCCCAGAAGCTCTCCCAGGATCCCCTCAACTTCATTTTCTTGTACCCACTCTGATATTGGACTTTCCCACAATCTTATCCCTATGCTATTACCCTAGAGACCACAGCATGACACCTAAAACCACTTTGTCTCTGCCTCAATGATTCTCTATTTTTGAGCTCTCCCTGAACATAATATCTATAATCTTCAGCATTATAACTCTGAACATCATCCTTTAAACAACAGCAATTTCTGCTCCAATTTCTGTTCAGTCTGGGAGTGCCTCACTGGCAGTTGCTCACAGCTTCCTAAAGTTTTCACCTTTCAGGCTTATACATGCAAGAATTTGTGCCTATCCTGAACACAACCTTTGTTTTAAACTTTAACCCATGACGATTCAAGCCTTTTCTAGAGAGCAGAGAGTACATGCTGCTGTTGTTTTATACTCATGAAGGTAGTAAAATGCAGGCATCTCATTTCAAAAAACAGAGCTTAAGATGGAAAGGATGAAAGGTGAACAGTATGGAAGGGCCTGCAAGCACTAGCCCTAGCTTGACCATTATGTTAAAATGCACAGAAACAGCATATTCCTTTTTCTGGACTCACAGTGTTAACAGCTAACTAAGCATATGAAATTTAATTTAATGCAAAATCCAAAGAATTGCAAAGGAATTCAAGTAAGACCTCTATGCAGATACCTCTTTTGATTTCACAAGGCAAGGAACAGCTGGAACAACTCTCAAGAGCTTCATATATGGCAAGAAACTTTCTCCCAATCACAGTGGACCTGAAAAGATTTTCTGCTACTGCTCAACCGTGACTTTACACCTACGCAGTGCCACAAATATGGAGCTAAGGGAAAGAAGGAACATCGTAAAAGTTTTCTTTCCCACAAGGGAGTTTCCTCCCCTCAAAGGCAGCACTCTGCTGTTTGGTCAGCAAACCTTTCCATACCACACGGGTAGAATTTTCACCACTGCGTATTAGGGGCTTGGTATTGTATAATAGGTGCCACTAAAACCGGTGGGAAAAGCACAGTGGATTTCAGAGACCAACAAAAAGCTGCTTTGGAAGTTGCTGCTTCAACAAGCAGCACGCTTTCATCCACCCTTAGATACAGAGCCAGGAGCAAAGGTGATTGCTTCACAACCTCAGGCCCCACAAATTGCCACTTCAGAAACAGGGAATCATAATTTAGGTTAGAAAACTTTGTCCTGTCCTGCTCTGATCTGTAGTAACTCTTACTTAATATTCCCCATGTGAGAGGAACATCCTGAGCTTCTTCTCAGTGGTACTGAGAGTAACAGCCCTACTGAGAATTTTAGACCTGAATTAATGAGCAAAAGTCATCCATGCCATTGTGAGAGGGCAGAAAATGAGAAGTGTTCTTTAGGCTGAATGCACCTTCTGTTAATGACTCTTCTGACTGACTTCATTGTTGATCTACAGTTTCAACATAATTTGATAACTGCCATAATTCTGCAGATATACTCCATGGGAGGAGAAATCAATATTTCCTTTTCATTCACATAATTCTGATGCACCACCACAAGGTTCTTGAAAAAAGTTATCAGAAAATCATTAAGATTTTTGACTTCCTGCAGACTCTTCGGGTAAAGACTTGGATAAAATTAAATATTATCCATAAAGTGTAAAATTAAAACTGAAATCAGCAAACAAGTTATGCCAGACCTAACATTTAAAACCTGTTGCATACAATTTTCACCTATTCTGATGTGCACAGAAAATGTTTTCCCCATTACTATCAGTAGCACGCACAATACTTAAGCTCTGCAGTGACCCTACAAAACACACACCAATGGTGAAACTCATAGCAGGTCACAGAATAAGACCACAGCTTTCTGTTCTTACTCTTAAAAAAAGTCACAATTCTAGGCAAGATTCGAGCTCCAGTGGACATCAGATCAAAGAATGGCCTGGGTTGGAAGGGACCTCAAGGATGATGAAGCTCCAACCCCACACCAATGCAGGGCCACCAACCTCCACCTCTCACAGCAGCCCAGGCTGCCCAGGGCCCCATCCAACCTGGCCTTGAACACCTCCAGGGATGGACATGAGGGGCACCCACAGCCTCTCTGGGCAGCTGTTCCAGCACCTCACCACTCTCACACCAAACAACTTCCCCCTGACATCCAACTGAAATCTGCCATCCCTCAACTTAAAACCATTTCCCCTTGTCCTGCTGTTATCTTCCCTTTCCAAGAGTTGATTCCCCTCCTTTATAGGCTCCCTTTAGGTCCTGCAGGCTGCAGTGAGGTCACCCCACAGCCTTCTCTTCTCCAAGCTGAACCAGCCCAGCTCCTTCAGCCTGTCTTTGTAGGGGAGGTGCTGCAGCTCTCTGATCATCTCTGTGGCTCTCCTCTGGACCCTCTCCAACAGCTCCCTGTCTTTCTTGTATTGGGCCCCCCACACCTGGACACAGTACTGCAGATAGAGCCTCACAGGAGCAGAGTAGGGAGGGACAGCCACCTCCCTGTCCCTGCTGGCCACCCCTCTTCTGATGGAGCCCAGGATCCCATTTGCTTCCCAAGCCACATGAGCACACTGCTGGCTCACGTTCAGTTTTTCACCCACCAGGACCCCCAGGTCCTTATCTGCAGGGCTAAATGCAAATATTTCTGAATTTGGAGATGACCAGCTAGACTGACCCCAGAAGGGCTGTGAGTTTTCTTGATGGTGTGTGAGGGTCCTGAGCTCACAAGCATTCGATGAATGGCTGAAAAAATTCAGGCATTCAATTATTTTCTCACTGTCAAATGTAAAGATGGAAATACACAATCAGGAAAAAAAAAAATGCGCATGAGCAAAATGAATTTGCATAGAAATAGTTTTAGAAACACAAAATGGCTCCCACTCTGTATACATAATTAGCTGTTTATGCTAAAGTCAGCTAGTAGACTCCTGAGTAACACAAAATGAAGTCATGCAGGATACATTATGCAAAAAAAAAAAGTCACTCCAACAAAAGAAGTTGGAGGAGAAATTCCTATCTGGCACGAAAGACAAGGGAGGACACTAATTGTGGTGTGCCATTTTATAATAGTTTTTCATTGGTAAATCAAGCCTGAGGGGTAACAGCCTGTGCTTGGGAGGGAAGCTGTGGCTGCTTAAACCCATTCCACTCTCAGGTTCATGACTGCTCCAAGAGACTGCAAGATTTGGAGGAGATAACAGAAAGAAATGTGAACTCAAGTAAAACAAATGCCTATCTAATCTCTGTGATTTACGCCCTGGATTAATCTCACAGCAGTGACCCAGGTCCTAAGGCAAGGGCAGTCTCAAGCTCAAAACCACATCTTGCAAAAGGACACTACAGATGAAACATTTCTCTGCTCATTTTGCTGAGCTTGTTCGCACAGTAATTGCTTGTGGTCATCAGTTATCAACTGTTTAAATCTGGAACTGAATGGGAGCTCTGAAACAAGGCTGTCCTCAGCTATTCCCAAGGGTGCATTCATTTTTGTTGTATCTCCTCAAATCACTCTTCAAGAAATACTTCTGCTCATGCTTAAAATAAACCACAACTGAGCTTAAAACCCAAGGCAATTAAATTTATCTTAGCTCTTAGTACCTTGCAGTAGCTCATAGATTTAAAACATTTAGGGTGAAACCCTGAACCATAGAAGCCAATGATGAAATTCCATGGGAGCTGGGATTCTGACACACAGCTTCTCTCTGTACAGTCTCTGTCATCAAATGAACATAAGGATGACTTCAGGGCACATCAGTTCAGGCATGAAATTGCACAGAGGAACCCCACTAAATTATTTCCAAATTGTATGTTACATAAGATAAGAATTCAGGGTGCGAGCTGTACGAACGGATCAGAGCTGTGTGCCAGATGAAAACGGGCACAGGTTGGTACTAAGAATTTTACACAAGATAACTATAATTAAAATATAATCAATCATTTCCAGGTCACACTCAGCCCAAGCACTGCCGTTATGGTAGAGTTAGACCAACACATAGGTTGGTATTCTTCCATGAGCTCTACAATGAGAAGTAAATAGAACAAACAAGGCAGCATTAGTTCCTTCCACATCGACACACAGCACAATGGATTCGTAATGGCTTTATGTCATGCTTTATTTGAATTTTAACACTCTTTTATATATCTCAGATTGTTAGTGTTACCTGAATACACTGTAAACTTAGTACTTTAAAGTCGCAATCTTATTTAGAGAGCCTTCTCCCAGTTATGTGCACATTGCATGTTAGTGCAGCAAGAAGACATTTGAAGGTCAGCAACAGGGAAGGAAAGAGTACTGGAGGAACTGGAATCTGTACTGCTGAGATGCAGGTCACTTGCCTCTGGTATTATCAAGAAACCTTTCCAGTCTGCGCCTCAGGAAAGTAATTCAGTTTTGCCCAAAGCGCCGTATTCAAACTGTTCATTAAATTAAGAAGAGCACAAAGGCTCTGGATTTGACCACTGATCTATGGCATGTTTTAGTGCGCCACTAACTCTCTCTTATTACTCCCCCATGGACTTTCTGATGCTCACCATGGAGTCAGCAGAAGGAAACCATACTCACATAAGTGGTTACATACACCAACACACCAGACTGAAAAAGAGAGCTGAAAATTGAACATGCATCAGCTCTGCTATGGAAGTAAATTCCAGCAAGGTGAGTAGTGCATGCTAACATGCTAAAAAACAGCACCAAGATTTTCCAGAGTTCCTCTGCAAGAGCTTTAAAAGAGCCCAGAGACAGTAATGTGCAAAGAACTGCACTATGTTCAGTAAATAGAGCTAGTAAAAAAATGCACAACTACTGCCTAATTAACCATTACCTACGTTTCCTAACAGTGGGAAACTTAATCCATGTGGAGGGCCAACTTCAAAGGGCAAGGAGGGCTGAAGTAAAGAAATACAAAAGGATACATAACTGGAAGTCATAGGATTAAAGAAAGGGAAAGCATAGAACAGAGTGGAGAAAAATCACTGAGAGCAAACCATTACAATGTCAAGCAGAGTCTTGGAAGCAGTGACAGAAGTCCCCTGACTTGGAAAGTTTAAGTTTACAGTAAACAAAGCATTAGGAGGCTTACAACTCAGGGACCAGTCCTGCCTCTTCAGGGAGACAGGAGCCTCTGCCTGCCATGCCTCTCCTTCCACTGCACTTCAAACTGCTCTGATAAGCTCTTTCAGCCAAGCAAAGATATCAAAGACACAGCAATTTAAAGGTATCTGTGATCTCTGCATCAAACAAAAATCTTCAATTTGCAAGTCATTAGCTGGGGAGATGATTGCCAGAGAGCTGTATTTCAGGCAGTGCACAGTTCATGAATGAAGCTGCACAGGTTCCGTTATTTTTTTATAAGAGCAGCTTTGGCAGTGCAGTAACCTCTTGTACACCCTCAACTCACTGCTGGTGAGTATCTGCAAAACAAACAGCACAGTTTGATGAAGAATTGTCCAAACTGCTTTTGAATTCACTGACGTCTCTGAAACTTTTCCTGCTCAAATTGTCTGTAAATCCTGGAAATTTGATGTGCAATGTGACAAGCCCTGAGCTCTCCCTGCTGTACTGACTAGAGTGTGGTCTGGTGTAAGTTCCTTTCTTCCTTTCTGTCATTTTTCCCTGCGAACATCATCATCTTACGGGTTGTTTGGAGACAAGGGGAAGGGCTCTTTCTCTGTGTCTTTATAATACCAGTACAGCAGGACCCCAGCTCCTGGTGAGGACACCTGGGGCTGTTACATCAGTGACACTGTACAACCAACATCCTGAGACTGGGCATGACAAGTAACCACCATACTTCCCAAAAAGCCACAGTAGTTGAATCACTCATCTGTTTTCTATTTTACTTTACCACACTATTAAGCTATGATGCTTGAAGAAAATAAAACCTTCCATAACGCACAGACACCTCCAGCTCCATCGCCTTCTGACCAACTCTCAGTTCATGATTTGGAAGTCCTGCAGCCAATGGAAAGTTTACTTAATATTTTAATCACCAAAGAGGTCAGCTTTCCTCCGCTTTCTATCACACAATTCTTCCTATCCTTGTAACAAAGGGGGAGGAAGTGCTCAGGGTGTCCTGTGCTTAGCATGCAAGGAATATACTGCTCCCTTTGGCAGGGCTGCCTCATACACTGCTAAAGTGCCTATAGGAGAAAGTGACAGCAGAGGTGTGTCATGTATCTGACTTTAGGCACATCCCAGCTACTTCCAGCAGAACTTTACAGAGAAGGTACAAAAGAAACAGTTCCAGACCAAACTGTCTAATAATGCATCAGAGCACAGTATTAGCTCCTACCTAATATGAAAGGATGAGTGGGCAATTTCTACACCCTCAGCTTTAAATCTTCTTGAATATAGCTTTGTGAACAGAGCACAAATCTCTTACTTCCTACTACACATCTCACATGTCTTGTGCTAATTTTAGGTTCAGCTGTTAAACAGAGTGGAATAAGAGGCAGGAGGAGTGGAATAGGAGGAGCCAGATAACATCTGGCTTTCAAAACAACTTGATTTTTGTTTTTCTGATATCTCCATACATGCAGTTTGGGGTCACTGCCTTCACATCTTGGACACATTCTCCCAAATGGAGTGCATTTCATTTCAAATAAAAACGTGATTAAGCAAAGCATCCTGGCCACTCATCACCTAAGACTGGACTAGCATTGGTTGCCTCAGTGTAATCAACACCTTTTTTTCCCTTTTCAACATTGTTTCTATGTCTGAATTGGACATTTAGAGGATAGAGAGCTGCTAAATGAGAGTAACCATTATGCACAGGGCGTGTTCAGAGGGAATGGTATTAGTACCTGTCTCTTACACTCCCTCCAGGCCAGCCTCAAGATAAGAGCACATACAATATGGTATGTAGTCATGGGCTTGATTAGACATGGTGATTTTGTGTTCTTAATTTGGTAAGGTTTGCTTTAGCTGCCTTTTAAGTTAGCACCAGTCAGAATACAAACATAACTCTCCTGTTTCTAGCAACCACATAACCAAGTTTCAAAACAAGAAGAATAAATCCAATTTTATTGTCCACTTTTTTCTTTTCTTTGTCCAATTTATTTATTTTTTTTTTTAATAAAGTATGTGCATTTCCACCATGTAGGTGCAGACACCTTGCTATTCAGCTTATGGAGAGTCTAGGTTACCCTTCTGAGAGGCATCACCGTTTCCAGGGCTGAGAAAGAAGATGAGATCCAGCTCTCATTTACACTATCTGAAGATTTTATCTCCCTTGCTCTCAAATTCTTCTAGTTGCTTTAAGTGGGCCACTCACTCACAGGAGATGAGCTTATACGCACCAGTATCAATGATGTTTCAAGTAAATTTAATCATGAAAAGAAACAAAAAAGGGAAGGCAGACCTCTGCTAAAGTTTTCAGTCAGAAAAAATCCTGGATGAAAGAATGAGATGGTGGGAACACTGGCCTTTATGCAAATTATAAATGAAATTATTCACTAGCTCTGTGGGTTCATTAATCTAGTTCTAAGCTTTACTATAAGTTACTATTGATTCATAACTATAAACACACAGCATACTAAAGAAAAGTTGAAGCCTTTGCCCAAGGATTTTCAGTCTCAAATTGTGCACATAGAAAGAAATGGACTTTCTTTTACACTGGGGAGCAGATCACTCATCATAGATCAGCCAAGTCATGTTTCTAATTTTCGTTGCTCTTTTTGACAGCTGACTAACAATGGCATCTTCCATATAACCCTCTGATTCGCTGAAGTTATACATGCATATAGTCAGCATTCCCTACAGAAATAGACAGAGGTGGTTAACTGGGTGCTAATAAGCTTAAGTGATGTATTATCACTTGCAGTGGCCTAAGAGCCAAATGAGTCAGGAACAGAACTCAAGGATTATCTCTGGGTTTCACATTACTGAAATAAAAGCCTCTTGAGACAGGATCATTTCTGAAGCAAGCCACCAGAGAAACCAGCAACAGCAAGGAAACTCTTAAATGTGCTGAAAAAGCTATTGGGAGGAGAAGTATGAAGAAATCTTGAAACACAGACCAAATATAATCTGGTCTTCCAGCATGCTCCTTTTTAATCATGACTGAACTATTATTGACTAGAACCATATGAAAGTTAAATGCCTGACCTAGGCAAGAACTCCAAAATGAGCAGATCCAGTTTAACATGAAATACCTGAAGGGAAGTGCCAACTGAACAGGCAACATCTTCCTTAATTAAAGTTGCATAGGAGCGGGCAGAGCGAGAAGGACACATCTGATGACTTGGTACAATTCTGCCATAGAAAGAAGACTGGACGCTGATGGTGGTTCTGTGAGGGCATCTCAGGGAGACATATTCTCCATCACAGGCATGGTCAGTGTAATTCTTTAGCACTTGTGATATGTAACCTGCAAAAAAACATGACACAAACCATCATTAGTGATGTAAGTTAATTGCTATGTTAATTATTAGTACACTAGTGTAGTTTAACAAACACAACTAAACCAGTGAGGGCCACAGATTTTATTACTCATCTTCACATATAGGAAGAAAAGATAGACATTACAGAGTCTGAGAGAGAGAGGTTGAATGATTCATCCTTCAGTAGTATTACTTGTCCTTAGAGTCTGAAGCATCTGTATATCGCTTCCTTGTAGTCCACTCATACCACTTGCATTGGTACAAATATCAAGACTACAGGAAATGCAGCTGAGCCAGACTCATCATTTACACTATACCTAGATACTACATGCAACTTTTGGTCCACCAGTACAAGAGAGCCATCGATAAATTGGAGTGAGTGCAGCCATGGGCCACTGAGATGGACAGGAGCTGGTGCATTTGACCTGCTGGAAATAGGCAGCTTTTGGGGAAAATAAAAGCAGCCTGAAAGCGTGTATAGGGAGGTTATAAAGAAGATAAACCCTCCACAGGAGGACGTGCTGGAAGAACATTGGGCACAAACTGCAACAGGTATTTCAGACTACATATATGAAGTAGCTTTTTACAGTGAGGGTAGACAGTCAGTGGAGCAGGGTACCCAGAGAGGTCCCACAGTCTCTGTTACTTCAGGATCTCCATGAATAAAACTCTGAATAACCTGATCTGATCTCTTAGTTAACCGTGCTTTGAGCAGGAGGTTGGACTAGATAACAACAGTTCCTTCCTACCCCAGCTTTCCTGTAACCCTACAACAGTAACAGGTACGAAAGACCCAGACTCAGAGCTGCTAAGGTGTAAGTCTGGTGCAAGTACTTATAGTTCGTCAGATGAGATCAGGGCACACCAGTCATACCTTGGATCTCCCTTCACAATATACTATTTCACTTTCTGGGTTGTTCCTTCTATTTAAGTACTTTGACACAAAAGCTTTCCTTCTCATTTTTACCAAGTTTCAATAAAGTTAAAAGAAAAAACATGCAGAAACCAAGTCTCTTCTGTCTGTTACAAGACGGCGCTACTCATAATAATAAAGTTATTAAAAAGAACAAAGCATGACAAAACCTCATTAAAGTTATGCTGAGCTAAGCAGGACTGATTGCAGTCAATCAGGTTTCCATGGTGTAACATAACGGAAAACACAACAGCATCAGCTGAGTAGCAGGGTCCTAGACTGCAGCAAGTGAGGACTTGCTTAAATGCATCAGCAGTGGGCACAGAAGTAAAAGAAAGAAGCTGCTTACCTTCAGAAGGCCTCAGGCATGCAGAGATCTCCAGAGAGATATGTGTGGCTCCACTGCCAACCCTTAAATGAGGACTGGGAAGGGGTGGATCCTGTCTCCAGCCCTTCTGGTCATTCAGTACATTGCATGCAGCTGAGCTCCCCTGGGCTGGCCCTGCTTTCCCACCAGGTGATCCATCACTGTTTCAAGCTGTGACTTTTAGCATTTCCACTCTACATGGCAACAGCCCCTAACCTTGCCACGCTCAAGCCTGAGGAGAACCCGGTGGTGCTGATACAGAGGCGTTCACTCAGGGAACTCTACAGCCTGTCTAAGTGCAGCAGCAGCCATGGCTTTGTTCAGCATTGCAAACTTCTTACTCTCTGCAGTGACTTCAGAAGTCCCCTTCCCAACCCTGGCCACCAACAGAAGCCTATCAGTAGCAATCCCACAGTATCCTGTCTCTGTCTTCCTGTACTTCTTTCTCTAGAAGTAGAATAGAGAGGAAAAACAACACCCAGACAAATTTCTAAAACGAAACCTGACATATATCTTACACTTGCATTTTTAAAAAATAGCAGAAATGTGATTATCCTCTCAGTTGGCCATAACCATGAAATAAATTGGACTGGTACCTCTGTAAGATATCCAGTACTATCTTTTGCTTAAAACAGGGGCACTTTACATCAGCTCGCTCAGAATCTAGTCCAGTGAAGTTCTAAATATTTCCACAGGGCCTTCAGAACTTCTCTGGGCAATCTGTGCCAATGCTTACCAACAATTAAGTTTAAAAACAGCCATAACTGATTCTTTGTTGCCTCTGGTTCTACCACAGTGCATTTCAGAGAAAAGTTTCTGGTTTCACTTCATCTGTACGCAAACAGCAACTGGATCCCACTCTCATTCTTTAGTTGCACTCACTGCTGCAAGGTGCATTGACTTACTTACTTACTTACATTCATCAGCATGTTCTCCAAAACTATTGTGATAATTTACACAAGGTAGCACAAATTTTAGTTTGAGAGAATTCATGTGGCTTCCTGAGAATCATTTCAATGTCCAGTTGACGCGTATATGCATCTTTACTCACTAAATATCTGAATATGCTTCTTTACTCACTAAATAAATTATGCCCAGGGTCTTTTCTCTGGCCCCAGATCATCTATAACTAACAATTTCAATTTCCTCTTATATTCTAAAATAGTCCATCCTCATCTAGATCTTTGAATTTATCCACACTAACACTGAAATCTTGCACAGGAGATGTGTGAAAGAAGACTAGCTCAAGGGAACTTTAAGGCACCTGGAGCAACAGTAATCATTGCTCTTAGAGATAATCAATGTGCACCATTTTAGCTTAGACAAGTAAGCTTCAGTTACAAGGGCTGGATTCACTGATATTTCTACATTTTAAGCTGCAGTTTCATCTTGTAATTCTGCTGCTGCAGTGCACTAAGGCGTGTGCCAAATAGTTATTTACTCAAATCAACATGTTAATTTTCAAATCCCCAGGGAAGTGTTGGCTTCTAAGAAGGCTGAGACACAGTCCCAGTAACTACAGTAAGTGAGAGGACAGCATGAGATCAGGGAACACAATTATTTAATTTATTGCCTTTATATGACTTGATCAGGAAAGTGCTTCAGGGATAAAATGAACTACTGAAGTGCATATCCTTTCCCAGGCATTAGAATGCATGTTCTGGGTGATGTTATAACATAATCAGATAGGCTCACCCTCAAAAGCGAGGCAATCATGCAAGATGGACAGGAAAAGCAAACAGCAAACAAAACCAGAATATGACATGAAATAGTAACCCTCATTTTCCATGCTGATATTCCAGTGCATTAGGACTTCTCCCTAAATCTGACCTATTAGGAAGGAAAAGAACTATAGCCAAAGTACAGAGAAGACAGCACTGGCTCCTCCAAATACTCAGTTATTCTGTTAGAGCAGCTATTCTGCAGCATGCCTTTCACAGCACCAAATCACAATCAGGTAAAGTTTCCATCCCTGCAATTAGTGCTGATCGCTTGTTGAAATAGTTCCTTCCTCTCTTTTTCTATCATCAGTCTTGTAATACCCTGAGTTTGTTCAAGCTGAAGGTATTGAAGTGCTCGAAGGCTTCAATGGTGACTGGCTAATAATAAACAAAGCACAGTACCTGAAACATCTGGCACTGACCACAGTTAGGAAACACTGAATTAGGCACTGACATGATCAGGAAAGACATGATGTTCTCCAAAAAGCAAAAGGACTGGGCTGCAGAGAATCAATGTTTTCTCTTTAAATGTGCCACATCTGCACTACATTCATCGGCAGTTCTTTTGAAAATGCTGACATTTCTATACCCACTGATTCATGTTTCAATAAACCAAAACCTGAATTGTTTTCAGCATTCCTGCTGGGTTTTAGGTGACAACTTTCCAGTGGCCTTTTATACCACTACATCCGCACTGTACAAGCAAGAGAACTACAGGGAGGCTCTTCACTAAATGAAGTGTACGAACACGGAGCCAGTGGCAGTGATTGAGGACTTCAATGGCACTTATATACCAAAGCGAGAAGCAATTCATAAATAATAAATACAAAAGGAATAGCTTACAGGCCTCTGACTGTTTCCTGGCAAACATGAAAAAACCTTTTCTGGGTGGCTGCAAGAAATCATTGGTGTACAGTAAAATTATATAGCAGATCAGCTATTCATAGATCACAGAATATTACAGTCAAAATATTGAGATAAGAAAAAGTATTATGGAATGATGCTCTTGTCCTCTACCAAGTATGTTTATCTGCATTGCTTTCTGAGGTATCAGCCATGGACTTACAAGAGCCCAAGTTCTCTGACACTTGCAAGTGTAATAGAAGGCTTTTAAAAGCCAAATCCATTCACCAGCCTCAGATTCTAGGATTTAAATCAGCATTGTTGGATCCTGGAAGGTAAACAATTTTTTAAGGAAGACATCACAGTTGCATGGCCACAGTAAAATCTATTCTGTTTTGTCATGGTTCACCTTGGAGAGATAGTGACATTGATTTTCACAGAATCATAGAATCACAGAGCTATAGAATGATTTGGGTTGGAACGGACCTTTAATATCACCCAGTTCCAGACCTCTGCTATAGACAGGGACACCTCCCATGGCCCAGGTTGCTCACAGCTCCATCCAGCCTGGCCTTGAGTGCTTCCATGGAAGGGGCATCCAAAGCCTGACTGGGCAACCTGTGTCAGAGTCTTATCACCCTCACATACAGTACATTCTAACTAGAGATAGAGTTCACATCACAGAGCCCATGAAGCTCTTCTAAATCAAATTACAACTTGTTTAATTAATGGACAAGACACTTTCCTCTAGATGGTTTGTGTACATGGGACTTACAGCAGAGCTGTAGTGGAACATCAATAGGCTGCCAGGACAACACACAAAAAACTTTCCGCAGTAAACACACTTACAGGGGGATACACCTTGCATGTAACCACCAGTGCATCTTCACTGCTAAACCTCCTCATCTAGACAAGTTCCACTTGTATTTATTTTGATTGCAATTCCACAAAAAAATTCTCTCCAGACCACTCCTTTCTATGAAAATTCTTACAGAAACAAATTCACAGAAATCAACATTACAAATCTAACATGCAAATGGAAAGACACCAAGTAAACAAACCCAAAGCTTTATGTCTTTTGGCAGCACTGACTGCAGCTAAGTTTAAGAGTATAAACAGGATCTACTCCCACACTCAGCCTCTTTCCCGGGCAAGATAAATCTCAACCTTCCCTACAAGCACCATTGGGTCATATGGCAATAGACAGACAGCCTTTTTGTGCCTTCTGATTGCTGAAATGAAATTTGTGCAGTTCTTCAAGGGCCAGAGATCAGCTTATTCATGTGTTGATAAAGCGATTACCCAAAGCAGTGCTTATATAACAGGAGATGGAGTCAGGCACTGAATCCCCGCACCTCCCTCAGGACATATTCTGAGTTCACTGAATGTCTTGTCACTTATTTAACAGACCAGGGACTATTTACAGTGATCAATGTTTTAACCATCTCTACATTTACTTGTCCACAATTTGCACTTTAATGGTTTGTGTGGTCAATCGGCAAACCATCATTGTCACTTCTACATTCCCAGAGAGAAGCACCCTGTATGACTCTGCTGTGCACCTGTTTGTCTCCATCAGGTTCCTTCTTAGACTTTCCTTAGCCATGTCTCCTTCAGAGATGCCAAGGCTGGTGAGCACAGTACATGGCAGCAGTCTTCTGATGGATCCCATACAACCGATGAATGCATCTTTTGGCTTTTCCTCCAATATTTTGGAAGGATGGGGTTCAGCACATGCCAAAGAAAATCCATTCCCAAATTGATAGGAATTGTTTGACGATAGGAAATATTAAGCATTTGCCATGAAACCAGCTGCTGCATACCAGGTCTTCGGCAAAGTTTGCAGCAGCTCCTTCATGTCCCCAAGCAGTGTGGCAGTGCGTGGCAGAGCACCAATACAGGAACGTTGACAATTGTCCAATGTGACCACAGGAGACCTTCACCATGGCAAAGCAGGCAGAGGCTTTTTAAATTTTTCTGTAATAAACACATGCAACAGAAGAAATACAAATCAGCCTTCTTACAACCACGTGTCTTTGCAGCATGTGTAGAAGTATTTAAAAGCAGCCAGGCCTCTTACTGGAAGTGACTGGGAAACACCCTGCGTGAAAACTCAAGTTAAAGGAAAGCTTTTACACAGCACATCACACTGAGAGTGAAAATAGCTATTTGACACTAGTGACAGACAAAACTTTGTGCAGTGACCAATTCTACAAGTACATTAATAACAAAGCCACGACAATCTGACGAGCCAGGGAACACCAACACTGAATGAACGGCCTTCTGTCCATTTGGGAGAACTTAATTCTGTCGAGACTGCGAGTACAGGGAGATGGCAGCTTTGTTTGGACTGGGGCAAATGGCAGGAGTAAAGGCAAAAGTGCACAACCCTGTGGGGGTTGCTAAAACCATCAGAAACAGCCACATGTTCCTTGCATAGAGAACCAGAAGGCAGCCCCAGAGCAGAGCGCGTTCCTGAAAAATGTAATTTCAACTGGACAAAATATGGAGCAATTCCTGTGACCCTGGAGAGCAAATCTGAAATCCTCTTACCTTGCATGAAATAAAACAGTCTGACCTATATGTACAAATATCAACTCGGCAGTGAAGGGTTCTTCAAGAGGAAAAATATTTCCCACAAGCGTTTAGTCTCTCTCACTGATTTTAATGAGCACTTTGACACTCTGATGGACATTTTTATTAGAAATTTTTTGAACTGCAGACCGTGAAATTCCAGACCTCCCTCATTGAACCTCTGTAATAAGGGGAAGAGGTAAGAAAATCTTCACACTCAACTATGTCAGATCAGCCTGAATTGCTGTTTGCCATCTTGCAATTCTTCCACTGAAGAAGCAGGGAATTTCTGTGGATGAGGACATTGATTTCTATGGCAAGAAGGCACGGAGTTCACCGACAAATGGTGAAAGCTCTGCCAAGACACAGCAGAAAACCCACGGATATGGTTTCCCTTCAGACTAGAGACACTGAGTTTAATTCTTCATGAACTCGCTTTCTGAGAAAAATATAAAAATAAGGCAAAAGCCTGTTTTCCAGTGCCTGTTAGCACTGGAATGCTAACATTTCCCTATTGCCCCTGCTTTACATTCCATATTTTATTTATTTATTCTTATTCAAGGTGGATTTGACAAACTTAATGAGAGCAACAGCTCTGAAACAACCTTGCATCATTTTCCCCAGGACCGGCAATAAGAGCTGCAGTGCTGCCCTCTGCGTGACCCTTGCCTGTGAAATGCATATTTCTCTTTGCTTTGGCTCAGCCTTGGCAACTTTATGAACCTCGAGAGAGAAAAGGAAATAAGGAGAGACTGAGACAAGATAGAAAAGGCTAAATGGTGAAAGGGAGATGCACAATAGGGGAAAAAGAGGGAATTTAGAAATGGAAAACCAAAGAAGACAGAAGATAAAGTAGGCAGGTAAAGAAATTTTGTCCTAATTTGTCAGTTAGAAGTGTGGTCCCAAGAGTACGGACCGGCTGAACAAACATCATGGGGGCTGAACCCCTTGAGCAAAGGTAGAAAAACATGAGAAACAGAAAGAGGGAGTCTTAAAATACTGTAGGGGGGGAGAGAGAAGGTTTTGGGTAAGAATACCCATCTGTAAGCAACCCCATGGTCAAGCAGCTAGATTCAATACCATAACTGCCTGCAGAAAGGGCATAGATAAAAAGTACTCAGGAAAAAAAGGGAGCTCAGGGTGGCTATCAAAGCAGAAAATGATTAATAAGTAAGTTTTCATGAATATCTCATCATTTTGAATGTGTCCTATCTCTGATGGTTTGTCTACAGACTCAATAATTGACTTAACAGCATGTGCAGAGCATTGTGTATTCAACAGCCAGGCAAAAATGCCAGATCAGCATCTTCTGTTTTTGCTATTGATTTTAGCCAGAAGAGAATTACTGTTCATCAGTAACCAGACAGCTTAAAGCAACAATAAATGTTGTCAGGGTAGCAAGAGGGATGATTTCACATACAATTTTTTTTTTTTTCAGTTTGATATAAACGATACCAACAAGAGATATGGATCCTGAGCATTACGAGTTTAAGCTGTCAGGCTGCCTAACTCAACTCCCCTCATGCTGATTCTGGAAAAGGCATTGCAGGAAAGGATGAGTAGTTTGCACTTGGGAGTAAAGGCAGGATGGTCTCGCTACTTTGGACAGCAGTTCAAGAAGTTCAGGCTTCCTCCTGTCTATTAAATAAGCCACGGTTTCCTGGTACGCAAGTGAAAAACCGTGCCTGTATCAAAACATCTCACCAATTTAATAGTAGCTCTAATTTTCCTACAGAATCCTATAGAATCATGTCATCTGCTAACAGAACGCATTGTGCTCTAGGTGTGGCTTTTAAAATTATTTCCTATCTTTTTTTTTAATTATTATTTTATTTTTTCCTGCATCAGTGCAAAGGTAGCATTATTTCCTGGCTAGGCCAAGCTGAAGAATGCAGAAGAAACTTTGGCCTAGGAGACTGCTCTTTGGACACCAGTGGCGTGTAATTTAACTACCTTCTGAATGGTCTCCATACAGTCAGTATAGGAAGGAAAGTGGTATCAGGTGCAAAACACTTCATTCCAAAGTAGATACCTAACCAAGAACAGGAGCACAGGTCAGATAAACATGTCTGAAACTGGTTTGTCCCTGGCTGTAAAGGGAACACCAGCTAATCAGCTCAAATACATTTTTGTAACAGTCACCAAAATAAAGTAGAGTTGCAATGTTCATTACTTATCACAGTACTGAGCAATGGCTTCACCATCTACTTCTAACAAGAGTTACCCCATGGAGGAGCTCACCTCGAGTATGGAAGGTGAGCAGAGTACCAAGCTCTCACTGCACTGATCCCTCTGGAGTCCTACGGAGTGATTCTGTTCCAGCAGTGCAGCGGTTGCTTGCACTAGAACACAGCCTTCAGAGAGACACTGGCATTCTCAGCTTTTACTATTCCTGAAGTCACTCCCAGTATAACTTCTGTCACTAGCATACCTACAGCTTGCAGTGAATGCTACAGAAGACAAAACAAATGACTGAATTTATCTACATAAAATGAGCCCAGGGACAATTTGACAATGCATAGCCCTGAGGGAGAGAGGCCATGCACCACTAAATTGACTAATAAGTTAGAATGACCACCACATTCCTCTCATTCTCCCGAAACAAGGTGAAGTTGTCTATTCAAATAGCTTAGAAGTTCCCTTGAGCCATGCCCTGACAATGACAGGGATACTGCTAGTTAACACAGGTCTAAACAGTGACTTTGGCTGTGGAAAAACTTAAGCAGGACAATTGTGTGGCAGTGGTTAGCACATCCCCTTGCTCTATCTTGCCCTTTATCTTACTAGCATACCTAACTGCATACTTCTACTATAGATACTAGAGGCGTAGAGTATAATAACATCTCCATTCTGCCACTAAAGAAAGATCAGCTCTGGCCATAAGACTCAGGGCCAGAGAAGTGTTCCCAGCATACTTCATTTGGGATCATTCCTGAATCTCAGTTTCTGAAATGTCAGATGGAGATGACCCATTTCAGCATCCATAGGTAGGCAAGAGGAAGATAAGGACTCATGAAAGTGAAGTAACATGGAAAGACTGGTGATAGAGACATAGAAATGCGCACTGGTTTTTAATCAGGAGCACTCGGCACTTTGGGACACACCAAAGGGGATGAAAAGATACACGAGAGGGAACATCTTAGCCTGGAACATAATTTAATAACATTAATGAAGACATCTGACTAAGAGAAAAGACAGAACAGCCCTGTTCCACCACACCATCACAATCTTCCCTAAAAAAGCACTAAGTGAAAACACAAAGGACGTTTTTCCACAGGGTCTCTTTTCCCCCCCTCCTCTCACTAAGGCCATTCCCCGTATTTGCAGTTTCTTTCAAAGGCAGAAATAATATTTGGCTTCCCTAGCAACTAAGAACAAAGAGACAATAGAAATTCGACAGTGGAATTTATTAAGCAGCATACTGCACTAACCCCTTGTACAGGGACAGCAACCAGGCAGAGCAGAACAGCCCTAAAGCATCAGCAGATAGAAAAGCTTTTTAGCTAAAAGCTATTTGAGCTGCTCCAACACAGAGCAGCTGCTTTGACTAATAGGCTAGAGAGGGGATTTGTTTTGCAAAGTAACACTTTGAAGGGCTCACTGCCTCATAGCTGTAACAGTAACTACATCTACAACACACCTTTTCCTCCTGCTTATTGTATTACATTCCAAACCCAGCGCAGGCCAAAACGTTTTCAGGATCAGCTGCTGCTAAAGTTGGCGAGAATTGTGCACATATATGGGCAGTGTCACTATTTACAGCTCAAGGCAGGGATTAAACAACCTGGGGCATTCCTCAATTCCTAAATTTTGAGAGCACATCCCAGCTGTCTCTCCTCAGAAAAGGTGATAATATAAAGAACATAATTTTCAACTTGTCTCTATGTATATATACATACATTAATCTTCTGAAAATGCAGACTGATCAATATGTCCTCCTACATTATCCTTGTTTGGGACAGGACATGGAACTGTACTCAGGCATTCTAGAGCTCAATCTAATATTAAGCTTTTCTGTTGCACTAAGAACACTTCTGAACTTATGTATGTAATCCACATATTTTGCACATGACACAGAACTGGAATGAGCCCTTGATAGAGCAGATTACTCGGTGAGGTCCACCATTCAGAAGGATCTCAACAACCTCAAGAAACGAGTAAGCAGGAATATCATGAATTTCAATTAAGAGAAGATGTCACATCTGGCTCGTGGGAATCTCTCTATACAGCAGCTGAGGCTGAGGGTCAAGAGACTGCAAAGCAGCTATGCAGAAACAGACCCAGATGTCCTGGTGAACACCAAGTTAACCACAACCCAGTCATGTATCCTCATAGCAAAGGGAAAGTGAGAAAAATAAAGAAAATAGAGTCAATATGCGAACAAGAGGCAATGGGCACAAACTGAAATACCAAAAATTCTGTTTAAATATACAAGTTTAAGGGTGGTCAAACATTGAAACAGGTTTTCCAGAGAGGCCATGGAGTCCCCATGCTTGCATATATTCAAAATCCAATTAGACATGGCCCTGAGAATCCTGCTATAAGTGACCCTGCTCTAAGGAGCCAGCTATTCCATGATATCCAACCACTTCTCAGCATACATTGACAAGATTGTACCTCCTTTAAAACACTCTTAAAAAAAAAAAAAAAAAACACACCCAAAACAAACAAACAAAAAACAAACACACATTTCTCATGACACCAGTTGCTGCATTTCAGCATCATCTTGCTCTGTCCACACAGATATTTACACTTGGTGATGGACCCAACAAGGGAAAGCAAAATCCTGGACCTGCAATTTGTTAACAGAGAATGTCTTGTGGGAGATGTAAAGGTCATAGGCCGTCTGAAATGACAGCTTTTTGATCCTTGTTGAAGCATGAAGTGCCACCTGGCACTTCCAGAGGGCAGACTTTGTTCTCTTTTGTACCATGGTTGCGAAGGGCCTCTGGGAGGCAGTTCTGGAAGGTATGTGAGCCCAGGAAGGCTGGGAATGCTTTAAGGAAGTTATTTTGAAGGTGCAGGAACAGACTGCCCCCAAGTCATGGAAGATGACAAGGAAGGAGAACTGTCTGGCTGAACAGGGACTTTTGGCTGGAACTCAAGAGCAAAAGGAAAGTTTATGATCTTTGAAAGAGGGAGGAAGCTACTTGTGATGATTACAGCTATGTAGTGAAGCTGTGCGGGGAGAAAATTAGAAAGGCCAAAGCCCAGCTAGAACTGAACTAGGCCACTACAGTGAAAGACAACAATAAATATTTCTATAAGCACATCAGCAGTAAGAGGAAGGTTAGGGAGAATCTTCATCCCTTGGAGATGCAGGATGCAGGGGGGAATACAGTGACCAAGATTCAGGATAAGGCTGAAGTACCAAATGCCTTCTTTGCCTCAGTCTTCAATAGTAAGACCAGTGACAGGATGAAGGGAAATGGCCTCAAGTTGTGCCAGGGGAGGTTTAGGTTGGAAATCAGGAAATGCTTCTCTACAGAAAGGGTTGTTAAGCACCAGAATGGGCTGCCCATGGAGGTGGTTTAGTCATCACAGAATGGCCAGGGACTTCAAGGATCACAAATCTCCAACCCCCTGCCACATGCAGGGCCCCCAGTCTCCACATTTAATACTAGACCAGGCTGCCCAGGGCCCCATCAAATCTAGCCTTGAACACTTCAAGGGATGGGGCATCCACAACCTCTCTGGGCAGCTGTTCCAGCACCTCACCACTCTCTCTGTAAAGAATTTCCCCCTGACATCCAACATAAATCTCCCCTCCCCCCTCAACTTAAAACCATTTCTACTTATCTACCCTTTCAAAGAGTTGATTCCCCTCCTGTTTGTAGGCTCTCTTTAGGTACTGAAAGGCTACAGTGAGGTCACCCCACAGCCGCATTTTCTCCAAGCTGAACCAGCCCAGCTCCCTCAGCCTGTCTTTGTAGGAGAGGTGCTGCAGCTCTCTGATCATCTCTGTGGCTCTCCTCTGGACCTTCTCCAACAGCTCCCTGTCTTTATTGTACTGGGGGCTCCCAGACCTGGACACAGCACTCCAGATGGGGCCTCACAAGAGCAGAGTAGAGGGGAACAATCACCTCCCTGTCCCCGCTGACCACCCCTCTTTTGATGAAGCCCAGGATACCATTCGCCTTCTGAGTCACAAGAGCACACTGCTGGCTCATGTTCAGCTTTTCATCTACCAAGACCCCCAGGTCCTTCTCTGCAGGGCTGCTCTCAAGGACTGCTCCCTCCAGTCTGTATGGATGCCTGGGATTCCTCCAGCCCAAGTGCAAAACTCTGCACTTTGCCATGTTGAACCTCATCAAGTTCACCCAGGCCCACCTTTCCAGCCTCTCAAGGTCCCTCTGAATGGAATCCCTTCCTTCCACCGTGTCAACTGCACCACTCAGCTTAGTGTCACCAGCAAACTTGCTGAGGGTGCACTCGATTCCATCATCAATGTCACTGATTAAGATGTTAAGATGTTAAAGAGCACCGGTCCCAAGACAGAGCCCTGGGGGACGCCGCTTGTTACTGGCCTCCACCTGAACATAGAGCCATTGATGACCACCCTCTGTCTGCGGCCTTTCAACCATTTTCTTATCCATCGAGTGGTCCACTCATCAAATCCACATCCCTCCAATTTGGAGATAAGGATGTGGTGGGGGACCGTGTCAAAGGCCTTGCTCAAGTCCAGGTAAATGACATTGGTCACCTTTCCCTTGTCACTAGTGCCGTCACACCTTCCCCTGGTGAAGTCCTGCTGGCTGTCTCAGATCACACGCTCATTCCTCATGTGATCAAGCATGTCATCCAGGAGGATCTGTTCCACAATCTTCCCAGGCACAGAGGTGAGACTCACCGGCCTGTAGTTCCCGGGGTCCTCCTTGCTCCCTTTCTTGTAAATGGGAGTGACGTGACCCTTCCTCCAGTCATCGGGGACCTCACCTGACAGTCATGACTTTTCAAATTTGATGGGAAGCGGCTCAGCAACCACCTCAGCCAGCTCCTTCAGAACCCTGGGATGCACGCCATCTGGCCCCATAGACTTTTACACAGTTTCATGAGGCAGTCTCAGACCTGCTCTGTCCTCACAGTGTGGGGGGGGATTTACCACCCCGGTCCCCACCCAGAGGTTTAGGGATGCAGGGCTCACGGACAAGAGAAGTACTGGAATCCTGGCTCCAGTGAAGACCAAGGCAAAGAACTCATTCAGTACCTCAGCCTTCTCTTCGTCCATTGAAGCAAGTTCTCCTTTTACATTTACCAAAGGAGGTACACTTGCTTTGGCCTGTCTCTTCTGGCCAATGTACCTGTAGAAAGTCTTCCTATTGTTTTTCACATCCCTCGCCAAGTTCAGTTCCACCTGCACCTTGGCTTTCCTCATCCCAGTCATCATCCATGGGTGTGTGTAAAAACTGTTTGGATGTGGTGCTCAGGGCCGTGATTTAGTGGAGGGTTGTTAGAGTTAGGGGAGGATGGTTGGGTTGTGGTCGGGTTCCATATCTTTAAGGTCTTTTCCAACCTGAGCAATTCTATGCTCCTTAGACTCAGACTGTACTGCAGCACAGTTCATGGAAGTAAGAAGTCTTAGAATCATAGAATCACCAAGGTTGGAAAAGACCTAAAAGATCATCCAGTCCAACTGTTCACCTATTACCAACAGCTCCCACCAAACCATGTCCCTCAACACAACATCCAGTCTTTCCTTGAACACCCCCAGGGTTGGTGACTCCATTCCAGAGCCTGACCACCCTTTCTGAAAAGTAATACTTCCTCATGTCCAGAGAACATCTCCTGAACAAGAAGCATCAGCGACCTTTATAAACAACATTAGCATTCAATAAAACTGCTGCTTCAGACAATGGAAATGGTATTTGGCACTTTGCATCTGCTGAGTAAGTGCTATAATGAGATCACCTTTCATGATTTGTTTGGTTTTCTCACCTGAATTTATTAATTTGATCTACTGCAAAAATTGAATTGTTATGTTGCACATAATTACTTTATGCCTGGAATTACTCAACCAATCATGTTCCCCGTAGACTGCTTATTACCCTTTCTAAATTTTGTTCTCCAAGCCTCAACAAATGCCTTTCCAAATGATCACAAGCAATCTCTCAGCAAAGAGGTGAGAATCACCCAGCTGGTCAAAAGATGATGAAATCAGTTTCCATTGTTTCCATTAAAAATGCCACCCTCCAGAGAGTTGCTTTTCATGTCCAGAGGCACAGACGATGCCAGTGGGACTATAGAAAATGTACTGGCAAATCCAAGCCATCTTGACCCCTTTTTTCCCCCAGCACACTGTCTAAATGAAGGACAGCTTCCTTGTGAGGACATACTGTGTTGGCAGCAAACTCAGCATTTTGAGGTCAATCCTTGTACATTGTTTGATGAAAGGAATATCTGTATGTGAGCAACTTGTTCCCCTAGAGAAGGTAGTAAAGAGAAGCTAGCAAAAAATGTCTATCCTTTTCCCATCTTCCTCGACAATTCAAATCAGAATCGTGAGGTGGAATGAGAAATAGTTCAGAGAAATGGTGTTAAGTTGCAACGAATCCTCTTCTATCTGGAAAAAATAAACAACTGAGAAGTGCAACAGACCAAGCAGAAGCTGAAATCGAGGTAAAAAAATTGAAAGTATTGTTTCTTTCCTTAAAAATACAGTTGGGGGGGGGGGGGGGGGCAGGGCATAAAAAGGTAACCCCTGTGAAGGTGAGCAGCGGCACTTACTGGCACTGCCCTGATGCAGATCTCAAATATGTACACAAGGTGGGAAAAAAAAAAAAACAAACCACAGAATCAATGAATATGAGAAAAATCCATGAGGAAATACAGAGAACTCACGCACAAATCTTGATTTTAACTGTCCCTGAGCTCTAAGAACGATCAGAATAGAATGGACTGATCAGAGAGGTGTTACTGAGCTTCATCCACTCACTAGACCTGCTTTGATATTTCCCAGATATCAGTGAAGAAATACCAATTCAGTTTGTTTTCCTCCTCACATCACTTACAATGCTTTTTTTCCCTTTCATTCCCTTTCCCCCCTTTTTGGGCCAGTGGGCTGCTGTCCCTGTCACAGACACAGATCTAGAGATAATACAACAGTGTTCTTGCATTATATCTCTGCAGGAACTACAAGGGAGCCAAGAATGAGCATCTCACATTAGCAATCTCAGAGATGAGCAGACTCAGAATAAAGCAGAGGATGCTCATCTCTACCTTACGCGGTGCTTTTATCTCCAGCCAGCCAATCTGTCAGAAGATAACTACTAAAAATTGTGTTTGACTTATCTGCTAATAAGCCATTAAGCAACAGGTTCTTAGAGTAGAAAAATCAGCTGGCTACTCCTCCTAGCAGACAAATAAACAGCGGAAGGGAATGTATCTGTCAGAATCACATGAAGGTTGGCTGTTGCAGAGAACACTGCCTTCAGCATTGGATGGCATGCTTATTAACTAGGTCTATCAATCTGCTTACAGTATCTGCCCTGTTTCCACAGCCTGGAGCTGTGGTCCTGAGATGGATTGTATTAAGTAGGGTAAAAGAGAGAGGAGGGAGAAGTGAAACAAGAGAATGCTAGAGAGAAGGGAGATGAAAGACACACAGGAAGGCATTGGATTAATGGACAAGCATTTATGTCATGATCAGCTAACGTACAGAGATTAGCATGCAAGGTATTTTTTAATAATAAAAAAAGTCCTGTTAGCCAGAATGTGATGTAAAAAGATAAAACAGCCAGACAGATATCTAGGAAGCTGTCACTCCATCTTTTCTTTGCTGTTTCTCACCCTAGAGGTAGGAGGGGAGTAAGCCAGGAGAAAGGCAGGGGGATAAAAACAGCAGTGGGGAATTGGCTGAATGCCTCCAGCTCTGTGAAGCAGAACTGGCCCTCCCAGAGGATAAAACAAGGGCAGAAAGCTTGAGTTTCCACAACCAGCACCTTACAAAGGAGAGAAATTTCTTGGATACTATTTCAGTATAGACATTACTTTTCCTGCATCCAGAAACAACAGAGCAGTTATATCTTGGCTAAGCAGCAGGAAGCAGCACCAATATTCTGCTACATATTGTTTGTAAAGGCAGAGGAATCAAGCAGAATTATTCTTCAAAGAAAAATAGAGGATCAAAGTGGGAAAGGAACCTTCCTCAGTGTTGGAAAGGGTATGGCAGCAAGGACAGAGTGCCAAAAACAAACTAACAATTCCAAAGAGCAACTTCAGAACTTAGTGACTCCTAGATCTCATGAGACGAAATAATTCCTACTGCATTTCTTGTTCCCTAATAAATAAATAAATATGGAATATTTAACTCAGCAGATCCATCTGTGAGCAATAGCTGAAAGACATTGACTGCCTACTCATTATACAGCTCATTGATTCAGGGACTTCCAAAATCAATAATAATCTGAAGAGTCTTTCAGAAACCTGTTCAACCCCAGGCAAAATAGCTAGCTTTTTACATCTATTTCCTTCTGTCAAGGTCCTGGACTTGCTAACAGTGCAATGGAGTTACAACTTGCTTATGTTTGACAAAGCCTCTGTGCCAAGATGTTTTTCACGCGAGTTAGGTGCAGATGGGAACAAGTGAGTCTCAGCAGCCTCAGCATTACTGAGACACATGGCAGATAAGACATATGGCTATGGTTCTTATGGTCATATCAATCCCTCACCTAGTTCTCAACCAAAGAAAGAAGATTGAAAGGCACAGCCTTCCCCAAAGCTGCTGGGGATAGGTGTCCTACAGCCAGCCTCCAAAAAACAGAAGGAAGGCTCATACTGTCTGTGTTTGAGTCTACACATGTAGCACAAGATCTGAACACCTTGGAAATGGATCCAAGTACCTGGAGAAGCAAGAGTCACAGAATCACAGAACTGCCAGGGTTGGAAGGGACCTCAAGGATCATGAATCTCCAACCCCCCTGCCACACGCAGGGCCACCAACCATTCCACCTAATTCCTAACCAGACTGCCCAGGGCCCCATCCCACCTGGCCTTGAACACCTCCAGGGACGGAGGTCACCCTTCTTTATAGAAGTATGTTTTAAACAAGTTTGTACAGGCAGGAGATGAACCATCTCATTCCTTTTGGTTGGTTCTCATATATTTCTGTGACAGTGTCTGTTCTCAGTAACCCTGTGAACAGCGGATACACAGAAATAGCAGATTTCACAGGAGTATCCTGGTTTTATTTGTGACATTCCATATCATGGCATGATGCAGCAGGCTGTCTGATACTTAAGAACAGTGCTGGGTGCAGTTCCTGCATGCTGTGCTTTCAAGCAGACTCAGCATTGGGTTCCATCTCTGGTAGATGTGATCCTCCAAAGCCAGGGAAGGGGAATTTCTTTTGCTTTTTCCAGCAGGCCAGCCATGGAGGGTCTGCCAATAAGAACTCAGACTGACCTACTTTCTGTCCTCCAGTTTGTTTTTGGTTCATCTGATTTATTATTCTTAATAATTCTGTATTATCTCACATCCTTTTAATAAATCAGTTTCTACTATCTCAATCAGGTTTCTTCTCTTCCTCCCCCTGTTCTCCTGAGGGGAAGGAGGAGTGTCGTGTGATTAACTCCTCAAACTGCAACAAGGGGAAACAAAACAGAGGTAATTATTAAGAAAACAAAAAACATTTTCAACTTTTTGCCATGATTCCAAGTCATAAATATCAGGGAAACACAGAGAAGATGGAACTTTCAGAAGTGCTTACCTAACCGGAAAGAGTAATATTGACTCCTTACCCACTGGAAACCAAGAATTAAGGGGAAGACAGACAGACCAATCATTAACAAAATTCCCCCTCCTAACATAGAGTGGGCTCGACTGCTCTGATGCTTCCTATCCCTGAGCTCCTCCTGTGAGCTGGTGGAAATTTCACTGAATCCTCTCTCTCTCTTTCTGACCCCAGATGGAGCTCCGGTCTACACACAGTCACTAGTAGATGCAGTCTTATCAATACAGCAAAAAACTTCCTTGTTCAATACCTGCTGTGCTCAAGTAAGAACACAAAGATAAAGGCAATGCCAAAAGACAGGTGGCTCCCCGATCACTGTCTTCTAACAAAACCAGTGTGTTCAAGCTGGTGTAGCTGTCTTTTTGCTCTCTTTAATCAAAATTAAACCTTGAAACTAGGAGACATCTATCAGTTAAACCCATTTTGAGGTTTTTATGCCACCCTGAGCTTTATAAAACTCAAAGTCCTTGTACATCAGCACCACATCCCACAAAATTCTGACACAGGCAACTCCCGAGCACAATTTCTGCATTGTTCAAGAGCCCCTTGAGACGCTATTGTGGAATTTCTGTTTGTGGTGACACCCAAAACTCAACCAAACTACTTTTAAACTGTCATGGTCACAGATTTATACCAGCTCCAGTAAAGCGTCTGGACATACTTTAAGTTTATGCTGAAATGCTCCTAACTTCAGCTGTCAAAGAACTGATGGTTCTTCACAAAAGAAGCACAACACCAAATGCTGAGCTGTGTGTAAAGGCAGAACCATGCTCTGTAACTGCTTCTGCAAAAAAAATATTTCCTGACACAGTGTTTGCCTTCTCCATGCACATCAATCAATTTTAAAGTCTCTCCAGACAAAAGATGGACTGTTTTATTGGTTGCCTTTTAAATACTTTGGAGAATTTAAGCTATACTATAGCAATTTCTCCACCCTGCACACAAGGTAAAAATCCTATCATCTGATCATTGTCAGGCAGCCTATAAGGCTAATAATCTATCAGAAAAATAGCTTTGAACTATATTCCTTAACGTTGTATTTCACAATGCACCTTCCACAGCTTTGAGAGAAGAAGCACATAACACTTCACATTGGAAGTGGCTCAGTGGTAACAATAAGTGCTTTTGTACCAAGGAATGGCATGCTGATCGAATGGGCCAGGACAACAGACTGAGATGATAGGTTTTATCTACTGGGGAAGTATTAAATCTCAGCTCCTAGTGGAACTATCATCTTTCTACAAGTCTTAACCACAAAACATAAATGACTCACGGACACGAGGGAACGTGGGAGAGATTGGAGTATGCCCCATTCAGCCTGGAGGATGGGGAAGGGCATTTTCTAAATGGGTCCTAAAATTAAGTGTAACAACATGCATCCCTTCTGGTCCCTGAGACAAGTGGGTCTACAGAACGGTGAGGCACACAGCAACTTATGCAGAATAATTCAGGCATGGATTGTCGTTTTTTTTTGCCACTAGCTTGGAAGTGCCAACGCCTTAATGCCAGCACTCACCACTTCTGAACCCACTGCAATTACTTTTACTGACTGGAGGTCAAAGAACAAGACCAATGCTTTAGAGGCAGATTTTGCTGAATATATGAGATAGAGGAAATGCTCGAAGGAATTCAGTCTTCCAGTGCCCACACATACACTGTTGGAAGGTTGTGCCAGGCATAACTTTCTTAGGGAAGGTCATCCAGCTAAGGAAAAAATAAATACTTCAAACAGTCTTGAGTTCAAGAGAGGTCTCATTTCAGTGAACTTCAGCTGACTTTTTCTTTTGCTGCTACACCTACCCACTGTTTGTATGTGACTTTTTCACTTGCAAGATTTTCTTTCAAAACCCAAATTTTCTTTCTCCTCTGCTGTGTGTACAGTGATAAGTGGCCTTTTAGTTGAAATTAACTTCAAAGAAATTCATCGCACTCTTGCAAAACAGCTTATCATCACAAAGTCAAAGCTTAACCCAGAAAGGTTTCTAACCTCATAAACCACAAACTCCTGATGAAGAAAGAATTGTAATTCAGCTCATTCCAAGAGCAGCCTCTGAAGCATACCAGTACCCATGTCACTCTGGCACAACAAAGCAGCTGGAGGATCTAAAACTTAACGGAGCTATCCAATTCCAGACCCTTATAAGTAGCAATAGATAGGCTAACAAGATACACAGACACTGACCAAGTGCTACACTCAAGACCCGCTATTTTTCCTAGCGCTGGACACTATCTCAGTCAGGACCTAGCGCTACTAGGTCATTTAGGTCTCAATTCAGGAAACTACTTTATGCATCTGATCTTAAATTCAGGCAAGATACATGGAAATACTAACCTGAGTTTAAAAAGTAAAGCATGTATTCTTCTTTCCTGGGCCTTTGTAGATTTGAGCCTTGGACTGTGCAGGCCTGCATTGGTCTGAAGTACTGAATTACCATTGCTGCCATGCTAAGCAAACTCTGCTGCTTTACTACCCAAACAGGCGTTAATACAGAAGTATCTGATACCTGTGCTGGCACGAGAGTGGCCATACCCGAAACCAGCATTTTATTTCCGTAAGAGTAATACCAACTGCCACCACAAAATCTCCCCAAAATCAGTCCTACACAAGATTTTATTAAAAAAATAGGAGCTAAATGCCAAAACTTGCTCTTAGATTTATTACAATACTGGCTAAATTTTCCCACCTAGATATAACTACACTGCATCATCTTCTTCCGTGCAAATTTAACCATGACTACCAGCATCTGACTGATCATCTTCAGAAAAGCCCATATGCCAGGATACTTCTGGTGCCCCATGTTCTCTCTCTGCCTTTCACAGTGAGGAGTTCAGGACTCCCTGGAGAGACTATGGAGCTGGATCAAGAAAAAGAAAGCAGGGAAAAAGACAGTAGGAATTTATCAGAGAAACCCACAAACCATCCTAGGCACAGCCCAACAGGGAACATGCATTTGCTCCCGTGGTTAGACAGATGTAGTATGATGGCGTTTCAGTCTTGTACTAACTAGAAATACATTGAAAACCAGGGAATGAAATAGGAAAAATGCCAGACAGGTAACATGCTGTGATTATTCATTCCGTGTGAAAAAGAAGAAACCTTGCACAGCTGTTTTGCTTATCATACCACACAGATAAAAGATCCTTGACTGAATTCAGCACTCTCTCCCCATACTGGCCTCCTCCAGCATTCTATTCCCACCTCCAGGCTCCGTGTTTTGTCTAGCAGAGAGCAGGTGAGATTGGCTGTGTGGTCTCAATAAAACAGTAATATTTAGCCCAAACTTGCCTGCCTGATGCTTCTGCCTAAAAAAAAAAAAAAAGAAAGAGAGAAAGAAAGAAAAAAAGAATCAAATCAGCTTTCACCATTGTTTACGAGTGCTTAAAGCAACCCAGTTCAGATAGCAGCAGAACAAGAACCCTTCACAAGCAGGCTGAAAGATGTGCTGCCCTAACAGTTATAGAACATAGGTGCAATTTAACATGGGAACCATTCAGATGCAGCTATTCTGCTATTCTCTTGTTTCACTATACTTTTCCACATGGGCTTAAAAGCAAACACAGAAATATTTTATATGGCAGGCCAGCCTGACTACAGGCTGAGACCGAGAAAACATTTAAAAGAACAAAGCTGTTTCTGAGGGTCAGGATAGAAAGAAAAATGCATTCGTTCCACATCTCCAAACTTTTTTCATTATGATTTTGTTCTGTATGAGAGCATCTCCCAACTCCCAAAGCAAGGTTCTAGAGCAGCTATGAAGTTAGCAGTCAGAGCAGATCAATAACCTGCTACCTACACAGGACAGATCCATGCTTGCCACCCACCAGCACTGTCTTTTTGGCAGGGCTGCACTCAATCCTTCCAGACCTTGCACTTGGATTTGTTGACCCTCACATGGCTCACCTGGGTCCACTGCTCAAGCCTGTCTAGGAAATGGCATCTCATCCCACTGCTGTGCTGACCATCATATTAATACCACTGTTTCTAATTCATATACAGAAACCAGGACAGTCCAACCTGAATGCCTCACCAGCAAGCTGTTTAACATTTACCTCATTTACCATTACCACCACCATTTAACTCAACCATGAATGACTAGGTAGCTGGTTTGAAATGCGGATTACATTGATTTGTAACTGAAGGAAAGACCAGAGAACTCTATTAGTATTTCCTCTGACCAGCTGCGTGGATTCTCAGTTAAAAGGAAGGAGAATTTTGTCTTTGCTATTTTTCTCCTCTGTCACTACTGAAGTTTTTTAATAGACTTCAAGAAATATTTGGATGCAGAACAGACGTCATTTTCTCCTTGCATATCTCTGAAGGAATTCAGTGCTGTTTTCCAATGGGCTGCCTCCCAGGATCTGGGGGATATCTAATTTCCCATTCAAATGCAGGCAATAGAAAAAGCTGAAAGGCAAATTTTTGTGGATTGCTCCTCTATCTCATGCCCAAACCCTGTAACATGAATGAGGTTTTTGGTAGTTTGTCCTTCCTTTTAAATAACTACTTCATTTATTATTCACAAAAGCCAGTCTTCTTTCCCCATTGGAACCTCCTAATAGGATTCCCCCCAAATCAGTGAAGTCTAGCTGTCCTCAGCTGGGTTATTCAGGAAACAAGTGAGTTTAGATTACACAGCTATTCCTGCTGGCATTCAAAGCCACTGCACCCTCCTCATGCAGCTCAGCTCTTCAGTGGCACAAAGTCCTGCAGCCAGTGCCACCTCACTTGTGGTACAATGTTTTCCTTCCCTGCTCACTTTACAGCCTTCATTCCTAAAGTGGGCAAGAGATATTCTGTAAATGAAAAGCTAAAATTCTTCTTCTAACACAACCTTTCTCTTTCAGAATATCTCATCTCTTACATTGGATTTCACAACTACCATCCACTCTGTGGAAATGCAGTCTTCTTACATTCCAGTCAGACTTCAGGTATATCTGCAGAGAAAAAGGATCTGCTTCCTTTATGGTCTCTGATCCACCACTGTCCAGGGCTTTACTAATTGTAGTTTATTTCAGTAATCCTAGTTTCATTCCACCACATGCCACACTGCACAGGAAGTGATTTGTTAGTCACACCCTTCATGCAAACTGATCAATGGCAACAGCAAGGGCTGGGCTCAGGCTGCTCCGAGCAACTTCTAAAAGACTCATAAGTCCTTGCCCCCTCCAGATCCTTGAATTTCCTGAAAGCATGATATTTTGGCTCAGTGTCATCTATGCAAGAGACACCTCAGTCCTATGGTATGACAGACTTGGTGTAAGCCTGTTTCTCTGAAAACCTGCCTTCCTTTCTGTTCCCTCCCAAACTACACAGTGACTTTCTCTGTTTTGAGTAGCAGCTGAAAACGTGTTTTGGTTGGTTTTTTTTTTGTCTTGCTTTTGTTAAGTGCTCCAGTATTTTTTTTTTTCCCTAAGGGAAGTGTCATCATTATTCCTCGTCCTCATATTTACCAGGACAGACTGAGAGCATTAGGGCTGTTTTGTCTGAAGAAGAGAATGCTCCAAGGTGATCTTACAGCAGCCTTTTGCTATTTAAAGAGGAGCTACAGGAAAGAAGGGGACAGGCTGGCAGATTCTGTGGTGACAGAGCAAGGGGAAATGGCTCCAAGCTCAAAGAGGGTAGATTTAAGTTAGATACAAAGAAAAGATCTTCTACAGTGAGGGTGGTGATGCACTGGAA
Source organism: Perdix hodgsoniae (assembly GCA_035772895.1). Taxonomy (NCBI): domain Eukaryota; kingdom Metazoa; phylum Chordata; class Aves; order Galliformes; family Phasianidae; genus Perdix; species Perdix hodgsoniae. The sequence goes on from JAPSGF010000132.1 coordinate 739,978, forward strand.
GAGGTGATGTGGTTGATGCCCCAATCCCTGGAGACTTCCAAGGTGAGGATGGATCAGGCCTTGGGCAACCTGACCTAGCTGTGGATGTCTCTGTCCCCTGCAGGGGAGTTGGACTGTCATGGCCATCTAGTCCCTTCCAACTCTGAGGATTTTACAATCCAGATTTACTGGCTAAACCAAATGGAGGGATTGCTCACCTCTGTAAGCACAGGGTGTAATTCAGTCTTGCCATCTGACTCAGTGTGGACAATGCATAAAATGACAGAAGGAGAGAAGAGACAGTGAAACAATTCATCAAGTCCGTGCCATTTCACAGAAGCACCTGTTGTAGGCACTGCTGGCATTATTATACTGATCATCATCAGGTCATGAATCTACTTTCCAACACTGCTTTTACATTACTGAGAATCACAGAATGTTTTGGGTTGGAAAGGACCTTTAAGATCACCTCCCATCCAATCCACCTCCCTCCAGCCCAGGTTGCTCACAGCCCCATCAAGCCTAGCTAGGAGTGCTTCCAGGGAGGGGAGATCCACAGCCTCACTGGGCAACCTGCACGCCAGGTGGGGGTCTCATGAGAGCAGATGGGCAGAATCACCTTCCTCAACTTGCTGGTGACACTTCTCAGAAAGTAACATTAAAAAACAATTACACTAGCACTAACAAAAGCAGGTCTTCTTTTCTTTATCTTTAAGCAAAAGCATATCTTGATTTCTACTTTACTCATCTTCAGAAAACAGGTTCTGTTTCCAACAGCATGAAGCTGCACGTCAACTTGATCTCATTCCCTAGATGGATTATTGTTGGGATAACAGTCTAATCTCATAAAAACGTATCCAGCTGGAGCTGTGAATATCTGAACATTTCTGCCTACAAAAGCAAGTTATTTTTCAACCTGAAGTATCACCTTCAGATAATCATCTTCAATACTGATTTTATCATTGAGTAAAAAACTAAGTGACTTAAATTCTCTGTGACCAAACACACCCACCTATCTTAGATTAATATGGAATGAAATAAAAACAAAACTGTGCACTATTTGTCTCTTATTACTCTTCCTCTAAAATTAAAGACAGACTTTTTGAACAAAAGTTTTCAAGTTGTCTTACTTGTTATTTAAGTTATGTTGTAAGTAACTAAGTTACTTAAGTTATCTTACTTGTAATTCTAAAAACTAGAAAAGCAAAAGTATCTCAAAGCAAACAATCTGAAATAGTTTGTGGTAGTAATAGTAATAAGACAGTTGGACTAGAGTTGAACTAGAGGATCTTACAGGTCATTTCCAACCTTGTGATTCTATGATTCTTTGATCTCACAGAAAAGAACAATTAGTAGAACTTGTTTACATTTTTATTTAAATCAAAAACTATGAATGTTTCTTGGTGTTATGTTTTAAAGCAAGGTGTTTTCCCTCTCTCTTTTTTGACTAGCCACTTGATAGATAGCTTCAAACCATTAGGCAGGTTCTTAAGGCAGAGGTGAAACCACCATCTGTTTCAAGAAGCAAAACTTCATGAATCTTTGCAAAGAAGTCTAGCCCTGAACCACAGCATTTGTTACCAGTATACTTCCATTCTGAGAAACTTCAGAGTGCAGCACTCATACTCCTTTTGCTTTTTTAAATATATATATACACACACATACACACACCACACACACATTACCTACCAATAGTGGAAGGAATATATCAGTACACACATGCACACAGGCTGAGTTTTTCCTTCTCAAATCTCACCCAGTATTATAGTGCACATATGCACAGCCAGCTCTTCCTTGGGAAGGAGAACATTTTCATAAAATCCTAGAATGGCCTGGGTTACAAAGGCCCACAGTGTTCATCCAGTTCCAACCCCCTGCTGTGTGCAGGGTCGCCAAACACCAAACCAAGCTGCCCAGAGCCACATCCTGGATGCTGGATATATTTTCCATATAAAAAAAACATTCTCTCAAACACTATAAGAGAAAACATCCAGGTAAAGCAGGGATGGAGGAGAAGCAGTCAGAAAAGGGGAACAGCAAAGAGCAAGGACTCTGCTACTGATAGAAGTGCAGAACAGCAGCCCCTCGCCCAGTGAAGGGCTTCATTTCCCTCAGAATCTTATCTTGAAAGCTGTCAAAGCCAAAATATAATGGTTCATTCAGATTCCATATGCACAAGATCTCTTCAGTATAAGTTTGCTTAATCAATAAAGACTAAACTCAAGCCTCACAGACAAGTGTGCAACCCAGTTACTGAGAATTCAAAGTCAAGCAGTGCTATTAAGCCAGTTTAGCCATACCTCCACTGCAACACAGGTCTTAAGTATTCACATGGGGCTTTCACTAAAGCTCAGTAACTTTAAAAAGTTGTTTTCACTGAGTAAACTCGTGCATTTTGTACTTTAAAGCACTAAAACAAAAATCCATGGCGTCTCTTCATAAGCTACACTAATATTTAATTATCTTCCTCTTTAAATGCTCACATCTTGTTTCCAGCAAGCATTACCCACACGCAGCTGGATACAGGCCCAGGCTGAGGTAAATGAGGTGCATTTTTCTCCTCTCAGTTCCTTTCACTACACTTCTGGAATACAAAATCAGATTTGCTAAAGATAATAGAGCTGCTGACAAAACTTCCCAGCCAGGAACACAGAATTAGCATTGCTAGCCTTCATGATTTAAACTACAAAGCCAACAGTAATTAGCATTTTTCTTGGAGTTCCATCTCCTGGAAACAGGTTATTATGAGATAATCCCTACCTTAGTTACTTTCAAAGTAGGCTATAGACCTGCGGAAAAATGCAGAAGTGGCCTGAGTGCCCCTAGTAGATGTATGAGAATGACTAAACTCTAATTCTACTTATTTCTTTAAGATTAATTGTTACTGCTATAGAAGATATGACTTGCAGCTAAGTTTGAAGGGAGAGACAGAACAGCTGAGAATATTAAAGAAATTCTAGAGTCCTTCTCCTGGACCTGAGAGGATAACAGATGAACTATGAGGTTTGGATGGCCACCATCAGCAGAAATAGCACACACACTGAAGTTCACATCAGCTTTGCTTTTAACTTTGACAGATCTAGTATCAACTCCCATCACAGAAAAAGCCCAAAGTTGCTTCTCTTAGACAAGATATATTTCCTATGGCTAAGAGGACCTACAAAGGTACAAATGACATGAGCTGAGATGCTGAAAGCTCACTTGAGAAGCATGTTACTGATCTGAACACATCATGATAGATGCATCTCCTGGAATTGACCTTATAAGAGAACAAGAGACCTGCAAGCCCTCCAAAGTAACAGAAAAATACAACTACTATGAACTCTCACTGCCTACTATTCAGTGAGAATTAGTTTGATTATATATTTTAAAATTATTACTAATTGTATTACTTTACTATTTTAATTGAAATTATGCTTAACTGAAGGCAACTGAGAACTAATTGAAGTTTTCCTTGAAGACTGTACCCAGCACATCATGAAACCAAGGCAAACAGCTTTTACAGTGGCCTAGTAGTTTTAAAAGGGCAGCACTAATATGCAAGAGCACAGAGTGTGTTCAGCTTTCACATTCTCCACATTATTCTGAGTCTGCACTGTCAGTGTTTGTCCCTAGGTTCAATTTGCCTTACAGATAACAGAGACCCCAGGTTCTCACACTGCACAGGGTTAAGCCAGGCTACTTCAATGGGTGGCCCACATCTCCCTCTCAAGGAAGGGAAGAACCCACAACTCTGAGAATGAGTCCATAGTATTGGTGGCAGTTGAGACCCTTGCCTGTTAAGAAAAGGACATTTTCCAGTGCCTAAAGTAACTACAGAAGGATTTTTGTCTAGGAACTCAGCCTCTGTTGCTCAGTCAGAGAGAAATATCAGTTCACAGATAACTTTCACTTTATTTTTTATTATTTAATTAAATTTTCTATTCACAGATCCTTGCTGCTGTTCTATTACAGCTAGTGCTCTTCAGAAAATCTGAGAAGCCCCTAGCACTTCCCCAGGGACTTCTCTCTTTACTTTTTTTTTTTTTACACTTTACTCACTGCTTTAATTGTTCTCAAGTTGTTAACCATTATTTCCCTTTATCTCAAAAATATGGCTCATGTGAGACATAGTTGGCTCCCACCTGTGGTGTCTCTTCAGTAACAGGGTCAAATAAGAGTCTTCAACAAATATAGAGAAATCTAATTTACAAGTACACTTTAAAAGCCCTACTTAAACCTATTAGAACCTTTTAATATGTCAAATATTAACTTTTTATCCACATGCTTTATAAGTTCACTTTTCCTTGGCTTTCTTCAGATCCAAAAGTGATTTGTGTGTGAAATTTTAACAAGAAATGCATTCAAAAGGGAATCCAAAGTGTTTTGTCTGGGTTATTGTTCTGTTCTTAAAATCATAGTTTCTAAAAAAAAAAACATCCAGATACACAGATTGAACATTTACAGAAAACCATTAAATATTTTTAGTCTTAGTCTCTCCCCCAGTGGCAATTGGCACTATAAACGTCTCAAAACAGGCAGAGAGAGAAATGAGAGATTCAGGGCTAGTTCTAGAAGCAGACTAAAATAACATCTGCTTCTCCTGCAGTTTTCAGATGGTATCACCATTTGGATGCATGTGGGTTTGTAAATGGGAAACCACAAAATTGTAGGACCTAGAATCGCTAAGATGGACCTCTAGAAATCCTCAAGTCCAACCACCCTGCTAAAGTGGGTTCACTATTGTAGGTTATACAGGGAGGTGTACAGATGGGTCTTGAATGTCGCTAGTGAAGGAGACCCCACTACCTTTCTGAGTAGTCTGGTATTCTGACAGTGCTCTTGTGGAACAAGTCTTTAGTTACACCCGATCAAGATGGTATTTTAAACTCTCTGACAGCTGAAAACAGCAGAATTGATGGGAAAGGCAACCTTTAAAAAGGTATTGTAGAAGCATTAGGCACCCATTTGATTTACTGACAGAGTAGGCTTCGTTTAAGAAGGCTAGCAAGCATATTTAATCTCCATGTCAAAAGAGTGGCACTAAAGGGTAGAGAGTTATCTCAGGGACAAAACTGAGTCTTCAATCATCCCATTTTCACTTACTTTGGACACTGGAGCTTGATTCAATAACTTCACCCACGTATTTTCATTCAACACCACTGCCTACTAAAGATTTGGTACTTGAGCCCTTGTTTTAAGGTGGTAATTATTACACAAAATTGACAACACAAACAGGTTTTGGTTCCAGGTCAAGTAACATCAGAGAATAAGGAGATATTCATTATAGAGAGTGGATAATTTCTTCCTTAGCAGCTAATCCTCCCATTTATCCTCTCCAAAGGTCAGATCCAGAAACCCAACACTCTTTCAGCATAAAGTGAATAATCTGTCTTCATGGCGCTATGCCAGAACTGGCTATGCACTAAGCTGGACTACCCAAGGCAGAAAGCCTGTGCTGTCCATTAAATGGAAATGTAGACACCCACCTTTCTTCCTGGCTGCTTGAAATAGGCACCTTAAACCAATCAGAAGCAGGCACAAGTGCAATTCACTACAGCTGATTTCAGTTGTTTAGCTAAGACAAGCAATGCTTAGGTGTCTCATTATGCACTGACAAGGCAAAACATGAGTGCTGTAAGCTTGCCATGGTATAAACTAGTATGAGGCAGGACTGTATTTAAGTAATTGCCTAACCCAGCAGATCTTTATGAGCTTCTCTTTCCACAAGTATCTCTCACTACTCTAACCTCCCTGCTATAAGTGTGGTCACAGGGATTTGAATGCATTTCACTACATCCTGTTTGCTAGCTGTTAGGATAGTCTACAGATACAGAGGAAGAAAACCCATGGAGAATGAAGATGGCATTTATCGGACCTTTCAATGCAGAGCACACAAGCAGCATCATCAGTGCTCATCACTCCAAGCTAATGCACTCCCAGCTCTTCCACTTGAAGCCATTTGGGGCCAGAAGGACAAGTGAGTTGCCTAGGTTGAGGCTACTGACCTGCTGCCATTCAGACCAAATAAGACAGCAAAGTTAATGCCATTTTCCTGTAGTACATCCTACTATGCAACAGCCTTGGATATACCACAGATGCAGAAAGTCAGTGAGATCTTTCAGGAAAAATATTCCTTTTCTTTCATTGTTCTTTGAAGAACTTGTCACCCCAAGCAAGTAGATGTTTGGAGGTGAGGCAAAACAAACGCTCCATTTAGCTTTGATCAGGCTGTTTTTAAGATCCCCACAAATAGCCCTTTCTCATGTGGAGGTGGATTTTTTTGTCCATCTTTCTATGGGTAGAATGACCAGCTAGACACTGAAGAATGAGCTGTGGTGGCAAGAAGGCAAGCAGCTGGAAAACTGCTCTCTGCTCTTCTTACCAAAGATCAAATGAGAAACAAGGTTTCTGAACAAGAGCTAAGATCCTACTTCATCAAATCCTACTTAAAGTCTTGGTATTTCAAGACTCCTCGAATCCCCTGGTCCCCGTCAATCTTCTACAGGAGCTTGGAGAGGAACCAACTTCTGGAGCTGCATTTGCAGTCGAGGAATGCAGTCGCAACAAGAGAGGTGGAGGGAGTCAAATTTCAGTTCCCCAGCTGAGGTCTCCACAAAGGAGGTTTTAACACAAGTAATCCCCAGGTCTGACATGATATCAAGGCATATTGTTGTGGGTTGTTCTTTTCCCCCTAGAGAAAACAGGTGTTCTGATTCACTTTCTTTCTCCTCACACAGACCAGACCCTCAACTTGTTAGAAAACAGAAACTTTTGCTTTTGATATTTAATAATAGAAAATTGTTTGACACACGTATGTAGTATCTTAAGCCATGTTTACCAGTTGTTGTTCTATTTACCAACCGGAATCAGGACTGGAGAGCTGGGAAAAACAGGTGCCGGAGCAGCAGCTAGCAGAGATACAGCCTAAACCTTTCTATTCTGTAATGTCTACACTGCCTCAGAGTGAGAGAAAACAGGAGAGAAATCTTCATAGACTGAGATTTGGGCAGTCTGATCTTCTCTGCAACAAACAAAAAGCCTTATTATCAAACACTATTGCAAGAATGCCATTTATCTGAAGAGTTCCAAGTTAGTGCTTGAACCACCCACTTGGGTTATTCATGTCTCCTCTCCTTCGAGGAAACAGCTGATTTGCATATAAGTTGTGAACTGTTCGTTCTTACTGTGATGAACAGAAGAGGTGCCCAGCCTCTGGGCAGGACAAGTAACATGAGCTCCTCTGGGCTTCCCTGCTCAGCCTCTCATCTCAAATAGCCTTATTTGCAATAGAAGCACAAACCAGATACAGAATGTGCAAGCCATACCTGATTCTCCAATATCTACACTTCTGTCATATATATAATTGTGTTTATGCCAAGAGTTGGACAAGTCTTCTATCATGTCACAAAGGATCCACAAGATCCTTCTGAAAGACTGACAGACAGCAGGTCTTATAACAATTCAGAAGGCCTGAAACCATATCCTGCCCAAGTGTTGGTGGAATTTAGGAAAGATAATGTTTGGGAGCAGAGAACACAAGTTTTTCTGGCAGAGAGCTGCAGCACTGGGAGTTCCAACATCACCGCTCCAGAAGACTGTCCTCCTTACTGCAGCTCCCAAGATACATGCCATATAGAATCATTAAGGTTAGAAAAGACCACTAGATCATCTACTCCAACCATCAACCCATTCTCCACCATGCCCACTAACCCATTTACCTCAGTTCCACATCTACCCTTTCCTTGAAAGCCTCCAGGGACAGTGACTCCACCAGTCTCCCACTTCCCTGGACAGACTGTTCCAATACCTCACCACTCTGATAATTTTTTTTTTTGCCAATATTCAGCCTATCTACATCGCCCTTTCACTCGAACCAAAAAGGCTGGTAAAAATCTTGTGTCAGGTTGTGAGAAGTAGTTGCAGCACAGAGCTGGCAGCAATGTTTTGAAGCTCTCTGCACCCCAGGTACCACCAGCACCCTGGTGCAGGGATACATATAGCACTGCACTGATTCAGCCTTAATTTCAAGCACATGCTAGCAGGAGCCACAGCCCATCCCTTGCATGCAGAAACCAAAGTATTTCTGAACAGCATTTTCCTGAGATCACTGATGCAACACTTCTGGAGGCTAATTACAGTTAATATTTATAAGGGATCTTTACCTGCCTGCTTGCTTCCAGGATTTTACTACCAACTCAATCTGAAGTTCCACTGCTCATCAATACAAATGTTAGAAGGATGCTGAATGCCTGCAAGTCCATTCACCCCCCAACTTACAAGGTACAAGGGTGGGTCCCATCTAAACAGGGTTTTGTTTGAGGACCCCCAGCAAGACAGAGTCTGACCTTTCCCCTTTGGAAGAACAGCGGGTTTCCATGAAACACTGCTGAGGGTTGTTTCCCCCTCAAGTGTGTCAGGGTGATGAATGAACTCTCCTTAACTCTGCTCCCCCACCCAGCACAATCTCAGCTCCGCTGTGTCTGACACAGCTGAGGCCACTGGGGCTTACAATTGCTCATTGCCTTTGCTTTTAGGGCTTTGGGTCCTTTGGACCATTACAGAAGCAGAATCTAGACCATATGCAGAAGGAAGATACTTGCCAGACTGATGCTTTCACATTCAATTCTAAGCTGGCAGTGTGCTCTTTGGAAGGCATTGGAGGTTGGAAGTAGCTGGGTGGGTGTATTGTTCTAAAGTGCTGCAACTTGCACTGCATTTAAGGGCAAAAATACCTTTAGCTTTGACTCATGATAATGTTGACATAAATAGGACTCCAGATTAGGGCTAAGAAATGACACTCCATATTACTCCGTGGGAATAGCAAAGGATTCTAGGAGAACAGTCCAACATTTTACCACAGTTTACACTCTTGAGCTACTTCTAGGCGGTAAAAAGATCATCACTGCTATCAGAACTATATCTTGCACTCAAAGACCCAGCCCATTCACTTTCTAAATACTAAAAACAGTAAGCTACTAAATAAAAAGTTCCTCTTTTCCTTTCTGCCAGGAGACACTGAGTGCTGATGGGCTGCATCCCAGTTCCAAGTACATTACGATCCTAAAAGAAAGGTTAGAAAAAAAAAAAGTGTTTCTACCTCAGAAGTCATTCTTGAAAAGTTTCAGGTTTTTTTTTTAAGCTATGTTTTCCAGTCTCAAAACTTTCATTCTCACAACACTAAAGATGAAAACAGGAATCCTAGAAAATGAAGAGTTGAGGCCCAAGTGTTCATCTGAAAGATCCTACAATCTTGATCCAGAAAGAAATAGGATTTCTAAATATCAACCTAAATACTTGAGAAAAAGAAGAAACTGTGAAGATAGCGTACCCAACAGAATAAAGATTTTATCAGCCTCTTCTGAAAGAATTCTTCCATCTGAACCATCAATCATGCAAGTACTGTAAATTAACATTAGTGTTATTATCTTAGTCATTAACTTAAGGATTCTCTCACTGCCCAATATTGGACCAAAATGCTAAAAATAAAAATAGAGCAGGCCTGAATGAATCGCCCAGGCCTGCATCCAGCTGTGTCATCACATAATCAAGTTTATAGCTCAGAGAAATCACATGCCATGCCTCTTGCTTCAGCTTTTGTTCTTCAAGGCTACTGTGGCTCTCCTTCCTTCCACATTAGTAGAGTCATTATGCTAGGCCATCTGGCACACCAAAATTTATCTTTAGATTTCATTATCCAACCCACTGACTTCAGTGTTTCCTCCCATTGACTAATGGAATTAGCCCATCACCTCCTAACTACAGTATTTATACCTATAGTCTGCTTTACAGTACTCAAGGAAACTGTCCTGTCACTGCTAAGAAGCTTCCTCCAGATAGTGTTATGAAAAGGCAGAAAGGAGTTACAAAAAGGAGTCTGTTGCATATCAGTGCTATTAACAAAATATGGCACAGGAGAAGGTCCTGGAAGTCTGGATGCCAGCTCTGCTACTCTTCAGTTTTGTAATTTTGAGCAGGACTTGTTTAGTCTAAGCTAGCTGCCTGGACCCTCTTTCAATGAATGCAAACAAACTAGTGGTCTTGGGATTCCAGTGACTTCATGATGTAGGTGAAGTTAAAGTCAGATTGCATTCCTAGACATCCAGAGGAACACCTTGGCTGAGACGAAGGTGCTCTTCATACAGTTAATTGAAATCAAATCTCACTGTCTGAGACTCAGTTTCTCCATCTGCAAAATGCTATGGTAAGACTCCTGTACAGCCGTGTTGTATCACTACGAATTGCTCTTGATAAACTTATTCAGAGTGCTTGAACATGATAGTTGGTGTCCTGCAGTAAATTCAGAAGTAGAGAGAAAAGAGAGAGGAAACATGGCTTTCAAGTAAAGTTAGAAAATCTGGAGTTAAGTTACAAACAAAGTACCTGACCCCTCCTGCCTTAAAGGCAAACCAAGCCTCCAAGGTGCTTTACCTGTCTCTGTCTTTCTGCTGAAGGTTTTAAAGTTTCCAGAGCAGCCCTAAAGGCCTCATTAGAAATATCAGTAATGATTTATCATTGAAGCAGTAGCATAAACAAGCCATCAAGTGAGAACAAAAGTCTCCACCAGGACACTGGACTGCACAAAGCTTTATGCATGTCTGAGCTTCAGGAGTCTGGATGCCAGAAAGATGGCCAAGCAAGATTCACATGAGGAGCAGCATGGGATAGCATGATGGCCAAGCAAGATTCACATGAGGAGCAGCATGGGACAGCATGTTTCTGTCTGCCTGTTTCCCACGTGCTCAATCTCTGTTTAAACACAGCATCAGACATTTCCCTGCCTCTCCCCATCACGTTTTTTGTGACAAGTGTGCCTTCCACACACTGCATGCCTGAACTGTGCTTACCATAGTAGCTAGAACACAGCTGAACTTGGTTGTCACAGGAGCCAGGCATTATTTACATGACAGCTTTTCTACAGAGCAAATCAGGCCCATTGTTACCAATGCAAGAAAGCCCTAAATGGGAAGTTACTGCCCCTTGATAGCCACCCCTTCAAGAGCAGAAAAGGGTTAAGACCAAACACTCACCACAACACCAAAGTGTTAGTGCAAAAAGCATCAGGCTCTCTCCACATTTGTCAGTGCTGCCATCAAGCCAATGATGTACGGCTAGGATGGAGGCAGCTCTAATCTCCTCCAGAAAACAACACAAGAAAATGGGCTAGCAAGTCCCAAGAGTTCAAGGATTTAGTCAGCCTCCCTCTTTATCAACCATTTCATAGCTTGGACCACTTTGCCAGCAGACCCAGAGCTGCCCCTCTGTACTAATCCACAGCACTGACAAAGCTAAGAAGGGCTTTAAAAGGCATTCAGAAGGCACAAATACTTGGACCACATACTTCCCAAGATAGTAACAGCATCCTGCAGCACTCACTGACCCACTGTAGAAATGTAGTTTTCAATCAGAAGAAAACTATTTCACAAAGGGAAAAATCTGAGTTCAAAGAGAATTCTTATCCATATCTCTTATGATCAAGATGGGTCAGGTTGATTTCTTTCTTTTTAAGCTAGTTAGTAAAATTGGGACATGGCAAATCCTGACACTACAGATTAAGCAGAGAAGTCAGGACTGGACACAGCTCCAGCAGGCAAGAAGCAGAAATGTTTTATTCTCTGCCTCTGTGAGAAGCACACTGGAAGGTGCAGCAGAACTCTTCACTGTCAAGCCATGCTGGCAAAGGAAATGAACTCAACTGCACCCTTAACTTTCACCACTTGTTAAAGCGTAGCTCACCAAAAGCATTTCCTGGCAAACCTCATGAATGTGGACAAACCACTGTATACTCCCTTTGAGCTTACTCTTACCCTAGGTAACTGAAGCACCCCTGCATAGTCAGCAGCATCTGTGCCCTGCCACCTTCATTCACAGACAAAAGCTGGTGTTATTTCATGTTGCATTAACCCCCTTCTGCAAGATAAATAAGTAGATCCATGCCTGTCAACCTGTACCTCCACTTATTTTTTATCCTCCTACCAACTATTTCTGCGCTCTGTGAGAATCATGGGAAAATACTTCATGGTAGAAAGTTTTCAAAGGCAGCACTATTTACTAATGGGATAGCAGACTTCAGGAGATCCAAGGATTGGGCCTTCAGGAGGCCCAAATGCTGTGCCTCTCATTTGCTCTATAATATTTCAATTCATTGAATGAAATTTCTATGTCCCTCATTCCCCCCCATACATAAAAATGATGGAAGCCTTTAGAAAAAGCACAGAAATTCAGGGTGGACATTACTTTTTTTGACAGCACTGAAACAACATAGAAAGCAACAAAGAAAGGTTTTTCATATTTCTTTTTCCTTCTCTAAGCCAGAACTCAGCAGTCTGTGGGGACAGGAGAAGAGGAAGAGGCCATGAACTGGAACACAAGAAGTTTTGAACCAGTATGAGAAGGAACTTCTTCATGGTGAGGTTGACAGAGCTCTGAAACAGGCACCCCAGGGAGGCTGTGGATTCTCAGCTTGGGATATCTCAGGATATTCCAGACCCACCTGGGCACCTGCTGTAGGGGGCCTGCTGTGCAGCAGGGCTGGACTCAATGAGCTCTGAAGGACCCTTCCAGCCCCTACAATTCTGTGATTCAGGAAAAAACAGAAGACAGTGAATGCCCCATCCAGCACCTGACTGAGTGACAGAGGTTGGCTCTGTCACAGCACTGCAGAAGTTGTGCTTCTGGGGGAGAACTGTATTCATTTCTGGAGGAAAAATAAAAGAAGAAATGAGTAATCCTAGAAGGAAAGGGCCTGCATGCTTTCTTAGAGCCTGCCACTGAGAAAAGTAGTGCTATTGTAAAAGGGGGCTGCATTATTTCAGTCCTCCTGAGAAAACTTTAAGTATATCCAGAAATGTAACAAGTGGAGAAAACAAAATTGTTTCTTCAGCTGCATAAATGCCCTATTTGCAGCCTGGCTGGAGGAAGAGATACTGCTAAACTGCAATATTAATTACCCTAATTAAGCTTTGTTCTTGCTAATGACACATGTTATATAAAAAAATAGACCACCCTCAGATTCATAAGGAACAAACATGTCTGATGTGAATAGCCACAGTTTTAAATGGTACACATCACAACTTAAGCATTAGCCTCCAGGACATCTGTAACACCGAATTGCTGCAGTAACCAGCTATGCTTCCACTGGTGCTACTTTTCCTCTTGTATCATCCCTCTTGGGTGAGACAAGAATCCCATGGGGATGGGAGGTGGAAGTAGTATGTGCTCATTAAAGAGTAACTCAATTAGAGTGATGAAATGCAAACAACCCAATAGGGTGGATTCAAGTAGTTACCTCTACCTTAATTTCAGCATTTATTAACTTCCATATGCTTAATGTGCAACCTTAATGCAGTTTATTTAATATTCCTCACAAAGGATAAACTTCTCCAAAACTAAAGGATAGAACTGTGTCCCACAGCATTCTATGGACATGGTCTACGCCACAACAGCACTGCATGAACAGGCCCCATAGAAACCACAGATGTAAAAGATTTCTCAAAATCCAGGGCTCAAAATTAAACACAATTCAGATACAGCAAGTTATTGCCTATCAGCTTAATTATACTACATGCAGGTCCAAAGCCTTTACAAAAATATAGCAAGCATGGAAAAAGAAAAAAAAAAAATCAATGCCAGGAATAGCATCTGCCATATAGCAACCTTAATATCAGCACAGTGGAGAGAACAATAAAGGATCACAGCTGAGCCCACACATTCCAGGCGCAGAATGTAGGTCACCCCAGCACACAGAATGATACAGCAGTAAAACTCTCCAGTGCCACAGAACCATAGAATTGCTTGGGTTGGAAAAGACCTTAAAGATCAAGTCCAAGCACAACCTCCCCCATCCTACCCCAACTCTCACAGCCCTCCGCTACATCACGGCCCTGAGCACCACATCCAGATGTTTGTCAGCACACCCAGGGATGGGGACTCACCCCCCTCCCTGGGCAGCCCATCGCAGTGCTGAACAGCCCTTTCTGTACAGAGCTGTTTCCTGAGATCCAGCCTAAACCTCCCCTGGCACAACTGGAGGCCATTTCCCCTCGTCCTGCCACCTGTCACCAGTGAGAAGAGACCAGCCCCGCTCTGCTGCCATCCCCTTTCAGGCACTGGCAGACAGCAGTGAGCTCTGCCCTCAGCCTCCTCTTCCCACACTGAACAGCCCCAGTTCCTTCAGTCTCTCCTCACAGGTCACATTCTCCAAGCCCTTCCCCAGCCTCGTTGGGCTTCTTTGGACCTGCTCCAGCACCTCCATGTCTTTTCCATACTGAGGTGCCCCCAACTGAACACAGTACTCAATGTTTGGTTTTATATTTACTTGTTGGAGTAAAATCCCATTTTAAACCCTTAAGGTTAATACAACACATGTTGATATTATCATAGCAGCATAGCCACAAACAGAAGCAATCTGTAAGCAGATGAAAATAAAACAATCACATAGGGAGTCTTCAAGCAGGAGGTCTGAATGGTCGCTCTTCAGTAAGCAGCAGCATCAGGTACCTCATCCATCAGGCTGAGCAGAACCAATCTGAACACAGAATCACACAATGTCAGGGATTGGAAGGGGCCTCAGAAGATCTAGTTCAACCACCCTACCAGAGCAGGAACACCTAGACCAGATCACACAGGAACCTGTCCAGGTGGTTTTGAACACCTCCAGAGAAGGAGCCCCCACAACCTCTCTGAGTAGCCCCATCCAGTGTTCTATTACCCTTACTGTGAAGAAGTTTTTTCTCATATTTAGTTGGAACCTCCTATGCTCCAGCTTGCACCCACTGCCCCTTGTGGTATCACTGCATGTTACTGAGAAGAGCCTGGCTCCATCCTCCTGACACTCACCTTTTACGTATTTATAAATGTTAATGAGGTCACTGCTCAGTCTCTCCTTCGCCAAGAGACCCAGCACCCTCAGATGTGTAACTCCCCACATCCTCCTTACAGTTCTTCTTGTAAATGAGAATTATTTCATTATCAGATTTAATTGGCAATATCAGTGAGATCAGCTTCTGGGCACCCTAGAAAACCCTTTGAAAGTACGCAAACTGCCTTACAGCTGGGCAGAACTGGACTTTTGCCTGTCTGAGCCATCAGTGAGATGCAGACTTACAAGGACACATGAAATCTTGCACTATCTCACCAAATGAGGCATTGGTAAGGCACTGGAACAAGTCAGCCCATGGAGGTTGTGAGGTCACCATCCCCAGAGGTGTTCAAAAACAGTGAAAATATGACACTGACAGACATGGTTCAGTGAGCATGTTGGGATGGGGTTTGTGATCTTAGAGGCCTTTTCCAATCTGAATGATTCTGTAATTCTAAACCAGCCTGACCAGAAATCCTATAAACTACTTAGAGCAGCATGATAGGCCTGTTTCTGCAAGCAGCCACATGCCAGTCAAGGGACAGAAAAGTCCCTAAAAAAGTGCCTAACTTAGCAAAGGCCTTAGATGCAAATAAAAGGGAATGACAAGGACACAAAGAAAAATAAATTTATGCATGCACAATCAGCCAGTCTCAAGCGAAACACAAACAATCCTGGTGTTGGCCACCCAGATCACTGCACATTCACATAAGTACAGCACAAGCCAACTTCCAGTTCTGAACCAGGCTCTTTGGGAGACTAAGCCACACTTAAATTAGCATCAACAAAATGATCAGCCATATACCAAGTACAAAACTGTAGGGTTATTCAGCCCACTCACACAAAAAATAAGAAACCCACCAAGTTTATTCTGCCCCACCACAGCATAAATTGTTATTTTTAGTATTGCACTTAGTTGAGAAAGGATATATTAAAACTCCCATCTTTTTATTTCTATTGAACAAACCATTTATGTCTTAAGAAATTTGCTTTAGAGAGTCTTAAATTAGCAGAGTCATTTTACCAGAAGACAAACTATTGCTTCGATTTTGCAGAAATTGTTCCTAATAACACAGATTAAGAATGCTGTAAAAACATTTTCCTGGAATAGACTGTGCATGAAACAGCATCCTCTGGGTAGTGATAACCCAAAACATTTTAAAGTGTTACAATTTAAACTACCACAGTGTATGTTTTGTTATGCCATATGTCATTAAATGTTGCTAATAGTTGTCATTATTGAAGTGTTTCTGGTCCTGATCAAAATTTCCATCAGTGGATCAGCTTCTATCCCATAGCATTTAGTATGTAGACATTGCCATTCACCATGCACTTTGGAATTCTTAGGGACATGCCCCTGCTGACAGCTCCAGTGGTAGAACACTGGATTTCCACATGACGTGAGCCAGAAGCACATCACAAGGGCTATTGAACTCAGCACACCAAGGCCCGAAGTCATCACAGAACAGTGTAGGTTGAAAGGAACCCTGGAGCCCATTCAGTCCCAACCCCTGCCATGGACTGGTTGCTCCCAGAAGACCAGGCTGCCAAGGGCCCCGTCCAGCCTGGCCTTGCGGACCTCCAGGGCTGAGACACCCACAGCTCTCTGGACAGCAGTGCCAGGACCTTGCTGCTCACTGAGTATTTTTTCCTAATACTTAACTTGAATCTCCCCTCTTTTAGTTTAAAACTCCTCCCCCTTCTTCTATCTCTATCAGACCATGCAAGTGATTTCATATGAGGTTTTACAGACTCATCATGAGGCATTCTGGCACCCACTGCATCCCCATCTTTCCTTTGTGGATGCCCTCAAAGCCACATCCATGCTGACAAGCACTAACAGATCTCCAAGGCACTAAAATAACCTCTAGGTTTGTGCTTATTTCCCCAGTAGCAGCAGAACCAGCACTTGGCACCCATCCCTGACTTCATCCTCCAGCACTACCCAGCTCTCTGCCCACTGACAGGCAATGGACCAGTGGCAGTTTCCCTTGTGAAAACTGCTCAGCTTTGGCTGCCAGGCCTGGCCACCCTTCTTCAGCTCCTTAGCCTTTCTGGTACCAGCTCACCATGCAGTCACATCTCCAAAATGTTTTCAGGAGAGTTTCTTAAGCAGCTTTGATGAGGTTTTGGAATTTGTTGCTTCTGCAAAGGAGAATTTCTCTGTCCCAGCACAGACCTTCCTCAGTAAGCCCACACAGCTGTAGCCTCCAGCTGAGGAAGAAAGCAACCATCTGCACAACCACAGCACTCAGAGTCCTGCATATAGAGGACATCCAGAGGTGCTCTGGGTTCGTCCCAAAACAAAGGCTGAAGCACAGCTATTTGCCCTTACAGTCAACAGCACAAACCTTATTACTGTGTTACAGCACTACACTGAAAAGAAATTGTATCTGCCTTTCTCTTGAAAACACCCCTTTTACTGCCTACTCTTTTAACACACAACATCCCCCTTGGAATCACAGGCCTATTAGCACTCCAAAACCAATATCAAAGTCCAACTGAAGTCATTCAGGAAGCTGTTAGCATGTAGGTGTTGGTGATAATGTGATTAATGGATTTGTCAAACAAATTGTTTTTACTGTGGATTGATAAAATGCAATCAAGAAGTGCCTTTCCCCTCCCAAATGCAGCTCTTGTCAGCTTCAACAAATGCACTGAGCTAATTAGCAGAGAGGCAGCAGAAGTAGCTTTCACGTGAAACCTGCCATTCTTGGGGGAGGAGAAAAGGGAAAAAAACACCTACCAAAAAAATAATAAAAAAAATCACGCTCTCAGAGCCAGAGGAACCTCCAGAGAAAGCTGCTGAAAGCTACCCAGGGCTCACCTGCAGGATGTGGATGGGAATTATCATGATTCATCTGGCTCAATGCCTGATCAGCTCCCTTAAGCAAAGTGCTGCTCACATTCAGCTCATGCCAAATAAAATATGAAGAACATGAATATTAAAGCATGCCCAGGGAATGAAGTACTACTGGGGCTGTTTTTTTCTACAGCTTTATGTCCTCCAGATAGGTTGTCCCATGTCAGAAAAGGTAGGAGTTCCAGTCAAAGCTATTTTCATGCCTAGAAACTTAAGTCTTTGGCATGGCTTCCTACGGTGCCTTCTACTAGGTCTGCAAATGGTTATGTCCACAGTACAGACTTCTCTATGCTGCAGCAGTAGTGAAGGAATCCTTCTCGACTAACATGAAATTGGTGGAAATCAAGTAGATCTAATGCCATCGCTGTTCTGTCCACCTTACCTGAAGTGAGCTAACGAGTAGGTGAGTTACTGCAGGAACAAATAGGACTGCAGCAGCCACATAATCACAATGCCTAATTCCTTGTGGCCATTCAACTGGCAAGTAAACAACCAATAGCCAACATGCCTTTGCAAGATTCACCTACAGTGAGAGAAATCCTGTGGCTGGAGTTAGAGATAACACACGGAATATGAACAAGAGTTGCTGGCTCAACTTTGTGTCTGCAGTAAGCCAGCACCAAGATGAATTTCAGCCCTATTTTCATTAACACCGTAAATGACCTCTGAGTGCTGTAAACACAACACCAGCTCCCAGGGTCTACCCAGAGCAACAGTGGCAAGGAAAGCCACTGACTTCCTTATCTTGGATTCCTACCACAAACAGAAAAGGGCTAAAACAAAAGTAAAGTTTTATCTTCCAGCAAGGATTTCAGAGTTCATTGCAAGAAATTAGATTAGGATTGAGGGTGTTACACTTAAAGTACAGAGAGTTGGAAGACCAGCCTCTTACCCACATCCCATTACAGACTTCAAACCTCACTGTAAACATAAGGGGGGTATGTGACATACCATGACATTGAGTCCTGAGCCTTCAAACACTCCTGAGCACAAGAAGTAATCACAGTGAGATTAGAACAAGAGCCCCAGTACATAGTACAAGAAGCCACGGGGAGAAAAGTTCAGGCCTTTAAGTAGTGGCTATGAAGCTTCCCAAAAACTTGCTTCCTACACCCACACCCCCCTGCAAACATCGATGTTTAAAGAACTATTGAAGAAAACTCTAAAACTCTTCATGTAGCTCAAATACTTCACCTAAATGGAATTTTGATTCTTACATCTCAGATTGCACCAGTCCCCAGCACAATGCACACTTACGCTCACACTGTGGTGCTTGAGTTGTGCAAACAGAAGGCATGGAGCTGCACAGCTGCTCATGGGCCCAGGATCACAAGGACATTTCCCAGCACCATGTATGTTCTCCTGTGAGAAGGGCCATGCTGGTCCTCCACTTACTCTTTCAAAGGCCTTTCCATAGCATACATGAAAAAGAAATCCTCCTGCAGCCAAGACACATACCTTGAATCCTGGACTGTTTCCTTTCAGGTCTGGAAATGCAGAATATTTTTATCTTGCCCCAGAGAGAACATATTACTAACAACCAAGCAAAGAAGCTATGTGGCTGAATGAGGTCTATGAGGTTTTAAAAATATCATTCTTAAAGAGCATCAGTTGCTCTCCGGGAAAGTACTGCTATTTAAAACCTGGAAAAGCCTTTCCATCCCAGAGAGCCTCATCTCCTTCCAACAATTGGGCAGCAGCCAAACTGCTGCTGAAACCTTCCAAGGGACTAGATCAAGCCTTGCATCCCTCAGCAGTGGTACTCAGTACAAATCCATTCATCTCCTTGTGATGCAGACAATTTGTGTCTCAGATGAACATCCTCTGGGTAGTATGTGTTTCCTGAAAGCCTTCAACTGCTCAAATGCAGCCATATCAGAGACAAATTCTGAACACCCAGAAGTATAGAAAACACAAATAAATGGCCTGAAACCATTATAGTCAAATTATACTATGAGACTCTTCCTTATTACACCTGGAAATTCTTGTATAAGGGTAACAGTAGCAAAAAGAAGCGTTCCATCACATAGAAAGAACTAACAGGCTCCACCATTGCTGCTCAAGTTCTCAGGATTGATCCCTGCAAAGAGATTTGGGGAAGCATAGCATGATTTGGAAAATACTTGGTATTTCCCTACTCTTTTTCATCTTGCTGTCAACATAGCTTCTGAATGCTTAAAACTCTATCAGAACCACCCACAGCAGGTACAGCCCTTTCCTGCAGCAAAATGTGTTTCCTGTCCCATAAGGTACAGTTAGTTCAACAAGACTGGGGACATCTGCCAAGCCTGCTCTATAGTCAATGAATATAAAGATATTACAATTATGAAATAAACAAGAGAGTTTGGCAAAGCCAATTATAACAACAACAAAAAAGAATAGATAGAAAGTTCACCCACATTTTGGGCTCGCTGCATAACTCCAGAGGAGGGAATCTCCAGAAGAGATCCTTTCCCACCGGTATCCCAGAATGGACAGGGTTGGAAGGGACCTCAAGGATCATAGATCTCCAACCCCCCCAACACACACAGGGCCACCAACCTCCACATTTCACCAGGCTGCCCAGGGCCCCATCCAACCTGGCCTTGAGCACCTCCAGGGATGGACGGGGCACCCACAGCCTCTCTTGGCAGCTGTTCCAGCACCTCACCACTCTATAAAAACCCCCCCCCCCCCCCAATGTCCAACCTAAGTCTCCCCTCCCTCAACTTAAAACCATTTCCTCTCATCCTGCAGTTATCTACCCTTTCCAAGAGTTGATTCTCCTTCCCTCTGTAGGCTCCCTTTAGGTACTGAAATGCTGCAGTGAGGTCACCCCACAGCCTTCTTTTCTCCAGGCTGAACCAGCCCAGCTCACTCAGCCTGTCTTTGTAGGGGAGGTGCTCCAGTGCCCTGATCATCTCTGTGGCCCTCCTTTGGACCCTCTCCAACAGCTCCCTGTCTTTTTTGTACTGGCAGTTCCACATTTGGATACAGCACTCCAGATGGGACCTTGCAAGAGCAGAGTAGAGGGGAACAATCACCTCCCTGTTCCTGCTGGCCACCCCTCTTTTGATGAAGCCCAGTATCCCATTTGCCTTCTGAGTCACAAGAGCGCACTGCTGGCTCATGTTCAGCTTTTCATCAATCAAGACCCCCAGGTCATTCTCCACAGGGCTGCCCTCAAGGACCGCTCCTTCCAGTCTATAGTCAGCTCTTAAATGGGTCTAGGAGAGGTGCAGCCAGGCTCCACCCCTTCTGGCAGCATAGGTGCCTTTACCTGTGCTCCCATGGCTATCTCATTGCTCACCTCAGTTGATCCATCAGAGGTTCAGGCCGTGATTCAGCAGTTCCCATACACCAGCTATTAGGAAACTTAACTTGAATCAGATGATGATTTCAACCATTGTGGAAACATACTGCAGACCGTAGGGCTCAGACCCTGCATCGGAGTATGACCACTCAGTGCAGGTACACAGAGTCACACCCCTCATCACAAATCATGACCACATGTCTAAATGTTGGAAAATGATATTTTTTTCTTTTTTAAATAAGAGCATCTATCCCCACTGTCAGCATCACCAAGGCCAAACAAATGTTCACTTATTGCTCTGGTTATGTTACATACGCAACGTTAAGTACTCTCGCTCTGGAACATTTTTGCACACCTTGCTGTTTATCAGCTGGCTTGTCTGGGAAGAACTGTATCTGTATTGTAGGACCAGTACTTCCCATTCCAACTTCTGCTACTGCCCTGCCCACTCTACACACCCCTTTCTGCACTGACTTCATTGCAATAAGGAGCACAGAGAAAGTTCA
The DNA here is from genome assembly GCA_035772895.1 of Perdix hodgsoniae. Lineage (NCBI taxonomy): Eukaryota > Metazoa > Chordata > Aves > Galliformes > Phasianidae > Perdix > Perdix hodgsoniae. The sequence goes on from JAPSGF010000132.1 coordinate 761,457, forward strand.
TTGCCAAGAAAGGAGTAGAAAAAACACTTATTTCCATTCAGAGGTAAATCTGCTTTGAATGGCAGCCCATGGTCTGACCTGCATCTGAACAGGACTTCAAGCATGACAGTCCCCTTCAATTCCCACTAGAGGTTTTCAAACTATTGTATACTTCCCCCCCATGCCCACCACAAGCTCCTTCCTAACACAAATCTGAGCTGCACACAGGCTGCACACACTCCCAGGAAGCAAACAGCAGTGCTGTAGTGTGCTGAGACCACAGTCTGGCGAGATTCAGCCCTTGCAAATGAATGTTTTCATTAGCAAAATATGTTTGGCCAGTTTTGTATGCTACAACAGTTTTATAGCACTCACCTAAACAATACGCCAGACCAGAGTCACAAAATTGAAGGAGATATCCCAAAAGCAAAATGACCCCAACAGCCATTCCTGAGCAAAGTCATCACCACTGCTCACTTGAGACACAGAATGTTTTCTCTTACCCATCTGCATATTCACAAGAAACAGAAAGCTGATTTTAAAGTGATTTATGCAGTTATATACATAGAAGTTATATGGGACTCCACACCTTCAAAGTACTGTGCATTTAAATGTTGTGTGCAAAAACAACACTATAAACATTTTTAATTTCCTATTGCATAATTAATTTGTAATTGAGACACTTTGTTGTGGGTTAAGCCAACACAGGCTCAGAATGTAATTTATTCTATGCATCTAGTGTCTCCTTGTTTCCTGAGCTCAGGAAGCATCGGGAACAGTGAGGAACCGTATCTTAAAAGCAAAAGAATCTGGCCCATTACAAAAGGTAAAGCTCAGAAGATCAAACCCCGGTCCTAGATCTCTTTTCATTTTTCAGACAAACAGCACAAAAGCAGCTACAAATAGAAATTAACATTATTCCTTCCTCGTTCCCAAAGTTACTCAGATCTAACTTATCTGAAGCAGTTTTGCTAAGCGTTATTGAGATAGGATTTTAACAAACTCAGAATCTTACAGGAGATCCTTTTCATCAGTTTACTTTAAAAGGATTGAAGCTGCTCCCTGCTAACTATCCCTGATCTGCTCATATGCGCTTTCCTCGCGCTGCTCCCCCACGCTGTAACAGGAGCTCCCAGCAGCCAGGCGGGAGGGATCAGCGCTTCTCCCCTACCTGAGAAGTCTGCAGAAGTCTTAGCAAAGTTGCTGAAAGCTGTCAAGCACATCAGTCCTACGAGAAAAGTGGAGGTGGGAGATACATCTGGGCAGCACATCCTTAATTATCCTCACGGCTTGTTTTCTTCCAGGGAAAAGGAAAGCGCTGTCTGCCCCGATTCAACACTCACAGCCCGGAGAAAACTATTAGTTCCATTGCTTGGAAGGATCACAGCCAACAGCCAGGAAGAAAAAGCAGTCGAGCAAACCCCCACCTCATTGTAGTGAATGAATCCCACAGAGCGAGGCTGGCGAATGACGCGGACCTACCTGAGCCCTGGCGGCAGTCCCAGGGTCCTAAAGGCCATCCCTTGGCCCCGATCGCTGCGAGCTCCCAGCGTGCAGCTGTCCCGCAGGGCACAGGGAAAGATGTGCGGGAGGGCTCTGGGGGTGCTTCACAGAAGCCTGGTTGCTGTTACAATAGACTCTTGCCTCTCTGGTGCAGACAGAAGGACGGGGAGTATTTTCAAAGTAGGGAGCCCAAAACAAAGTGTTTGAATATACATGGGTTTCTAGAGTGGTGGGCACTTGCAGCTGCTGCTGATCCTGAGAAGCAGCGTTCTGCCAGGCTGCTGGCAGGTCAACTCTTTGATTATAACCAGTGTTGCAGCTGATCCCACCTGGGATACTAGGTCCTGGGATCAAACCCTCCTGGAACTCATCACTGGTGACTGATCCAAAATCCTCCTTCCTTTTGATAGCAGCCAGCCACACCAGGATTCCTCTATCCCACTGCATGCCACTCTCCCTTAAATCCAACAGGCTTTAATGCAGGTTGGTAGCGTTCAGACCAGGAGACTCATCTCCTGCTATAGCAGTTGCTTTAACCAAGTAGCATGACACTTGAGGCTGACCCCCTGCACTGCTCAACCTACCGAGTTAAGAGACAGCTTTGGTACACATGGAAGCATGTTCAGTACTTGATCTTCTCTGATCTCCACCTGCATCCACATGGCATCAAGCCAGCCATCCCAGCTTGAAAGACTCAAGCTCTGGAAAAAATCAAGGTGGTTGGACTGATAGACCTACTCTCCTCAGGTTGGAGAGCTTCCTCTTTGACTTTGGTCATCTTGCACATCTTAGGCACTGGTCATCAGCACTAGCTACATCTTCAGCATAGGTTTTATGTTTAAATAGTGGACATAGCCAATATATCTAAGCTAGAACAAACTGACGGTGCAAGGAGCAGATGGATAGTTTTAATGGGCAAAATCAAAAGCAGAAACTGGCAGCCTGCCTGCACACACAAACCCACTGAACAACACTTTATAGGGCTCCTAGGGAAGCGTAGATGGAGCTGCTCCTTTATCCTGCAAAAAGAACTTAAGCAGAAGCCATCAAGGAAAACCACCGCTGACTTTTACTCCTCTGTCCACATAGAATTTAGCCAAACATCCTAAAAACACTCACCTTAGATCTGAAAACAAGACTTCAGCCCAAATACCTATTTTTTTTTCCAGAGCTGCATGTCCTTGTAAAGAGTTTCTTTGGCTGAAATTTCCAAGTGTTTCAGCTGTTCTCAGATGAGAATTAGACTGCCTGTCAGACTACACATGAAAGATGTTTTCAAGAGCAGTGCCATAAATATCAGTTTCATTGGACTCACAAAAAATCCTCCCTAACCTGGTCCATGGGTTAAAAGCAAACTGAAAGGGGTCTGTATTGCTGTGGCCTTCTTTGCCTTCTGTCCATACTGCTGCTTGCTTAAGTTTCAGCCAGCAGCAGCAAGAATGAGGGCAGTGTGGGATACCCCAAGTTGAGTCCTGTCCATGCCCTACCCACCCACACAACATGAACAAGGGGCTGGTCAGGCTCAAACTGCATCCAGGTAACCCTCCTTCCCACAGGCAGCTCTTTTGTGCCTCAAAGATCTACATTGGGCAGCTCCCAAGGGCAGTGGTGGGCCTCATAGCACAGATGTACTCCAAGGTCTCTCAGGCTACTCTTTGTTTCACCTAAAACTTCAATTCCACCTGCCAGCCCTTTGGGACTTATTCCACCTAAGTCAGCTAGAGGCAGTTGTGCCAGAAGTGAAGAAAGACTCTATTTCCCTGAGACAAATTAAAGCTTTGTCCACTTGGCAACACTGCCTCCTTGTACATGAATGTAAATTAATAACTATATACGTGTTTATACCTACAGAAATCTGTCTAAACAGAGTGGAGAGAACATCAAATACAGATTGGTAAATCCTCCCAGCATAATATGGCTCTTCATACCTTTTTCATTTTCAACGTTCCCTGAGAGTGCCTTATGGAAACAGGTTGGCTTACTCATAGAAGCAAGCACAGTTTGCTTTACTCAGTGTGAAGGCACAGCACATAACATAATGCAATACATCATCAAGCATCTCAGAAGTTAAAACCTTCCTCATCTCTGTATTCAGTGTTTAACAACAGCTGTGCAGAATGTTAAACTGACAAGCCTTTTAAGTTCTTCCACATTTTGCATCATTTAATAGTTTACAGAACGCACAAATTCTGGGGGACTTTACTTCATACCAGGACAGGTTTGAAGTGGGTGTGTTGCTAATTCAGAATGGTGGAGAGTTCCCCAATTTGTGGAAGTGTTGGAAATACATACTTGGAGACTACAGGATTCATCAAAAACACAAAACCCTTCTCCTCGTGATTGCACCACATAATTGAAGTTGAAACTTCTCTTATCTGGTATTCTCTTCTCAGCAATGACATGTTCCATTAGAAGATACAGTACAGCCAGGTGCTTTGTTTCAGGCTAGCACATCCAATTTGACTTGGCTAGTGCCTTGTGTATGGAGTGCTGTTGAATTTATCACTATGCTAGAACTACAGAGATTTGGAGTCATCTTCATACTTCATATTCGTACTCCAAGTAACAGAAGGATTCCAAAAGACAGGAATTTCAAGGGTCTGAGTCCCTCAGTTACGAATTGGACTCTTGCTTTTCTCACGCTTCTTCCTCCTTGCCTGTTTGCATATTGACCTCTGAGATTTCTTGCTACACGTGTATAACATCACCCAGCTGAGACTATGTAATACTATGAAGTACGCTGAAACCTTCAGGACTTAACACTGTTTTCTTAGACCTCTAGCATGATACTGTTCTCTAACTTGTCCCAACTCATTAGTCTTCATTAAGAGCTTCCCTGGAAAGGTTTCTCAGCCACTTGCATGATAGTACATAGTAGCTTTTTCTCTGCCGCTGTGAGCTTTCCTTCAAGATACTCATTAGCTCTCCTGGAACAATTACTAGATAAAAGGATGATTTTTACACCTGAAAATATCTACCCCTGATCAAGATGGTCTTTTGCTCTCTCAAGCAGTCACATACACTCAAGTAAACAGCTTGTATCCATCCCCATTACACACTGATGCACCCACACTAGCAAGCCCTTAACGGATCGGGGATTCAAGGTGAGTGCTTTTCCTGTCCTCTCACCTACAGTGGAGAACAAAAAAGGAAAGTTCACTGTATCCTGCAGCCACATAATTGTGAATTGCTTCAAATTATAGTAGCTCCCAATATTTCTCCTAGTTTATGATAAACTCCTTTTAATCTTGGTCTCCACATTTCCCCCCTTTTGTTTTCTCTTTTCCAACTCACACTGTCATTTACTTCCACAGAAACCAGAGATCTTCCTCATACTTGCTTGTCTGGAAGTTCTCTACTCATCCTCTGGGAGAAACATGCTTAATGCAAAGTAGGATTTGTCTCAAAATGCAGCCAACTACACTTTAAGATGATGTCCAAGCACTTATCCCAAACCTCATGGATACTGTGGACTCCACATTGAGGACATATGAGTGCAGTAGCATTAAGAACAGTAATGGAGTCCTTCAGCACTCTCACACATCCTGCCCCCACATAGTTACATCCTATCCTTATTGCAACTGATGTTACAACTTACATCATTCAAGATTCATCTGCTAAAGTGAGTGAACAAATTCTTTACTGACTTCTCAGGTTCAACAAGATTTTCTTCTCCCATGAGAGTAAGTGACGGAACCATAGAATGTCCCAGATTGGAAGGGACCCACAGGGGTGACCAAGTCCAACCCCTGGCTGCACACAGCACCATCCAAACCCCAGACTGAGAGCAGCATCCCAGAGCTCTCTGAGCTCCACTAGCTCCAGGCCATGCCCACCACCCCTTGGGGCACAAACTTGTCCTCTTCTGACTCAGCTCCACACTGCTCCCTCAGTTACCATCACCACAGTGCAGACAGAGCTCAGCACTGACGTTCTGCTTCCCTGTGGAGCTGCAGCCTCCCCTCAGCTCTTCTGCTCCGGAGCCAACAGCCTCAGCTGTTCCTCAAACACTTTGCCCTCTAGGCCTGTCCCTACCTTCATAGCCCCCCCTCTGGGTTCTCTGATAGCTTTATGCCCTGATACTGCAGTGCTCAAAGTTGTGCCTGGTGCTTGAATAAGGCTACATCAGGCAGAGCACAGCAGGACACCCCCTTCCCTCGCCTGTTGGCAGCACTGGGCCTGGTGCACCTACCACATTATGTTTTTGCCTAGCTTTATGCTGGACAACATTGGTTCAGAGAGTGAACCAACAGCTCAACTCCAAGCCCCTCACATCCTCAAGGCTCTGATCATCAATATGCTTGAACAACTCTAGATCTCAGGAAAGCAATTTAACTGAAGCTTCTTGCCTTCTGGTGTTCTCTTTACTAAAGGATAGGTCTAGCAGAAAGCAGAGCTCAAGACTGTACAAGGAACATACAGCAGGGAAGTTTATTTCCAGTACAAACCAAACAGAGCTCATCAACTTTTTTTGACCTTGTGATTATCATTGCTCAGGGGCACAGAGTATTTCCCTGGTTTTGTGTAGATAGCTAATTTCAGAGAGATCGGTAGCTCACACATCATAAAACTGATAAGAAATCAAAGGGAAATGGAGGAAATGCTTTTCTGCTGAATGGTTCGCCTTAATCCCAAGTATAATTTCACTAACAGTGAAAATTCAACAATGGTCTGGGAATCAAACAGGTACATTCTCATCTCACATGCACTTAAGGCAAGAAATGCTGCTTAGAGTACATTTTATTTTCCCTTTTTTAGAATCTTTTCTATTTGAAAGGATTACAAGATCTGTTTGAAAATCACAGAAGCAACTATGCACCTCTATGTGTACTCGGGACAATGTTATTGTCAATCTGTATTTTACAATGGTTTCAAAAGAATATTCAGTGACAAAGTCAGGTAACAGTGGCCACTGCAAATAGAGCTAGACTATGGCATCTGTAAAAGATTAAGGAGCTTACAATAGCATAGAAATTCAAGTCATTCAAAAGACAACTTCGTACTTTTCATCCACAACACTAGTATTAGAAAACTCTAGTTAACTTCTAGACAAGAGACACACCTGCAGAAAGCTCATACTGAAGGTTTACTGCCTTCCTTTGTCTCTGGGCAACCACCTGGAAGACCTAGCCCTGGTCCTTAGTGCAGTAACATTATTTCTGGACCAGCTACAAAAAAAAATGTGAGGAAGGAAGTGACACTGCTGACTTGCTAGATACTTACAGGTGTCTGAGCTCACCTGGTTAAGTTCCTCAGGAACTGTTTAAGACTAGCACAAGCGGTGGTATTTCTTTTTTCAAGTAATGCCTCAGAAACAGAAAATCATCCTCAGGTGAATGATTGAAGCAGTGACCTGTTTGCAGCGTTTGTAGCAGGTGAAGTAAAAGAAGGATTAGAGCCTACCCAGGTTCCAAATATTTTTTACTTTTGCTGGACCAACCCTCTGCAATAGACTACAATTCATCATTACCATCTGTAACACTATAGCACAATAGAAAGAACAGCAGTAACTGCAGGATGGAAGAGTCTCTGGATACAGCAAACAAGGACAAACCCAAACACAGCAGCCTAAGACACAGAACCAAAGGAAAAAAGCTTATCTACCTTCAGAAGGCCTCAGATAGGCAGGGATGTCTAGCAAGATGCATTCACCTCTACTACCAACCCTTAAATGAGGGCTAGGAAGGGGTGTATGCTGGCTGCACCAGTTCTTCACTCAGCAGCAAGGCATGCACCTGAGCTCCCTTAGGCTGGCCCCGCTTTCCACCAGGTGCTCCATCACTGCTTCAAGCTGTGACTTAGCATTTCTGCTATACCATCATTCTCTGCCTTGTTCTGCAGTGATACTACAGGTGCTATTTCACACACAGCATCCTACCTAGATGTTCTCAATCTGACCTGTTGTCACCTATGGAGAATCTTACTACCCTACTGACAATTTCTTGTTTCATGTTGCTACAACCAGAAAGATTAATGCAGTGGAAGAGCGACACAGGAGTGAACAGCAAAGGGACCAGCACAGATATGATGCTATTTCACAGGAAAAGTAAATATGCTCACTTGTCTCCAAAGATCTATGCTTACAGGAAAAGCTCCACAAGGGAGGGGTCTCCAACAAGAAATCTTTCCCCAATAGCAGTCATCCCTCAGCTGAATTCTAAGAGAATCACAGAATCATCAAGGTTGGAAAAGACCTAAAAGATCATCCAGTCCAACCATCACCAATACTCCCCAGCTAAATCCTATCCCTCAACACAACGTCCAAACGTCTCTTGAACACATCCATGTTCAGTGACTCCACCACCTCCTTGGGCAGTGCATTCCAGTGCCTGACCACCCTTTCCGAGAAGTAATATTTCCTAATGTCCAGCCTGAATCTCCCCTGGCGCAGTTTGAAACCATTGCCTCTAGTTCTATCACTGTCTACACGAGAGAAAAGGCTGACCCCTAGCTCACCACAACCTCCCTTCAGGAAGTTATAGAGAGCTATAAGGTCTCCCCTGAGCCTCCTCTTCTCCAGGCTGAACAATCCCAGCTCCTTCAGCCGCTCCTCATAAGGCCTGTGCTCCAGGCCCCTCACCAGCTTCGTAGCCCTCCTCTGAACACGTTCCAGGGCCTCAATGTCTTTCTTGCAATGAGGGGCCCAAAACTGAACACAATACTCGAGGTGCAGCCTCACCAGTGCAGAGTACAGGGGGACAATGGCCTCCCTATTCCTGCTAGTAACACTGTTTTTGATGCAAGCCAGGATGCCGTTAGCCTTCTTGGCCACCCGGGCACACTGTCGGCTCATGTTCAGCCGAGCATCAATCAACACCCCCAGGTCCGTTTCCTCCACACAGTCCTCCAGCCACTGCGCCCCAAGCCTATAGCGCTGCCTGGGGTTGTTGTGGCCAAAGTGCAGGATTCGGCATTTGGTCTTGTTGAACCTCATCCCGTTGGCTTCAGCCCAGCTCTCCAGCCTGTCCAGATCCCTCTGCAGGGCCTCCCTACCCCCAGGCAGATCCACACTCCCAGCCAATTTGGTGTCGTCTGCGAACTTACTGAGGGTGCACTCAATGCCCTCATCCAAGTCATCAATAAAGATATTGAAGAGGACAGGCCCCAGCACCGACCCTTGGGGAACACCACTCGTGACCGGTCGCCAGCTGGATTTAACTCCATTCACCACCACTCTCTGAGCCCGGCCCTCCAGCCAGTTCCTTACCCATCCAACAATGTACCCGTCCAAGCCACGGGCTGCCAGCTTCTGCAGGAGAATACCGTGGGAGACAGTGTCAAAGGCTTTGCTGAAGTCTAGGTAGACCACATCAACAGCCTTTCCCTCATCCAGCAGATGGGTCACTATATCATAAAGAGAGGTGCAGCAAGGCTCCACTCCTTCCAATCCCACAGCTGAATTGCCTTCACCTGTGCTCCCAGGACTGACTACGTCTTTTCCTCAGGTGCTTAATCAGTGGTACAAGCCTAGACTCAACAGTTTGCACATACATGTGCTAGCCTTCTCTTGGACATATGTAATTAGACAAACCACATTCCTCCTTCTTGCAGTGATGGGTAAAATTATTCATTTTTCTTTTCAGCTTCCTTAATCTGCCCCAACACAGTGCACCAGCTAGTTTCCACATCACCTTAGCAAAGTACATCTTCTGACATTAGAAAAAAAGCAGCTGCATTCAGTTCTAAGGTGGCCTGAGAATTAAGTCAAGACTGTTGGATTTTCAGCAGAAGAAAACTGCCACAAATGGCATTATGATTACCTAGGAGAGTGGAGGATTTATTTGGCTGTTTTAGGAATCCAGTATCCATAGCTGCTGGTTCCTTTGTGGGAGATGAGGCAAATATGCAAAGTTTATAAAGCCCAGTTCTTAGGTAGAAGCCTGCTATAAATGCAGTGGATGCTAAGTGAGATGTAAGATGAATTAGCAGTTTCCCTCTTCCTCTTATCTTTTTAGAATAATACTGCATGCAGTTGAACCAGCACAGTGGAAAATGTTATGATTTCTAAAGGTGTTTTGTGGAACAAAGGATATTGGATCAAATTTTCATCTGAGCTTTCTTACTGCTCCTACAGTAATGAAGAGCAGAAGCCGGCTTGCTTTAAAATAATGAGAAGCTGTGACTTTGAGTAATATGATCATAAATTTTGGTTTGCTATTCCCCAAGCATGAGAAGGTTGTGATAGTAAGTGTAATTTACTGTGAAAAACCACTGGCATTAATGCTTTCATCAAGAGAAACAAATGGTCTCCTTTTGAAATCTCCTGACTACCTTGAGAGAGCAATAGGGTTCTAAATACAGAAAGAACAAATATTGACTCTATGAAATGTAAAGGTATCTGGAGTTTGCCCATCAGTCTTCAGATTACACCTGCCTTTCAAGATTAATATTTTTTTCTTCATAATCCTCTTGGAAGACTTATTTGAGCTCAGTGCTCTTTCTAGGTTTTCAAGATGTTCCATACCATTTCTGAAGAAGCTCAGAATTCTGGAATGAGGTAAATATTCCCAACCCAAGAGTTAACCTTCATCTCAGTTTGATGTAAGTACTAACAGAACTTCCTGGGCTACTCAATGAGTTATTTGTTTGATGGCATTCCTGGTTAGGCTTTCTATACTACAGCTCCAGAAAATTATTCCTCATTGCTTACACTGTGGGATCTCAGAGAAGCACACCCCCTTTGTCATCTGAACCTGTACAGGACTCAAGAGGATACAAGGATTTACTACCTCAGGGAAAGGCCTCAGACACTGTTTGCTGAACTTAATCTCACTTTGTCACACACTTTGCTTCCCCTTTTGAAGTCATAATGTCTCACACATTTAATCTCTGAAGCAATGCTGTAAAGCTATCTTCTGCACAGTCTGTTGGAGTCTACTTTACATTAATTTCAACATAGGCTTCTATGTTAGATCCAGTTCCCCTTAAAGTGTCTTACAGAACAAGTGGATGAAGATAGATGTGCATGGTCACATGGGTGATGTGCCACAAAAGCCATACCTACTTTCAGAAGCACGCCAGGAGCCTGCGGCTCAGGTGAGCTGGTCTGAGCATTGCTCCAGCTGCCACACACAGAGAAAAGAATGCTGTTGGTCTGCGGGGTTGAACCACTTGTGGCTCCAACAGGATGTACACTCAAAAACAGCCACGGCCTGGGGGGTGTTTTGACAGAATGAACTGAAGGTTTTCCAGTCCAATGCCTCCCCAAACTCAGTGCTAGAATGCTGTGTCTAAAGAACAGTTTTCACTCACCTCTTCGTTTGCTATACAATAAGGTAAAGAAAGTGTATGCTTGAAGGCCTGTACAATCAAGGAAAAATAATATAATTGAAAAGTACAATCAAAAATAGATGTATAGTCAAGGTGTGGAAATAAACCAACAAGAGAGCTAGGCACAAGGGGAACAAAGAGAAAATAGGTGGAACGCTTACCTGTGTAGAGAGCTCAGTACAAAAGGCTCCAAAGGAATGGATCTCTCAGCAGAGATCCTTATTCCCTGGCAGTCAGCACTTAAATGGGTCTAGGAGAGGTGGAGCCTGGCTCCACCCCCTTCTTGCAGCACAGGTGAATTGCTTTCACCTTTGCTTCCAGGGCTGACATACTGCTTGCCTCAGATAACTAATCAAAGGTTCAGGCTGTGATTCAGCAGCTCCCATACAAGGCCATCTAGTGAACAGCTGTATATGACAGAAAGGTCTGGTACCTCAGGTCATTTTAGGCAGCATTAGGATTTAATAATTTTGAAAATTAAATTTCAACAATTTACATTAAGCTATGGCAACTCACCATGCCTCACTAAAGGCAAGCCTCCAGAAGGTCTAGAGCTGCTGCCAGGCTGTTTGAATATTCTAATAAAATTCACTATACACAAACATTTCCAGATTAGCTTTTACACTTCCTTGCAGTCAGTAGTTGCACAGGACTGCTTTGATACTTGGGATAAGCAGGGCAGAGAGGAATCCAGGCATTGCCTTGTGTATACATTGACATGGTTTTCAGGAGAGCTTAAGGGACTTAGTGAAAATGGCAGATGCTCCTAGACTGTGTGACAGAAGTGGCCACTCTTCCTGAAGGGTAAAGGGTAGAATTTACTTAGGTCAAAAGCAGGCTCTTGCCCTAGGTCACTTCCATTAGGAAGATGTCACCATCCAAGCTCAGGAGCAGTGGAGCTACTCCACTCCATGGAGACTACCCTCACATTTTCAGTTAGCTTCCTTGAGCCTCCTTTTTTCCACCGCAAAAGCACCTCAGGACACTTTCAGAAAAAAAAGTTCCAGGTAGCAGTTAACACCTCCTACAAATATGGGTATATCAAACATTCATTAGGGGGATTCATTAGCATTTATTTCTGTACATTTAACTCTCCTGTGGTATCTCAGTAAGCAGGGATCACTTGCAGGTTCTGTGTGTACTTTTATGTCTGCACAAACCAGCAAAGTATAGAAGAGAGGAGAGTTGCATTTATGTTGCACTGCTGCACGAATGACAAGGGAAGGAGATTCACTACTGAGATAACAAGTGTTAGAGAAAGATTCTGGAAAGGAATTAACAAAAGTATTATTTCCACTTTTAAATCCAGTTGAAACCAAACTGTGCCAGGTCCTCAGGTCTGTACTGAACCAATGCCCATTTCCATTTCTGAAGGAAATGACCATATGTGCTTCCTATGTGCACAGCAAGGGTGAGGTGAAGAAGGCCTCCAGCAGTAAGACTCATTGCTTTTGGAATCTGCACTCTTGGGACACCCTATTCTTAACCCCGAATGCACAACATATTGTATCTCCAGATCTGCTCAGCTTCTTGTAAATATTTCTGTATGTATGGAGACAAAATCACAATAATAGCAAGTGTTAGTAACTTTTGCTGCCTTTCTTCTGAAAAGATACATATTTCCTTGGGGAACGTGAAGCACAGATTCACTCCCTTCTTTACACTCTGATGCTCCATAGACAGCTGTGCTAGGGTTTCTGCAGCATCGCCTTGGGTGTTTAGAAAAAATCTTGGGTATTTAAAACAAAATGTATCATTTCAGAAAGCATCACAGCCTGATTCAGAAAGTGATACTCACAGCTTCCATCCTGTGATGCAATGACTGACACACATATCCGTGCTGGGACTAAAGAAAATTGCCATGTTTTCAGAGCTCAGATCACCTCAATGCTTGTAACAACTTCTACACGTCTCTACACTCTGTCAAACAAACCAAGGGTGTTCTAGATCCAAAGTAACTGTCTCTGAATTCACTCTGAATCAACACCAGTACAGACTGTCAGGCATTTCTGCACCACTGATATGTACTCCTTCCCTACCTGGCCAAAGCGGTGAATGGTCTGAGATTACAGGTCACAGCACTTCAGACTTTCATGCCTACAGAAAGTTGAGATGAATCCCAGAGGATAAAAATGAATGATTGAAAATCACCAGGAAAAGGTGGAGCAAAACGCAAGGCAGATTTAGTGCCTAAAAATCAAAATAGTGCCTAAAAATCTTTCTTTCACCTATAAGAAGTAAACCAACATTCAGTGAAACCTTCATCAAGGGAGTTCGTTTCTACATGGGTCCAAGAGGAACCAGTTATATTGGTGTCCTGAGAGACACAGTGAGAAAAACATCAGGGGAGGAAGATGGGTCATTGAAATGCATGTGCCAAATGAAATCTGGTTTTGAAGCGTAAGAAGGACACTGAAATACTGGAAAGATTTCAAAGATAATAGCATGAAGGATGACCTTAAATGGAAGACCTTGTCCCCATACCATAGGTGACAATGGACCAGGGTAATAATCGTAACAGCATTTCGAGGAGAGCACGGTGGTAACGAAGAATGTGTTGTATTTTAAGAGCCGGAGTGCCCCCTTCTGTTGCATCCCGAATTTAACAGGCGGTACACCAGCTGGCTGCGGAGCCCCGCGGTTGTGATCGGCACGGCAGCATCGAGCGGCGACTCGGAGCCCCAAGGGCTGGCGGTCCTCGCTTCGCTGCGAGTGTTCAGGCGGGGGCAAAGCGAGCTGCCGCAGGAACAGCGGCTGTGGGAACCTCCCCGGCAGCGTCACTGGCGTAATTAGTGGGCGAAGTCAGGCATATTTCGAAGGGAAGCCGCAAAGCTGAAGTAATGAGGTGTTATTTATAGCTCTGCGCTCTGCGTTTGAGCTTTGCATCTCCTGCAGCCACCAATTGAATCCAGGCTGCTCCGAATAACTGAGGAAATCTGACTGAAATATATTGAAAAGCAGCTCAATAATGCCAACGAATATAATCATTTCTGAGTTAATCACCGCGGGTTAACTAGGTTATAAACAGAGCTCAAAAAGGGTCGGGAACAGAACGGCACGCAGCCCCGCTTCGCTCTGGGCATAGTTTTGGCCCTCCGCGCTCTCCGTAGCCACCCTGCGCTCTGGCGCCGGCGGACCGGAAGTGGCCGTATCCGCTATGGCGGCCACCTGCGGGAGAGCGCTGCTGCGGGGCGCCCGGCCCGGCCGTGAGCACCGCCCGCCTTTCTCCGCCCGTCCCCGGGGAGGGAGCCTGGGCCTGGGCCTGGGCCTGGGTCTGGGCTGTGGGGAGGGCGGGGGGTTGGGCTGCGAGGCTATGGGAAACGGTTCCTTCTGAGAAAGGCGTTTTGCCGAGCGTTTTATCTTTACAGGGTGGTTTTCTTCCTCGGCGTGTCGAATGAGCACCGACGGAGAGCCTACAAAATTCCAGCCGCCCCCGAAGCCCATCATTATTGACAAGCAGAGGCAGAGAGAGGAGAGGAGGTAGGAGGGGTGGCTGGGGCTCTGAGGTGTTAGTGCACAAAAACTGCGTGTCAGAAGGGGGTTCTCTTCAGCTGTTTATGAAAAGCAGTAATAAGTTTTTTCCTATCTTTTGCTATCAAGTGATGGAATAATAAGTGTTTTTTTTTAATGTGGATTACAATTAAGCTATTAAATAATCTGCTTCTAAACTGTGATAAAAGTAGCAGGATTGTCATCATTCCAAGAACAGCGTTGTTTTGGAAAAAAAAAAAAAGCATGTAAAAAAAAATCAGTAACTTGCAGTATTAAATTTTTAGGCAAATATTTGGATTTCTTTAATATTTTTTATGGAAATGCTTTTGTTTTATACTTTTTAAGTTGGGATTTTCTTACAGGTTTTTGAGTCCCGAATTTATACCTCCCAGAGGAAGAACAGACCCTCTGAAGTTCTATATAGAAAGAAAGGATATGATACAGAGACGAAAAGTCTTCAACATCCCCGAGTTCTATGTTGGTCAGTAGCAGCACTAGAACTGTCATACTTCATAAATATTGTTCATTTGGTGAGATGGTTAAAAAGTGTGCTCTGAAATTGTTGAGTATCATCATGCAACATCACAGCATCTGCTTTGTTATATCAAGCAATGTGTGTGTCTGTGCATACTATTTCATATTTTAAACTCTCATTCAATTACCAGTGAAAAAATAATACTTTGTATTTCTTTCAGATATATATATATATTTTTTCAAACTGACATTTCAGGGTGGTTGATGAGTAAAACTGAAGGAATGGAAACTGATTATTTGTATTCAGTTTGTGTAAAAAAAAAACCAAAAAACTATAAAGGTGAAGGCTTAAGGGGGGAACAAAGCTTTACAGTTAACCTGCAGAATCATTTTTAACCTGTTCTGAATTAAGGTATGTTACAATTTATTCTGTTTCTGGTATTCAACTGGATGATTAACTGTTTTTGAAACGTACCTAAATGTACTCCATCTGACCCTTGTACCATGTGTTAGTGTTAGTTTGCTTGAACAGCCTGATGTTTTATGTTTGTTTTTTTTGCAGGCAGTATACTTGCTGTTACTACTGCAGATCCATATGCTGATGGCAAAACCAACCGATTTGTAGGGATCTGCATTCAAAGAGGAGGAAGAGGGCTTGGTGCTACATTTGTGCTTCGGAATGTGATAGAAGACCAAGGTGGGATTTCAATTGTGGCAGTAACACTGTGTATTTGAAGACATGGCGCTGCTTAGTCATTTTATGCCTATATGCGGTTTCAGATCTAGACTCGCATGAGACTGAACATGTGTGGTGGTTACACACTGATGGGCAGCTCAAATCCACCACACTGTTCTCTCACTCTCCCTACTCAAAAGACCAGGGGAAAAAAAATATATGAAAAAAGGTTGAGATAAGGACAGGGAGATCATGCACCAATTACCATTGTGGACAAAACAGACTTGGCATAAGGGAGATGTCAACGGTTTATGGGCTGGTCCGGCCCAGTTCCGTGACCAGCAGGGCGGAGGGATCTGCGGATCCGCGCCTCTGGGAAAGGGGAAGCAGGGGACCCCAAAATACTTGAAAACAACAGCACTGATCTGAGGTGGAACAAATGATTTTACTAAATATAGTATTAGTAAAATACAATGTGAGAGAGAGAGAGAGAGAGAGAGACTGTTTGAATTGTATAGACCTCACCACAATGCTGGGGTGAGAAGTGCAGTCCAGTTGAGTGACTGAAGAACAGACGGCGAACTGCAGACGGCGAAGCACAGACGGTGAAGTGCAGGCAGCGAAGCGCAGATAGCGAAGCGCAGACAGCGAAGAGCAGGCGAAGAAGAAGGAATCAGGTGACCTTGCTTGGAGTTATATCCCCTTGCTGACCGCAAAGTCTCCTGGGGAAATGTTCTTCTCCAACGGACGAACATTCGGCAGATATCAAACCCCACCCCCAATGCATTACATGATGTTATGGTGTGGAATACTGATGACCAAAAATCATATCAACCCATGACAAATAGTTGGACTATGTTTCCACCCCTGGGGCAAACGGTTCCAGGTATACTGAATGCCCCTCCATGTGAAAGCAAACTGTGGCCTACATTCTTTGGCCAAAGGAATGGAGAAAAAGGCGTTAGCAGTGTCAATGGTGGCATACCACTTAGCTGCTTTTGACTCCAGTTCGTATTGGAGTTCTAACATATCCGGCACAGCAGCACTCAATGAGGGTGTGACTTCATTCAGGCCACGGTAGTCCACCGTCAGCCTCCATTCTCCACTGGCTTTACGCACTGGCCATATGGGGCTGTTAAAGGGCGAGTGAGTTTTGTTGATCACTCCCTGATTCTCTAATTGACGAATTAACCTCTGAATGGGGAGCAAGGAATCCCTGTTGGTGCGGTACTGCCGTCTGTGCACCGTTTTTGTAGCTATCGGTACCTGTTGCTCTTCCACTCGTAGCAACCCCACAACAGACGGATCTTCTGATAGGCCAGGCAAAACAGATAACTGCTTAACACCTTCTGTGTCTACAGCAGCTATTCCAAAGGCCCATCGATACCCTTTGGGATCCTTAAAATATCCCCTTCTGAGGTAATCGATACCAAGTATACATGGAGCCCCTGGGCCAGTCACAATAGGGTGCTTTTGCCAGTCTTTACCAGTGAGGCTGATTTCGGCCTCCAGTATAGTCAGTTCTTGGGAACCTCCTGTCACCCCATGAATATAAATTGATTTTGTCCCTTGGTGACTCGAGGGCATTAGAGTGCACTGTGCACCAGTATCCACCAGGGCCTTATATTTCTGTGGTTCTGATGTACCAGGCCATCTAATCCACACAGTCCAATAAACTCTATTATCCCTTTTCCCCCCCCTGGCTGGGGACAGGGCCCCTCTATTTGTTACCTCTGTTGTCTGCAGCAACTGGAGCAATCACCTTTCTGGAGAAGTTCACCTTGGTGGTTGATTTGTCTTGTAACTCTTTTACCCTTGCTTGAAGGGCAGGAGTAGGTTGCTTATGCCACTTCTTCATATCTTCTCCATGGTCGTGTAGGTAATGCCACAAGGCAAAACGTGACGTGGTCTTACTGTTGTCACTTGTTCGAGCAGGAGGACGTCTTCTTTTGATAGTTGAGACGTTGGATGACACTGACTGGGAGGAAATCAAGTTGGCTAGCCCCTCCAGTAGGCTGTTTTGGGAATTCTGTTCCTCATTGGATGTATCTGTTACCACCATGTGTTCATCGGCATCAGGCATAATTGATAGTTTATCTATTATATCTTGTTTGTTCTCCATTCTCTCCAGCCTTTCAGCTACTTTTTCAATGGCTGAAACACAAGCTCGTAGAGGGCTTAAATGTAACTCAAAGTCTTGAAGCTTATTAACCAACTCATTTATAAGGGGTCTTCTTTCCCCTCTGCCATACATAGCTGCAAATGTACTGGCGTACCTTTCTGGTGCAGTCTTTGTGAATGTACGCCACATATTTGGTGTACACCTGGCTCTCTCAGGATCATGCTCTTGGTTTGGCTCATCAGGAATGAAATCGGGGCTATGTAGCGTTTCCACCACAGCATAATCTCTCAAATAACGGATGCCTTCTTCCAAATCAGCCCATTTCTTCTTCTCAGGCATCAGATCGTCTTTGAAGGGGTATCTTTCTCTTACAGCTAACAACATCCTCTTCCAGAGGGTGAAGGCCTGGTTCTGGCTTGTACTAATACCTCTGTCAATGGCTGAGTCCCTAGCAATGCCACCCAGTTGGCGAGCTTCTCTACTATCTAGCCACACACTGTTGGCCCCATTGTCCCAGCATCGAAGTAACCAAGTAGCAATAGACTCATTTGGGTGGCGTGAGAAGTCTTTTCTCAGACTTCGAATTTCATTCATTTTCAGAGATCGATCCACAAAGGTAACAATATCTTGCTCACCTCTTGCTCTTCCAGGACTTCTTGCCCTTGTAGGTGTTGGTGACTGTGGTCTTACTGAGGGCCCCTCCCCTGGACTCAGAGGTGCTTCTCCTGGACCTCTTTCCTCCTCTTTTCTTCTAACTGAGTTGAGATTCGCTTTGTTTTCCGTCCTCTTACAGGGGCAACTGACATCGATTGTGGTGCCTCTTGTGGTTGATCAGGTTGGTCGGTTCCAATGCTTTTATCCTCCAGTTCAGCTTGGAGGGTGTGTTGTTGAGATTGCAGATTGTTGAGTTTGGATTGCAGGGAGTCTATTTCCATTCAGAGGGCATCTCTCTGAGATCGGAGGTTTTTCCTCTGGAGCAGGAGACTCTCGCTCATTTTGAACTGTTTCCCTGAGGCTCTCCCTTTCAATTTCAGAAGCTCTCTCTCTCTCCAGGATAGTATTGAATAAGGCCCGATAAGCAAAACCATGACAGAGATCAATGTAATTTATTGCCTACTAATAACAAACTAAAGTAGTGAGGAAGTAAAAGCAAACTGAAAACACCTTGCCTCCTCTCCTATCTTCTCCCCTCAAGTGGCACAGAGAATGGAGGCTGCAGTCATTTCGTAATGTTTTTTTATCTTCACTCTCTTCCCCTGCTCCAGCATGCCATCCCTTCCACAGAATGCAGTTCTTCCTGAACTGATCCTGTGTGGGCTTATCACAAGCTGTGGTTCTTCAAGATCTGCTCTATTATGGGTCTGTACCACAGACTGCTATCCTTTGGAAACATTGCTCCAGTGTGCATGGCAGCTATAGACAGATCCCGTGCTCCACCTGGTCAAGGGCTACCTCCTGCAGGGGCTCTCACCTCTTTCAGGCCACATCCACTTGCTGTGCTGTGGGCTCCTGTGTGGGCTGCATGTGGAGAACTGCTCGTTGTGGAAAGAGGCTGCTCCAACATAGACCTCTCCTGGGTTGCAGGGAACTTTCATTCTGTGCCTGCTCTCCTTCTGCACTTACCTTGGTAGCTGTAGTGCTGTTTCTTTCCCATTTCTCACTTTGCTCTCCCAGGTGCTGTGACTCCCATTTGCAACTCCTGTTGAACAGCAGTTTTCCCCTTTCCTCTATCTGCTCTCCCAGAGCACACCCAGCATGACTTACAGCTCAGCTCTGGCCATTGGCAGTCCTTTTGAAGCAGCTGGTGCTGGCTGTCATGTGCCATAGGACAGTGCAGAGCTTTGCTTACAGAGGCCACTCTCGCAGCCCTTGCTACCAAAACCTTGCCCTGTAAGTCTGAGACAATGTGATTCACCTTGGCTATGCTTATATTTGATCCTGGGAAGTGTACTGCTAGCCATGTAAGTAGTAGCCCAGTTTGGGCACTTGTTGCACAGTTCAGGCCCACAGCATAACAGATGTCTTTATGTACACATGCACTTCCTCAAGTTCAATTTATTCAGTATCGTTCTCAAGCCATTGTATTATCAACGACTGGACTTTGTGCAAATGCAGGTGTAATGCATGTAGACAAATCACCTGTACCCATAGCACTGTATATGTAGTTCCCTGTACAGATGGAAAGCAGTTCTTGAATTATATGAAGTTGTAGAACACTGAAGAAATACTAAATTGGTATTAGTATTTTCAACTATTTGATCACTGAACCAGACTTCCTCTCTCAAAGGTGTTGAAATTTGTTACGAACTGTACAGTCCTCGGATCCAGGAAATCACGGTTCTGAAGCTGGAAAAAAGGCTGGATGACAACCTGATGTATCTGAGAGATGCCCTTCCTGAATATAGTACTTTTGATATGAATATGAAACCTGTGTCTCATTTAGACCATGAAGAAATTCCTGTAAACAAGGTAGGAGTTTAATATTTTAGTGGGAACATAGGGGAAAATTTAATTAACTTTCTGACTGATAAAGGGATTATATCAGGGTGGTGAGCAGTCACCTGGGGCTGCTGCAGGGCGCCATTTCAGGGCCAGATAGAGGACTGCATCAGGGAAGGGTCAGCATGGAAAAGCTTCTGCACCAGAGGTCAATCAATCATGGAACAGCTTCCCCAGGCCCAAATATGCCAGAGTTCAAGAAGCCTTTGGACGCCATTCTCAGACACAAGTGTGGCTGGTTTTATGTGGAGCTAGGGGCTGAACTCCTATGATCCTTTGTAAGTCTCTTCGAAGTGGCCATTTTATAATAGCCTGGAATCTTAACTTTTAGTTGTGTTAGTTATAAAGGTGACACAAGTGTGTAAAATCTGGTGCCTTAATGCTATTCCTGTAGTGAAAACATTTATAACCAAAGTACCTGCCTTCCTCAGTAGACAACTTAGAAGACACATGCAAGAAGCAACAGCCTGCAGGTGCCTCTGCATTACATTGCAGACAGCACGGCCAGTGCTGTGGAAACATAATGCTATTGACTCGGGGGGTGGAAGGAGCAGTTAGCAAGATCTGCATCTCAGGAGGTCTGGCAGACTGGTAAAAGAACGCTATCCAACTTAACTTATGGGAAAAGGAGGAACAGCTACTGTCTTTTTTTTTTTCCTTAGTAAGTAACACAGAACCATAGAAGAGTTAGCTAACAGCATGTCAATGTAAGAACTGTGTAATAAATCAGTTCTGTGTAGGTATATTAAAGCATAACAGCCACAGACAGAAAATCCCTTTTCTCCCAGTGATGAAAAATAGTCCCTTAGTTTACTGACAGATAAGTGTTTTTTTTTCTATTGAAGCAGTACTTGTCTCACTACTTTGGTTCACAGTCAGAACTCTGACCTTTTAATATATATATTTTTTTAATCTTTCCCCCTAGCTGCAGGTAAGAATGAAACCTAAACCATGGTCAAAACGGTGGGAAAGGCCAAAATACAACATAAAAGGAATAAAGTTTGAGCTACCTGAGAAAAAAATGGAAGAAGCACAGAAGTGGAAGAAGCCCTGGCTGGAGTTTGATATGCTGCGAGAGTATGATACTTCAAAAATAGAGGAAAAAATATGGAGGGAAGTGAGTGAAGAGCTGAGAAAGTAACAGCTGTGAGTTCAATGTATGAATTGTGAGTTTTCAAGTTTTGTATGCAGATAAAATACACAGTAAAATTTCAGCAGTTCTTGTCTGAATGTTAAACTGTCCAAATAGTTGTTTCTTCTGTCTTTGCCAAGTAGACGGCAGCCAATTGTGAAAATGCTTAATTCAGTAGGTTCAGAGAGGGCTATGGCAGGCAAGCAGATGTACAGAAGCCCAACTGTACAATCTGTGAGTGCTGCTTAGTTGTCCTGTAAAGACACTTTTGAAATCATATTTCAGAAAGCACTAGTAGTAATCTGTCAACAAAGTGGTAATACAGACATCCTGAAACCAGCGTGAAAGAATGAAGCCGAGTTAGCTGTTAGTCAAATAAGATTGTGTGAATGGGTATAAGGTTCACCACAAAGTGGCACAGTAGGTTCTCAAGATACTCAGCTGGGATGGGGATTCCGAGCTCCAGTAAAAATTGCTGTCCCCTGCTTACAAGTCATGACAAGTGATGTCTGTAGCGACTGGAAGGAGTACCTACAGAAGTGAAGTATGACAGAATCTATTCCAGTTTCATGGCAACACAAGACTAATTTCTGCAGGAGCAACTTTCAGCATGAATAAGGAAGGAGAAGAGACAAAGCAAGCAGTGACATCACATGCTTGAGCTAATTACTCATCAGTTATACTTTCCTGGGTGCAAAGAAAATATAAGTACACAGTTATTTACAACAGAACTCCTAATTCCTGAATATAATGAAGTGCCAGCAGTGCCAAAGTTTTTTTCCATACTTCACATGACATTAGTCATATGTTCAAGACTTGAAAATGTTAGAAGTCTCCTTAACAAAAATATCTTTACTTTTCAAAATAATTGCTTTCCTTTTATTTTAAG
Source organism: Perdix hodgsoniae (assembly GCA_035772895.1). Taxonomy (NCBI): domain Eukaryota; kingdom Metazoa; phylum Chordata; class Aves; order Galliformes; family Phasianidae; genus Perdix; species Perdix hodgsoniae. The sequence goes on from JAPSGF010000132.1 coordinate 783,493, forward strand.
TCATTTTTTTGTCTGTAACACTGATCAATGCTATTTACAGTTAAAATAGTTTACAAAAATATATATTGTCATAAAAAATAGAAAAAACATAGAGAATAAAAGCCTCCAAGAGTTAAATGTTAGACCCATCGCATTTCAGAGAAACAGGCACTAATAAACTTAGGAGAATTTGTGATGCACTGCTGTTTCTACAATAAAGCATCCTTTTTATTCTGCAGCAGTAATACTTACTGTGCATATACAAGTTACACAACATTAGAAATCTGACATGGGTACAATGAAATAAGGTTTAATGTATCTTACTGGGAAGCAAAAGTAAGACTTCCTTAGAAAGTCAATTACTAGAAGGTAACTGGAGTTGTTCTTCTGCTTGCCTGATAAATCAGGGTGTAACAACTCCAGGTCTGTACACAAAGTCTAGTCCATATCTCAAGTACAAAGCTCCGCTACAAATCATACTGAATAAATGTAGTTAAGACATTCTCCTGTGCAACTTCTGACCTTCCTGAACACCCGCTTACCATCAGATGTTCACAGATCAAACTCCTCAATGCACACAGACTTCCTGCTTTAGTATCAGTATCAAAAAACTGACAAGATTGCTAAGTGAAAAAGAACTCACTGTAAGTTTGGTGGAATTATCTCATTAAGTGGACAATAAGTTAGAGTTCAGTGACTCCCGCGTCAGAGTACAGGCATCTCCTTATTCCAGTCATCCTTCCCCAAAGAAGGAAGCACTCAGGCTTTGTCATATATTGCAGAACACCTGCACTTCACACTGATTATTGTGATTTTATCTAGGAGTAGATGGCAGAAGACATTTGGAAAAAAAACCAAAATATTTCACAGTAAAACAGCTGTGGGCATGGCCCACTAATTAAACATAACCACTTTTTTAGAGTGAGCATCAGGCTTGTTTCAGTAAAAGAACTTCTGTTTCAAAGAAATCCTTATTTCCTGATCACAGATCTCAGATGTTCCAGTTTGTACTCTTCAATGAACTCTTCAGCAATACACAGAGCCTTGACTTTCACCAACAGGAGAATAACTTCTTCAGTTTCATTACTGTTAAAAAAAAAAAAAGTTGATAAAGCAGCATATTCACACCTGACTTCAGAATCAGTAAAGCTAAAATCTACTTAAAAGAGAGGCAGAGAACTCTCCCTGTTTGACATCTGGTGCTTTTAGCTACACTGATCACTAACTGCACACAACATCTAGAGCCTCAACCTAACCTGAACTAGTACTGTAAAAGCAATCCATTTTACATTATGGATTGCATCTTTTGTTGTACGTAGATGGTGGAAGTACATCACTGAAAGTGTTAAATGTGTGACACTTGAGGAATTTAACAATCATGGAATAATTAAGGTTGGAAAAGACCACAAAGATCATCTAGTCCAACTGTCAACCCATCATCACCGTGCCATTGAACCATATCCCTAAAAGAAATATTAACGAAGTACGTGAGGAAGTGCTGCATCCCAAATAAAGTATTATTTCTTACCTGTGGTTATTCCTGTGAAGCATACGTGCACACTGAAGCAAATGCTGGCAGAAGTTCAGTAACTCAGGAAGAGTTGACCCACTTCCAAGATTTTGGAACCACCTTTCTGGGAAGCATGCAACCATCTGCTCACCCACAGAATATTTAGAAAGTCAAAAAAAAAAAAAAAAAAAAGCTTTCAGTAAAACTAAGTCACACCATTTCTGACAGAGAATTCTCCTTTTGGCTAGTTCAGTTATTATTGGTAGTGTTTATTCTTCAAAAAACAGGATCATCATTATAAGCAGTTGTTCCTAAAGCAAGCATTGGTTCATAGGCTTTTAAAATGCTTTTATACACCAAGGTCATTAAAAAAATTTAAATGTTAAATAATTATACTTCATCTTCAGACTACATCTGTCCCCATGGAAATAAGACTTCTTACCTCTTTACACTTCTCTATGTTTTCTGGCCCTGGTGATGTGTTGAAGAGGTTCAGAAGAAGGTAACGATTCAGCAGCTTGCTCAGTCCCAAATCACGGACCGTGTCTTCCTGTACAATCCCATCCCAAAGCAGAACATTGGAGAGCAGCTGCAGTAATGAAGAAACAACAGGCATATTTGGTGGTAGGAAGTGTGTTAAAACCTCTTTTTTAAACTAAAAAGGTACCACGTCCATCCAATTTCTCTACTTAAAAAACAGGATTTATTCTCTCCAAGCTTAATGCCAATTAGGCACTAAAAAGCTACATATCATAAATAATATTTTGAAGTGGATTAATTTTACGTGTGCCTATGAACTATACCCTAATACATACACACATCACCTCCCAAGGAAATAAAGAGCATGTCGCCCTTCCAAGTGGTTAACAACTTGCTAACACCCAAGAACAGAAAACAATCATGCATTTTCAGAGAAAAGTCAGTGGTCAAATCTGAAGGTGTACACGTGTACAAAGACACCAAACCCAGCAAGAAGCAGGGATCAACAGCAATTGAGATCCAGTTCTAAGTGAACCTTTGAGAGAATCTTGTGACAGAGTGAAAACAAAACAAAACCAACTACTGTATCTGCTACATAAGTTTACATGTCACCAGCCTCATAACACAAGTAAGGTTGGTAGCCTTGGTCCATAGTAGCAAAAAGATTCTTTTGCATTTGATCTCAGTATTATTAGTTAGCAAGAGTTGTCTTCAGTTACCCATATCACTGTAAAAATGACTATTTAAAAAGATTTAAGCCAGCATAAGAACATCACTGGTTTCCCCCTCAATACAGAATGGTTAATTTCAATGTAACTGTTAACCTCGAAGTATTTCACCCACACAGACACAGTATGTGATCTCAACAGTCACCAGTCAAAAAGCAGTCACAAAGCCCATGACGACTGCATATTTCTCTGGAGTGTTTGACAGGACACTTCCTTTTGACTCCATGAGCTGCTAGGAAAGTTAGATGGCACAAACATCAAAATCTCATCAGCTGTACTTTTGTATTAAAATAGCTCCCATTCCACTTCTCACCCAGCCCTTTATTAGTGCTCTGCCATACCATTTCTGGGCATGCTTTAGAGGCCATTACCAATAGAGTTTGCAGATGACTACCTGCTTTGAAAGACAGCACAAATAGGGGCTGCACAACAGCAGTCTCAAACACAGATAAGTCACACCAATAAGCTGCTGAACAGACCTAAAGATTTTAATGCACGACCTGCAGTAGTACTTACACTGGCTTAAATAATTCATGACTTCACTCCAGGAAAAAAACAGTGGCAAACTGTCAACAGATACCTGATACAAGAACATTTTGAACTATTTTATACATCACCACTTTTAAAGAGAACACTGACAGTGAAGATGGAATACAAACTAAAAGGAGAAAAATTCAATCTGAGAAGATGATACAAGAATCCTGTCTGCTTTGTCTCTGCTAAGCATCTGAATAAGTATTAAGTTCCCTCTTGTCCTCTCTGCATCTGTCCATGACAAACCCTTACACAACAACTCACCCTAGGAGTGAGAATATGGTAGGTCCTCAACATTCCCCAGTTCCCTGACATTTCTACAGGGATGTGCAACATGGCAGTAGGGAGCCTATGCAGGGTTGTTGCCATGGCCTTGTTATCATACATAGCAGACTTAAGATACGTTTCCTCAAAGACTACAATCCACTTTTAACTAAAATGATTTTTACAGAAAAGATCAGTGTTTTCTCTTTACCTTCACAGCTGACCAAAACCGTCTTTCTTGGAATTGTGAACACGGTGATGATTTGTCTTCCACAGCACTGGTCAGAGAAAGAAGAAGAGGTAAAATTGTCCTTAAAATAAGACAAACAGATAATTCATCTCTTAAACACTGGTGAATTACAATTATGGAATTCTTTCACCAGTGACAAGCAGAATAAAGATCTAAGGAAACAGCTGTTAATTTGAACTTATGACAATACCCAATGGAATTAGCAATTGGAAACACTCTGGTCTGGGTTTAATGGATTCTGACCAAAACAACACTGCTTGTAACCACATAAACATGCTGCACCAGGTTTAGCAACACTTTTCTCCTAGCTGTATCTTAACCCCACATCTACCAGACCCTTACTAATTATCCTCTCTCTAAGAGCACAGTGTTCAAAGAAGGGCAACAAAGCTGGTGAGGGGTCTGGAGCACAGGCCTTATGAGGAGTGGCTGAAGGAGCTGGGATTCCTTATTGCTCTCTATAACTTCCTGAAGGGAGGGTGTAGTAGACTGGAGGTTGGCCTCTTCTCTCATGTAACTAATGGTAGAACTACAGGGAATGGGTTGAAGTTCTGCCAGGGGAGATTTAGGCTGGACATTTGGAATTACTACTTTTCTGAAAGAGTGGTCAGGCAGTGGAATGGGCTGCCCAGGGAGGTGGTAGAGTCACTGACCCTGGAGGTGTTCAGGGAATGGGTGGATTTTGTGTTGAGGGACGTGGTTTAGTGAGAGCTATTGGTGATAGGAGGATGGTTGGACTGGATGATCTTGAAGGTCTTTTCCAACCTTGGTGATTCTGTGATCAAGCAATAAGCATCAGCAATATAAACTATTTCAGGAAAGAAGGGAGGAGTCAAGAGTAGAAGGGGGAACAGACCACCAAAAATAACATGAGCCCTCAGATGCTCTAAGTTAATATCACAAAACCAGAAAACAGTTGTACTAGAAGCTAAACTAATTATAATAAAACTAAAATCTTCCCATTGATGAAAGCTTTTAGTAACAGGAGCAAAAAAGCACTGACTGCAGAGTTGCTTTTGTCAGAGGGAGTTCATAAACATTAGTGTTTGTTGACTATTCCTATAATGAAACAGTAGAAGGCACATCTGTTCCATTTGTTCATGGATGACTACAGTATATTTCACCTACACTTGTGGAGAAAAGGAACAGGAAAATAGAATAAAGGCTAAAAAAATAGGTTAGGCTGCAGTTAGACTCGATGGTCTTTAAGGTCTTTTCCAACATGAGCAATTCTATGATCCTGTGACTAAAAATAAAAATTTTTAGAAGTGAAAAAAATTCCCAGAGTCAGCTTACCTTTTAGAATACAGAGGGATAAAGACATCTTCCTCTACAGACTTCTTCATCCTCAGGACAACCATGTTAATCAAATCCTGTTAAATATAAAAAAAAAAAGAAAATATTAATGTATTCTCACAAGAAAAGGATCTCATCTTCCGTTTACAACAATTTTAGGTAGTTACTTTGTTAATGTGGAAAAGCATAATGCTAATTCAGCTGAATGGAAGTGGCATTGTATATAATACATACTAAGATCATGACTGCATTAAAGACCTGTGAACATGTCTCAGCTCTAACCATTTTTTTTTTTTCCCTGATAAGATCCTCTTGGATAATGAGATGTATTTTCCAGCTATGAAGTTCTATTAAAAAAACACACCAAAATTAACCACACACAATTAACTCATATTTGGGGATTTTTTTTTTTTTTTCTCCATTTCTGCTGTAAAGACGAATATAAAGAATTTTCTTGTTTTTCTAGTCCATATCTATGTTAGGACTAAAACCAAAACAAGTCGACCACTGGAATACTACTAGTATTTAAATATCAAATTTTAAAAGATACTTCAATGGAAGTATACAATTTCTGACAATTTTTGTTGTGATAAAGCAAGATGATTAAATCTACCAATTGATTTTTGACAGGGACAGGCACAATTTTTCTAGGAACAGAGACTGATACCTGTCTCAGGAATACCCCATGCCCCACAATCTTCAGAATACTGAAATGTTAACTTAAATTTTCTGACTATACAGTGATAAAAATTAACCAGAACTGAACAACCTCAGAAGATCATCTTAAGTGCACACACTGGATCAAGAACTTCCTTCCCCATTACCATAACAGCCTTTACCCGTTTTCCTTGACTGCATTCACTTCTGGACAGGACTTGTTTTTCAAACACATTATTGCAAAGGTGTATAAGGTTCTCAGTCTGTGAAGTTGATAAAGGATCCCACACATTCTTTACAAATGCTGAAAAATAGGAATTTATTTCATTCATGATATCCAAGTGGCTATCTGCTCTACTTTCAAGGAAATAAACATTCAAAAAGCTAAACCTTTCATTCACAGTAACTTTAACAAGTAAATGTAACTATTAACATAATTTTACATTGAGCACTTATTTAAGGTTTGATTACCTAGCTGCAGTGAATATTCAAGACAATCTTAATATACCTGTAATTTTTGGCAGAATAGTTTTTTCAATCACTCTAGGCAAAACTTCTTCATCAGGATCACAATCTCTTTTTGATTCAGATGACTTCTTGGCATCACTGAATTCTTTTACAGCTCTGAACCAGGGCATTTCTTCCAAGTCTGTAGAATTCTGCTGAAAGATCATTCCTATTAGTTGCTCAGCTGGTCTGGATCGAGAGAAAAAGCCCCATGCAAAAATACATCCAATGATACCAAAAGATTCTCATTTAACAATTTTACATGGATTCTAATCACTGAATGGACCAAAGCAGCAAGCTAAAACTGAATTTAAAGCTAGATTTCAGAGGGTAGGGTTGTCAAAATGTCAGCAAACAAAACTGCATTAATAAAGATGCAAGTGATTCATATACAAGCAACCTGACAAGAGAAAAGGATGTCCTCCTTCTAGTTAAAACTCTTATCTAGCTCCAGAATGCCTCTATAATCCACTGCGAAGTTCACGTACACAAGTCTTCCCTGCAAAAGTCCTGTCATACTTCGAGCTGCCAGAAATACCCACAGATCTTGTCAATTAACAAAGATGAATACATCAGACAAGTAGGCAAGTGTGCAGAGACAGTACAGACCAGAAACATAGCAGAGCACTGCCTACACAGAAGCCAGAGGATGTAACAATACACAAACGCACACAAGATTTTTCACAAAAATAAAGTCTGGTGATACACCTACCTCAAGAGGACTCCAATTTATTAACTGAACTCTGATTAATGGATTTAAAAGCTTAGGCAGGCAAAAACTGATGTAAGCATCACAGTAAGAGTCAGGAAACTTCTCTTTCCACTCCTGGAATTTCAACAGGATTTTTCTGATGTCACAAAAATCTGCATGGACATCTTCAAAGATTTTCCTACTCTCCTCTAAAATGTTATCTATGGATAACATTCAATAGGAATAAAAAGAAATAATCAAAGAATTAATTGAGGCATAAGCTGAACACATTATGCATCTACAGAACATAAGAGATATCTTTATGATAACAGCATTTGTGTTTCATCTTTCACACCTCTTAATCCAAAATAGGTTTTAAAACCAGCATTCTGGCAAAGCCTTTTTCAGAAAAAAAAATAATACAGAAGACAACAAAAAGACTTCTGCAATTTTCAACAACATGGATTTAAACATCCATTACATTTCATATTTTGTATGTGTCTTAAAATCTCAGACATGAAAATCCTTCTTCTGTTATTCGGAAAATATGCATCATGCCTCTCCCAGCTCCTCATGACCTGCTCACTCAGGGCAGTTAAAATCTCAACTGAAAATATATTCCAACTTTGGAAAAAAAACCCAAAACTGATTACACTAAAGCAGCTTACAATCATGTCTGTTCTTACTAAGTCATTGGTCAGTATCATTTACATGCATTAATTCTATGCTGTAGAAAATAAAATGATATACCATTCAAAAGGAGTATTTCTTCACTCTCCTTTGAAAATCCTTCTAAATACCGGACGAATTCTGTTCTCATTTACTGACCAACCTTTGCTCTTCTGGAATTCAGCCAGTTCTGTCTCAGACAGTTCATCATCACTCGACATGCCTTCGTGGTGACCAGCTCTTTGTGAACGCTCTCTCAGCTGCCGTCTGCAAGCCCTGCATTTTGTAATGAACTCAGGTGAGTTATTCCCCACATACATACGTAAAAGGAAGCTCAATGATAGACTAAAAATACATGGTGAGAGCAATAGCCTAAGGAAATGCAATCAGGAAGCAGAAGTAATTATGCAACACTAGAGACACAGACTGTAACAAAAAGGTCTCCACCTGAAACACTAACATGGTACTTCATACTATCCCTGGTAGAGGTAGTGTACAAGAAACCACTGCTCTCAACAGTCCATCTTAGTCCTACATAGCTTATGCAGCAACTTGCACAGACACTGTGACTGCATCCAAGTCAGTGGAGCTCATAAGTGTTAGTCCTGGCACCACATACATTAAGAGCATGCAAAATCAACAGTTTGCATCTGACACGAGAAAATTATATTTATAGATATTTGCACAGCATAGAACTTGTATGTAGTTATTGACATCACTTAACATTAAAAGTTAACAGTTTGCTTCAAGCAAAATTTTACTACATCATTTTTCAACCGTTAAAAATCTTAAGTCCTTAACTGCATCAAAACAGTTATGAGACAAAGCACCAATGCAACTGAAAGAGTTTCAGAGATCCCATTAACTTCGGGTCAGCAGCAGACTGAACACGGACATTTAAAATGTACCATCTGCCCTACACTGGTAACAGAGGATAGGTTAGATGTTCTGCTGCAACCACTGCTACCCCAGCAGCAGCAATGCCACTTGTCTATTTTTGTTGTTATCTATGTAACAATCGCAAGAATGTATTTCTATATACAATCACAATATTACTTAATCTAGCAGCAGGGAAAATCTACTCTCAGTTTCATGAACAGTGTCACTTCAACTTACTTTAAATTAATAATACCTATTAACATCCAGATTCCAATCAGCACAAAGAGAACCCCATTAACAAACAGATGGTTTCCGAATACCCTGAGCTGTTGCATATGCGTGTATAAGCTCTTTTAGTAACCCCACAGATTCACCTTCATCCCCGTGTAAGTGACAGGAAGCAGATATACATTTATTACAGTTAATGCAATTATACATAATAGCTACCTTCGATGCTCACACATTTTCAGAAGCTTCATCCTTTCATCACTTTCCAATCCATCATTAGTTGGTTTGCCATTCCCAGCTACCAGAAGACAGGAACAAGACAAAGAGGTGAATGCAGAACACTAATTCTGCTTCTGCTCTTAATTTGGAAACTAACCAAAGTAAATAAAACCTCCTGATGAAAAATTCTAGCAGTGCCCAGTGTAAAGTACAGTCAATATTATAAGTGAACTGTAGGACAGATGTGGCTGTTCCCTTGTGCAGGGGGATTGCCAGCTCACAGCCTGAACCAGTAGGTGAACACCTGAGTGAGCAGAGGGAGGGACCCCAGATCCACCCTTTCTTTCTCCCCTTATTGCTGATGCTTCTGGCTGCACTTCCCAGAGTGCACACACATTCAGAGTCTACGTGGTTTGCACCCTCCCCCCTGCACACAAGTTAGAACCAGAAAGGGCCAGATCCCTGAGCTCATACTTTTTGAGCTGCTGACAGTTATCAGTCAATTCTTTTTTGTACTCCCGTTCCAGTGTTCTGTAATATCCCAGATAAAGGCTCCATCCACATCACTTTTGTTCGCTTTACACCTTGTAACAAGTGAGGAAATACCAGCTCACGGCTTTCCAGTCCTGGATGGAAATGGACAGTGCCTACCACAGTCTGTTCCTAAGAGCGTAAAAGGCAAGTGTAGAGGCTGAGCCTGCATGTTAAACATGAAGCCATGCAATGAACTGAGCAGCTATTGGGGTTTAGTTCCAACTTCCAAGACTTCCATGTTATTGCATTTAGATTTCAACAGTCAGCTCCCCACTGTCTCCTGTTATTTGTGTTCCCTTGTCTGTCCCAAATTACCCCTACCGATTCTTCAGTTCAACAGAGTAGAAACTAGAAGCATTTCCTACTTGGGCTGTTCATCTGTTTCAGTGTCAGCTGGCTTAAGCACATGCAAGATATGAAACCATCTGTCCCTACTGACATACTGCAGTATAAGAAAAAACAGCATTTCTATTAAATACAACTAGGAACACAACAATTATCTCTTAACAAAAATCTCTTAAACATTCAAGTACAGATTCACGTCTGATAAACTGAAAATAAAACAGTTTTTAAATGGCTGCTACTAAAACAAATACTCTTCTCCTCTTAGCACCTGCTCTCAAACACTGTGTTACAAAATTATACTAGTCTGCACTTTTTCCTCTAGTCAGCACTTTATCCTGTGTATTCAGAAATATGAATCCACCAGTGGCAGTTACAAGAAACTGGTGCATCTGGTCTCTGACTCTTCACAGTAGCTCCTAGCATACTTTTTTTTGCTTTTCTCAACAGGTTTAAAGTGGATTTTCTGCTTGTTTCCTTAAACAGCAACAGGTGAAGACTCACTTTACATACAAATAATGTACCAGTGTGGAAAGAAAACACAAGATGAGAAAATGGCAGTTTTCCCTACAGTAACTAGAAGACAGACTCTGTTTTGAATAAAATCTTTACGCAAAACAACTTATTTCATTGAATCATACAATGGCCTGGGTTGCAAAGGACCACAACACATATCTAGATCCAACAACCTGCTACGTGCAGGGTCACCAACCAGGAGACCAGGCTGCCCAGAGCCACAGCCAGCCTGGCCTTGAATGCCTGCAGGGATGGGGCATCCACAACCTTCATATTAAATTTCTTTATGTCCTTCCCTTCACATAACTGCCCAGTCTGAAACCTGCATTTTTAAGCACATACTTAGCTTTAAAAACAGTAATGTCAAGCGATGTTGACAAGTAAATGCACTGCTTTTTCACATACTCATAAAGAATAGGATCCTCCATCAGCTTAACAACTACTAGAAAACTGACTCCATTTTTCTTTTCAAGTGCTGATAGACAACCATGAGATCAGTAATTCAAAACTGACTAAGCATTTGGTCATGCTGTACTCACTATTATATCACAAAAAAGTGATACTACGAATCTTACTTAGGTGAGGGGTTCAACTAAGGTATTGAGTACAACATGCCTACTGACAACAGAGAGGGAGCAAAGACTAAACATGAACATAAAATAGAACCCCAAAATTAACTGTGTTTCTACTTAAAGAAAGAGATTTCAGTAAGAAAGTAACTTGTAACTTCACACTAACCTGCCAGATGCTGCATATAAGCAGATTCCATTTTCAGCTCATCTTGCCTTCGTTTCAGTACTGACATGGCTCGTTGCTGAAGAAGTGCATGTACAGCAGATTCTAGCTCATCTATGTATTTCAGCTGAAATATTGTAAACAGTAATCAGGTTTGAATAAAGCAAAATCAAAGAACTGTTCCCACCAGCTTTCAAGCATGACGGTGAAAAGAGAACAAGAGTATTAAAGACTGAAAAGCAAGAACCTCCTCATTGGAGTTTTTCAGGCTGTTTAAGACTGAAAACTACAAACTAAATAGGCCAATTGCCTATTACGGGACTACCTAAGACCCTATCAAAAAGTGTTCAACAGGACACGGTTGGTGTAATGCTTCCACCAGAGGAAGCATATCAACCAACACTTGTACACTTCAAAGTTACATAAAAAGAATCTCAGGCTGCAACACAACTGACATCAATTAGATCGACAGCACTTTCTGTAGAGTCTACTTTCATCGAGGTCAAACTTTGCACAGCGTCTGCCAACCTTCAATATTTTTGTTTTTATTTTGTATTAAATACGTAGACAAATCCTCACACAGCTCAGCTAAATACCAACTCAAACCTAATGTAAAATCCTTATTACTAGTCACATGTTGCAAAGCAAATACATTTTGAGATCCCAAAACGTCCCACCTCTCATACAGCTTTAAGACACTCTAGTTACTGCACTTGAAGAAAACTTCTTCCATTAACATTTCGTTTTTATTCATCACAATCTAGGTATCTAGGTGAGCCCACAGCCCAAGTCAGTGTACATATACTAACTTAATCATTTTAGGTTTTTGTGAGGGGTGGTCCGTTTCTCCTTTTGTTTCCTGTTACACTCAAGTTTCTGATAGAACTGACTTATAGCTGGTCATCTCTCATCATCATTTCCAAACAAGAAATCTCATTTTTTCATTGATAGAATGCAAGTTCATCATCTCAAAGAAATGGGTGGCAGGGAAGAAAAACATACATACTTTTTCATTGAAACAGTTTACTAAGTTTTCTACATATGTTTTCATGCCCCTGTAGAATTTGTAATTCATAGCAGCATCCGAAGACTTCTCTAATTCCTGGACAGTTATCTTTGAACTTTCAATGTCCTCCATATATTTTCCATACTCCCTCTGGTGGACACGGTGCACATCCTGCAATGATGCTATCCTAAAAAAGGAAACACTCAGGCCATTAAAACCATGACAAGTTAACAGTTAATGCAGTTCTGAACATTTTCTAATTGAAACAAAGTACAAAATCTTTGCCTATGCTAATAATTGCACCTGCATTTGAGCAAAGAATTGCAAGACCTACCCATCAATATCTGCAGAAGCACTGTGAGTGGACAAGATTCACGCTTTGGAAAAATCAAATGTCACTTATGTAGAGGTAGTCCTGAAAGTATCCCCTCTGACATTTTACACATATTCCTCAACACAACATGCTCCTAAAGAACATAATAAAGCAAGTCTCGTGATGCCATACTGAATAGATTCTATCCCAGTTGATGTGGGTAGAACTACAGCATATATCAGTATGTCCATACCAACTTAATTAAAGCTGCGAGGACAGGAGCACATAAGTACTTACCTGGTACTCATTACCCAGCACAAACCATCTGAAACTTCTTGTTACTAACCTTATAACCAAAAACTTATGCTTACAGCTCTCATCAGTTATTAAATGAAATACCTCAGAAAAGTTTACATTTATTACAAATCTGCTTTTTTCTTTTCTTCATAATAATAATAATAATAATAATAATAATCATCATCATCATCATCATCATCTCCTCCTTTGGTATCTCATATATACGACTGCTCTGTTTGAGAAAGACCTTAACAGAACCCAGAAGCAGACTTTAATTTAATTTGCTTCTTTGAAGGAGGGAACAGATGTCAATGAAAACAATTAAGATGTTCTCCATTGCACCAGAAGTTTAAAAAAAATAAAGGAAAAGAAAAAAACAGCCTTTAAAAGTTGTTTCAGCATTTAAGACATTAAATACATCTCTAAGGCTTAATATTACCAAGCTATAACTATCAGACATGTTCTCCCTCCCCTTCTTGTTACTTTCCAAATAGGTTTTCCACTCTTTATGGCCTTTCACGTTTGATTGCACTTGAACTCACACTTCATTTCATTCATTTTTTTCAGGTGATCAAGTCCAAAAAAAGGCATACAACTCCACAGAAATACTTAGTCCACCTCAGTTGCAATTCTTTGAACACAAGCAAGCCAGCAGCAGTCTGCACAAAAGCATATATGTGCACAGAGATGCACACAAGTTAACAGTACACAATTGTGTTTTAGCTGTATGATGTTACTTGTCTGAACTGATCAGAACAGCTGCTTCTGGCTGCATCAGTGCTGAGAGGTGATGGGGATGGCTTTCTTGGTAGCTTTAGATACCTGACCCCATCTATCCTTCTCACACACTACCTTGGAAGTTCCCACCTCCACTCAGCACATTTCAACTGCCCACTGCCTTATCTATACAAGCTACAGAAGAACCACGATAGAAGGATGACACCCTATCTGCCCTGAGTGAAGTCCTCCTTCCTCGACAAAACATTGTACCTAAGCTCCTTTAAGAACTACTAGCATGTAGAATAAAGCAGCAATGCAAGATTTTTTACAAGTGATAAAATGCTTGAGAAGTCCAAACGCACCGCTACAAGAAAGCATTGCCAGGTAAAGTTAAAATCTGTAATGCTATGCAAAACATTACAATAAGCACAATACACAACTAACCCCCAAATCCTTCAATATTCACAAGAAAGAATAAGACTGTCATCACTTTATGAAAAAATGAACATCTCAGAAATAAACACTAAAAGCAGTATTTACCTTTCAGTCAGTTGCTTTTTTATAGTTTCCAAGTTCACAGGTGGTAAGGAAACACAGGGACCAAATGTGGGTTTAGCTGGTTGAGATTTACACAGGGAAGCATCACTGTAAGTTTCCTAAGAGAATTGCAACACTTTCAACACATAGTTTACGCAAATTACATATAAGTTGATACACAACTGGTATCAGTTTTGCCTCTGCAGCGTTAGAGATCAACAAAACATACCACTTGAATGCATAAAGCATATAACAAAAAAAAAATGTATATTTAAATGGTCAAATTGGGTAATTTCTGTACAACACAAAACCTGTATATACAAAAAGCTGTGTATTTATAGGATACCAATGCATACACCATGCACATCCATCAGTACAAAACAATCTGTAATTCAGGGCAAAGCAGTTCTCCTCTTAGTCTGAAAACATTAATAGCTTCCAGCAATATATAATGGTTCAACACGGATGGCTGAAACCACACTAGTATTACTACTTTAAATATATAAAGTAGAAATAAACTACAGCCAAGCAACGAAGATAAAGATAGGACTTTCATTCTGACAACTTGGCTTGACTGTAATTATAACTAAGAAAAAGAAAAAAAGAAAAAAAAAAAAAGGAGTACAAGGACCTAAGAACACCAGTTATACTGGATTTGAAATTCAGCAGCAATCTTCCCAATCCTCTAACCACTCCCATTCTTTCTACACCTTTCCCTTCTGACATAAAGAACTGTTAACTCAGGTTTTCCCAGTCTGATACAGAACCGAAGATTCAAGCCAAAAACAGAACTTCCAGCTCATCAGAAAAAACATTCTTGCCAATTATTTAACAGAAAAAAAAAAAATCTCTCTTGCCTATGAGCAAATTGCAAATTTCAACAGTTAGGAGAGCACATATATCACCTGAGGGAGTTTGACAGCTTTCTTAATTTGCTGTTCTTCCCATTTTGTTTCTGCTTCATCTTCACTTGATTCATCACTCACAGGCACTAGAAGTTAAATCAATCATCAGTATACATCATTATGCCCTTTACCTATTTTCCCTACTCCTTACCCAACCTCCTCCTTCAAAAACAATCACGCTTCCCACAGCCATTACAAATGTTAGAAACAAATGACAGCAGATGAAAAGCCTGTACACAAAGACCATTTCCAAATTGGAAGATTTAGAAATGGCAACTGGATTTTGCAGAATCCATGTTCATTTACCCAACAGTTTCTCAGATTACTGCGGTACCAGAAGAGCAAAGATCAAATGTATCAAAGCAAACCTGCATGTGATATGAAACTTTGAATACAGTTAGACTACAACATGGGTATTATACACAGAAAATCCTTAACTGTTCTAAGATGCACAATCTACTACAGACAGAAGTTTCTCCATAGCATTTATTACAACAACAGAATCAGATCATAACTACACATTACTTGCAACCATTATCCAAATAAGAAAGCAAGTGGTCTACAAGCCTGGCAAACCAGCGCTTTGTGAGTGAAACTACAAACAGCAAGATGAGTTAAGAAGCAACAGAAAAGCCACATACACTTCACACACAGTAAGTTTGCTTACTTCCAAAGGGCTGGGCTGCTTTGGTTGGTTGTTTTTTGTTTGTTTGTTTCTACCCCTTTTCAATAACAGTTGTACTGTCAGTGAACGGAAAGCAGGATAACATCCCATACAAACCTCAAGGACCAAGCTTTATGGTCTTCTGTCAAGATCAAGAGCAAAACCTTGCACTGCACTCCTTAGTGGGCAAGGCTCACATTCTTGCAGACATCAGTAAAAGAAAGACACAGCCTCTGGGAGAAAAGGCACAAACTCACCCATGTATTCAGCCATCTTTTGCCTAAGAGATCTCATTTTAGGAACAAAATGGAGATTATTCATATAAGACTCATCCTCGTTCTCTGAATCACTGCTTTCTCTTCTCCGAGAAGGCTGATGGTCATTTGAAACATCCAAGGGAATATAATCAGCTCGGGACCTGGCCAGGTGACACCTCCTCTGAGCAGCCACAGTACAGCCTGCACTGGGGACACAGCCTGCACACAAGAGAAACAAAACCTAATCAAAGATTAAAAGCAACGCTATCACTCCAAGTGTAAATAACCACAAGACAGTTTCACTGCACAATCCTGAATTGAAAACACATGTTTTTCTTAGAAGCTTACCATACTGAATATACACAAATGGAAAGAGCTCTTAACCTGAAAAACAAACCTCAGACCTTTTTCTTTCAAATAAATCAGCATCCTGTCTTTTTTCTAGCTCTTTAAAAGATCAAGACTACAACACCAACCAAGTTTACAAAGGAATTCAGACTTCATTAACAAAACAGTAGATAAAGTTAATTTTTATCTCAAAGTGAATTATGAATCATTAAATAATGTTTCATTGCCTTTGTATTTCTTCCAGTATCAACGACCATAATTTCTAATCTACTTCCTGAAACTAACACAGAATTATGACAAACACCTGCAATCAAAAACACCAAGCAACTGTCACTATCCTTTCAAGATAGCCCTGACTCAGCATAAACAACTTTAAAATGTCTTAAAAATGCTTAAATATGTCCATGAAACTGACCTGGCGATAAGTCCTTCCTCCTCTGGGATGGGTTGGATTCATTTTCAGAGTCTGTGCTATCGTAGTCCTCACTTAGTGAAGAACAACTCTCTTCCTTTGCCTCTTGAGCACCTTTAGTGTTGCCAGTCCCAGGCTCCAACTGAGGTATTTCTGTTTTAAGAGAAAAAAGTAAGATCCATTATTTTGGTTTCAGCTGCTGGAAACGATGCCCCATGTAACAGGTTACCAGCAACTATTCAGAATACAATGAAACAATGACTAGACACGGATCTATCTCCACCTGATCCTATCAAAGCATGCCAAGCCTTCATACTTTTCAATAAAAGTACTGACAAGCCAGATCTTGCCTGGAATTGAGCACCTGTGTTAGTGCTGAACAAATATGACCTCAGTGATACGTACAAAAGCCGCAGAAGAGCTTCCAGATGCCATCTGGTCTGCATCCTGATAGGTCACAGCTTTGCTTTTTAAACTGTATGTCTGAGGGAGCTGCTGTTTGTTCGGGCTTAGCACACTAACCATGAGGGACAGCTTATTTCATTTATAAAGGTTTTTGCATGTCTTGCCTACAATTACCTCAGAATTCTTGATAAAAGTCAACTAAAATATGTTTTAGCAGTGAATGGTGTTTTAATAACATCACATTCCATCGAAGTCCTACTAGGCTCACATTTTCTGTAACACAAACATTCAGTTTAACTTCAAATTGATAGCGACAAGCAGGAGTAGCTGCCAAAAGATTGGAAAGATGCGATGCTGAGACACACGTTTATCCCAAGTCCCACCACCCCCGATTTACTGCACAGGTTTTGCAGACCCAGATCTTCTCAAGAATTTCCAAGCTCCGATCCTGTCTTAACCAAATTCGTATTAAAACCCCAAGTTCAAACAACAGAGAGAAGACACCTGACAGCACTGCCCGCACAGCACTCACTTATTTCACGATGTTCTCACAGAACTAGCGCTAACCTTTTTTAACTTAAAAAGGACTTACTTTTGCTTTCGTCAACTTCTCTTCCTGCAGACAGCGGGCTTTTCTTCTTTTGAATTCTAAACGTCACTTCACTGAAGGATGGCTTTTTGATTTTAAAAACTCCCTCACCACCTGGACAGACAGAATGGTTCTGAGTGACACTAAGGGAGCCAGCAGCACACGGGCACGTAAGCGTAAAGCATGCAGTCCTGACACGCGCACTCAGCACAGATTTTGAGGCTTCGGCTGCACCGCACCTCCCTCAGTCTCCGGCCCAGTCACTCGAGATCCAGCACTGCCGAATTTACAGCCGGCAAGTCTCTGCACGAGAGAGGAGATCTAATACAGCATTGCGAGGCGGCCCCCCACAGCTGCCCAGACCCGTTATCCACCTACTTATTTTGCCGTTACACACGCACACACGCGCACACACGCGCACACGCCGCCCCGGGGCCGATCGCCCCCCCCCAGCCGCCCACCTCCCCGCTCCTCCTCGTCGCTCCCGAAGCTCAGCACCGCCCCGGCTCCCCGCGCCGGCTCCGCCGAGGGCAGCGGTCGCTCCGCGGCGGTTCGGGCCGCCTCGGAGGACGAGGCGGCGCCATCGCGGTCCCCGTCGCTCTCCCCGGACTCCGCTTCCTCGTCGGGGTCGCGGCCCGGGGGCGGAGCGGAGGCCGACCGCCGCTCGCCATCGCTGCCGCAGCTGCTGCCGCTGGAGGCCGCGCGCTGCCGGCCGCGGAAGTTGCGCGGGGCCCGGCGGAACATTTCCCGGGCCCGCCGTGCGCAGCCTTCGCACGGCGCGTGCGTGGCGCCGCAAAGCGCCGCCTTGTCCAACGGCGGGGGAAGGGGCGGTGCGTGCGGCGATGCCGACCAATGAGGATGAAGGAGCGTGGCCGCGTTGTAACGTCGGGGGGACGCCGCGCGCAAGCCGTAGGGCAGGAGAGCCGTTAGGGCTGGGAATGACCTGCGGTGTCACGTGGTAACTGCAGCCCTCCCTCACCGCGCCCCGGAACCGCGGCTGTAGCGCCGCATCTCCGCTGTTCTTCAGCACCTCTGAGCAGGGCGCTGCCAACCCGGGCACTGCGCTGCTAAACTGCGCTGTCAGCGCCACGCCGCTCTTTCCGTGAAACACTTTTTCCTAATGTCCAGCCCGAACCTTCCATGGATTGAAAGGCAAAAGGCCCGTGCGTGCGGTTGACGGAAAGCAGGTACATAAAGACAGTGTGAAGGGCTGTGCCTGCTCGAGGCGGGGCTGCTGTGCTGGGTCCTCCCGTTGAGCCGTACTTTGCTAAGCAGCAGTCAAAAGCTGCAGTACGCTGGGTACGGGCAGGTGCCAGCTTCGCTCTTCTAGGACACCAAATTGTAAACCATTTTCACAGTGGCCTTTAGCTGCAAAGCACGGTGACGACCGCGGTTCCTCACTGGGGAGCTGTAAGCTGAGCCCGGCAGTCACCCGCTCCATTCACAGCGGTAATCTCTGCCGTTTTGCCGCACTCAGCATTTTGCTGTGTCGGCACTGAAATCTGTGTTCCCTTGTCTATAAGAAAGGTCACCAATTGCCTTTGATGACAGGCTGGAATCAAAATATGTGGACCATCAGAGCTTGTCCATCAATAAACCTCTTGCCCAATAAGGAAAAGCTTACTTTTGGGATCAATTAAATATAGGCTGAGAAAACAAGTAGGAATACATAAATTCTCGTACATGTCAGATTACTCTGGCAAGAAACTAAATATAACTGGAGCTAAGGATCAAATAATATCAACTGATCGAGAATTGTAAGTTTGCTTTTAACACAAACTGGGAAAAACAAGGTTGTTGTCACAGAAGTTACAGAAATCCTGAATAAGATGTGCTTAGGAATTTGGGTATCAGGGATACCTGTCATAGCCAAAAATGCAGCCTAAATAGAAGTTAAAAGCAAGAGGTAGCCCAGTCAGGTTAAAGCAGTGCCCTTTGAGGAAATGTGACTGTAGACAGGTAAAAGAAATAACAGATAATTTTTGGACTTTGGATTACTAATTGAATATGAATCCAAATACAGTACTCCAAACCTGATGATAAAAATTAGAAAACATGCTACAGTTTGGAACAAGATTAGAAGGCGAGTAAAAATCCATACACTTTATTAACCAAGTTAAGGAATAAGTAAGTGGAGTTTACCTTCTGGATTTGAAGAATGCCTTTTCTGCCTGATTTGTCCAAAGAAAGCCTAAGGTTATTTGCCTTTGAATAGGAAAACCCCAATACGGGAAGAAAGGACTTAGTTAATTTGAACAGTGTTACCCAGGGTTGTGAGAACAGCTCAATGATTTTTTGAGAGCTGCTCAACTTGTGAGCCGGAGACTTGGGTTTCTCCATCTCAGGGTGGAACCTTACTGCAGCACATGGATGTCACAAAAACAAAAGAGGACCATATGCAACGGACTGTGAGTTTGCTGAATTTCTTGGTTTAAATGATGTCATGTTTTACTTTTTTGGTTTTCAGTATTCCACATCAACACATCATGTAGTATACTGGAACTAAAGTGTTAATGCTCCAATTCCAGGTACCCCTGTACATTACAGAAGTCATGGAATCTGACCCTTCCGGGTGGGGCGGTCTCTTACTGCCTGGCAGTGGGTGCTGGAGGGTGCTTTCCTAGCTGTTCCAAGCTTTTAAGGTTTGACTCGGTCTCAGGAACTCTCCCTCTCTCTCCTATGTTATTTGATTTATTAGTCTCAATTTCAATTAGATTGTATTATATGGTTTTATTTTGCATTCTGATATCATAGTAAAATAAGTTTTCCTCCATAGATTGTTGCTGCTGTTTTCTTTTCCTCCCTTCCTTCCTTCCCATTTTGTGTGTGTGGGGAGGGAAGGGAGGGGAAGGGGCCTACTGCCCCCTGTCAAGGACATAGATTGATCTAGTTAACTCCGTGACAAATGATTATCAAGTTTCTCAACAGAAAGCACTAATAACTCAGCTGCAAGTGACATATTTGGGATATGAGATGACAGATGGACTTCAAACCTTAAGGACTGCCAGGAAAGAAGCCATCAGCCAAACCCCTGAGCCACAAACTGCCAAGGAACTCCGTTCCTTCCCAGGAATGACAGGATGACGCCAACTGTGGATACACAGCTACGGCCTGTTGGTAAAGCCAAAACATTATATGAAATAAGAACTCATGAAGGCCCTCTGCTTTGGCACTTCTAGCTCACATAAAAAACAAGGAATGCCCCTGGGAGTCCTTGCCCTGGGCCCTATAGAAGGGCAGGGGCACACTTCTCCAACCGGGTTGATGAAGTGAGTAAGGAATGACTGGGTGCTTGAGGGTGGTGGCTGAAAAAAAAAAAAAAAGGGGGGGGGGGGGGGGGGGGGGGGGGCCCCCCCAAAAAGAGGGAGGGGGGGGGGGGGGGGGGGGGCATTGGCTCTCACCCCTAAGGTTCGTGAAATCCCAGGCCATCGTGGTAGAGCAGGATGATGTAGAAATAACTGTAATCTTTCCTTGGTGGAACTCCTGGAGAACAAGTATATCATGACTTCTTTGATACAACTGAAGCTGCACATTCCAACTGGTTGGACCCAAAGGACAAATCCTTAGAAGATGCAGAAGACTCCTGGCTACCAACGGTAGCAGTTTTTTGAGACAAGGAAACTGTAAGGCAGGATATGCAGTAGCTGCTACTGACAAGGTAATCGAAGCACAACCATTACCAGAGGGGACTTTCCCTCAAAAGGCTGAAATAACTGCCTGGACGACAGCCCTAATTACATGGACAGATGCTAATTATGTATTTGGGATGCTACACATCGTAGTACCATCTGAAGAGAACAAAGACTGCACACACAAGGAGAACAGCATGATGTAAATCTACCAAAGAGCATGGCTATTATACACTGTAAAGGACATTGGAAAGGTAACACTGTACAGGAAACAAAATAAGATGAGGGGTCAGGTGGCAGGACAAGTAGTTGAGGAAGGCTTTAATTCCAGATGGTAAAGTTAAAATCTTTAAACCTGAGTCAGAACCTGTAGAATATTCTAGAGAAGAATCTAGTTAATGATTTAGAAGAGAAGGTAACAATGGCAAATTGATTTCTCAAAACTCCCAAGAAAAAGGGGGTTATCCCTGCATGTTGGTACTAACTGATACTTTTTCTACAAGGGAATGCCTCTGGTTTCTGCATAACTAATAAGGCACATGGAGTAATTTAAGTATTGCTAGGTTATTCCAAGATGCTGAGGAACTACTTGATTTGTCAAGGAAAGCACACCATCAGAAGTTAAAACTCATAAAGAAAAGATGAATTTGTTATTAATTTGCTTTATTTCAGGGTGATGTCTTTGGCAAGATGATGTTGTATGTTATTACATTTTGTATTTTGATTGTAATAGTACTAGGTTTGCGTTATATTTATTTGCTATTGTTAAATGCATGATTGTCACTCTTCTCCCTTCTATTTGGAAAGTAATAACACTCTCATTAGTGGGTATGAATATCATAATGGAAGTAATATAATGATTAGGTGTCATTTGGGTAAAGGCTTCTGGTGGCTGGGCAGAGATGGGGGAGCTCAAACTCCCACAGGGCATAGTGAGAACTATTTGGAACCAGTATCAAAATCCAGGAAGGGTTAAAAGGGTAAATAACCCATTGGTAAGGTATAATACAGGATACCTTGAGAGCCCTTATCCTGATCTTAGGAGTAGCTCAGCTGGAAAAGGCTATAGTGAATCTCTCTGCAACTCTAGAAATAGTAGTAAACACCACAACAAATGCATTAATCATCCCCCCCCGCTGGGACCAGAACACAGAGGAAATAAGGATCAAATTTATCCTGGGGTGTGGACAGTAGAATCCCCAGGTAGGGCTAAGAATGCAGCACCAATAGCATCCAGAATAGAGCAGGGAGCTCAGCAGGTTCAGATTAAATGGTATCCCCTGTGGAATAAAGCTCCTCTATGTCCTTTTTGAAATCCTGTCCATACAGGTTGAGGAAGACAAATAAGAGGGAGGTTAACTGTGGCAATTAGACACGAACTCTGTTGTTAGTGCAGAACAAAAACTTTTACTGTGGGTGATGAACTTGAACAATGTGCACTTGGTCAAGCACCTTAAATGTGACTCTCTTGCCATGTTTGGCAGTGCTGGATCTTTCCTTCTGCCCTGAAGTAGATGGCACTGGAGCTGGGCTTGTCCCTCTGGTGCTGTCCTGCAGCACCTAGTCTGTGTTGCCGTGAGTGTTGGATTGAGGCACCATCTCAGTCAGCCTTATCTCAAGTCCGCCATACCTCAGTGGCGTCTCCCAATAGTAGGCAATGAGGTCATACAGGCTGTCAAATACTTGGGTGTCAGTCAAAAAGAATTTGTGGCTGTTACTGCCCTGTCAGCAGTGTATGCAGCAATGCCGTACCTTCCCACTACACCAGATGAAGAGAACGTAGTCCCCAACGTAAGTCTCACTCTCCCTGATGAGGAAGGAGCCATCAGAGGCCTCCATCTCAGTGCAGTACTCCATCAGCAGCTGCTCAGCAATGTGCTGCCCACCATGTCCTGCCCCTAGCCTGCCATGGACATATTCCCGCGTGAGATGCAGATCAATGTTGGCACTCACCTCCTTCTGCGCAGGTCGCCTCCTCTGTCTGCTCCCAGACAGAGGAATGTAAAGCGGGTTCCATGTATAATTCGTGGGTTCTTCAGTCAGTTGGCAATCTGCCGTCTCCTCCTTTGTCTCACACAAACCCATAGTTTCTTGCCACTCAACTCCACCAACCCACCTTAGTTTTGGCAGGGCTTGCCAATGGTCTTTATAGCATCTGCTGACACCCATGCCAGGTGTACAAGCTAGACCTCTTATGATCATTTCAAGAGGGTCTGTCTGGCATGAATAGTTACAATTTTTAACATGTTTATATCTCCGAAGGTCTTTTGTTAATCTGAGCAAGAATATCTTTATTCTCTCCTGATACTATAACAGGTTAAAGGAACTGAAATAAGGGACCTGGACAAACTAAAACTCCTTTTCCAGGGGGCCTGGAAAGTATGTAGAAACAGAGATTGTAATGAAAGAAATTGAGAATTACAGTAGGCCTTGAAGGACACAGGATAAGTTTTGCCCCAGTTGACTGAATGCAGTTCACAAGAAAGTAGGAGTTAGTTCAAAATTTCCCTTTTCCCTAGTGGAGTAATCTAGCAAAAGAATTTGCTAGGTTCAAGAAAAAGGGGGACTGAGTTAGGGGATGCCAAGACAGGAATGTGGCAGGCAAGCAGAATGAGATAAGCTGAAGAACACAAGATGTAAGGGGTCCATGGCATCGCTTGGTTTTGCTAACTCAAAAGAAATTTGCAAATAGCATCACTTAATTTAACCACTTGCTAGCTCAAGGGGAACTTATTGCTTAACCTTTTGCTAGCTCAGACACATTCTCAAAAGGGAGCCTTCTCCAGTCAGCAGGAAAGGGCCCCTAAGAAAGAAAGGGGGAGGAAAGATAGGCAGAATTAGAAATTGCTGAGGTATGCAGGGCAGGAGAAGAGCTCAAAACTGGGACAAAGGTCAGAAGGACATGGTGAGGAAGACGTCTGACTTCATCCCAGAACAACCACCAGAGGGGGAGGAAGATGTCGAGCCTTCATCCAATGGAAACTACTCCGTGTGCACTGGGAGGGGGACAGTATGTAAATGAATTCCTGGAAAAGTAATGAATATGTCAATGGGCTGACATACTGCTTGCCTCAGATAACTAATCAAAGGTTCAGGCTGTGATTCAGCAGCTCCCACGCAGGCTTTAAACTTAAAATATTCCTGATTGCCATAGGAAGCAAAGGAGAGACCCCCGCCCCATTGTAGGAGTAGAATGGATATTCCCAATGCTGTGCCCCACTGTGCTCCTCTGAGCTGACTGGGGTGGTCAAATGGGCAGTAGCTCATCACTGACCACACATAAGGCCTTGCTGGCATAGTAGGATATGTCAGCATATATTGACTGTGGTAGCACTTGTGGCACTGGATGGTAGAAGAACTCCTGGTCACAGCACAGGGCGTACAGGATGGCAGTGCCCAGCACAGAGACAACAGTCAGCTGCAAGCAGATAAAGATGAGGCAGATGGTCCTGTGGGGCAGAAGGAGGAGGACCTGGAGAGCTACAGGCCAGTCAGTCTGACCTCAGTACCCAGGAAAGTAATGGAGCAAATCATTTTGGCATGTGTGTGGCGTCCAGGGAATCAGGCCCAACCAGCACAGGTTCATGAGAGGCAGGTTGTGCTTGACCAATCTCATACCCTTCTATGACTGGGTGACCAGACTGGTAGATGAGGGTAAGGCTGTTGATGCAGTCTACCTATGCTCCAGCAGAGCCTTTGACACAGTCTCTCACAGTATTCTTCTGGGGAAATTGGCTGCCTGTGGCCTGGACAGATATACCTTTCTTTAGGTAAGGAACTGGCTAGAGAGCCATGCCCAACAGGTAGTGGTTAGTGGAACTAAGTCCAGATGGTGACCTGTTGCAAGTGGTGTCCCCCAGGAGTTGGTACTGGGGCCCATCTTGTTTAATATCTTTATTGATGAACTATGGAGGGCATTGAGTGCACCCTATTGGTAAGTTTGCAGATGACACCAAGTTTGGAGGTGATGTCAATCTGCCTGAGGGTAGGGAGGCCCTTCAGAGGGCTCTAAATAAGCTGGATTGCTGAAGTGAAGGGGATGAGGTTTGACAAGGCTGAGTGCTGGGTCCTGAGGTTGTGATGAGGAAGGGTTTGGCCTCTTCTCCCAGGCAACAAACAGGACTCAAGGAAATGTCTGGAAGTTGTACCAGAAGAGGTTTAGGTTGGACATAAAGAAGAACTTTTTCTCTCAGAGAGTGGTCAGGCACTGGAATGTCTGCATTAGAGTGAGTTCTACACTGTTATGAACTCGTGTTAGCCTAGCTTACAAGTACCAGCCAGAGGTGGAACTCGAACCCACAATCCCTGGAATCAGATATAGTTCTTCACAACACCTGTCCCTGATAATTACCTTCCCATCCTGTTCCTCTGGACTTGTCCTCCCTCAGGGTAAAACCCTCCCGCGTGGGGCATCCCTGCACGTCTTACGGAGTCCCCTACTCCTGAATATGCCTTACAGAGTCTTCCCTTTAAACATACCTGGTCTGCTTCCAGATGGCCCTCGTCTGTCCCTGCAGTGATCGGATGAGAGGGGGGAGTCCTTCCAAGAATTCTCGGGGTGTGCCAAAGGCATCCCCCTCCTCAAATGGTCCTGCAGCTGAACAGAGAGTGTCCCATCTGGGCTGCCAAATTGATTTGCAGAATGAAACTCTCTAACCCACGTGAGGTTATAAGAGCAAGTACGCCCTTATTTCAGCCCCGTGCCACACGCTGGGTGCAAGGGGGATCATTCCTCCTAGCTGGTACACCAGAGAACAGGGTTCTGATACATTTATAAGCCAACTCATACATATCCAAAAGTGTTACCCAAGACCCATTGACATATTCATTACTTTTCCAGGAATTCATTTACATACTGTCCCCCTCCCAGTGCACACGGAGTAGTTTCCATTGGATGAAGGCTCGACATCTTCCTCCCCCTCTGGTGGTTGTTCTGGGATGAAGTCAGACGTCTTCCTCACCATGTCCTTCTGACCTTTGTCCCAGTTTTGAGCTCTTCTCCTGCCCTGCATACCTCAGCAATTTCTAATTCTGCCTATCTTTCCTCCCCCTTTCTTTCTTAGGGGCCCTTTCCTGCTGACTGGAGAAGGCTCCCTTTTGAGAATGTGTCTGAGCTAGCAAAAGGTTAAGCAATAAGTTCCCCTTGAGCTAGCAAGTGGTTAAATTAAGTGATGCTATTTGCAAATTTCTTTTGAGTTAGCAAAACCAAGCAATGTTATAGACCCCATACATCTTGTGTTCTTCAGCTTATTATCTCATCCTGCTTGCTACATTCTTTTGTCTTGGCTAACTCAGCAGTGCACCACAGATCGCTACCGTTTCACAGAGCCTTACAGCACCCATCACAGTTTTCAGAGCACCACAAAACCCCACAGAGCCCTTCATTTTCCGATGGAGACCTGCAGAGCCTCATGGAGCCCCACAGACCCCCACAGTGCCCTATCATTCCCTATTGGGCCTCACAGAGCACCTCAAAACCCCACAGAGAATCTCAAATCCCTACAGAGCCCCACAGAAT
Source organism: Perdix hodgsoniae (assembly GCA_035772895.1). Classification (NCBI taxonomy): domain Eukaryota; kingdom Metazoa; phylum Chordata; class Aves; order Galliformes; family Phasianidae; genus Perdix; species Perdix hodgsoniae. The sequence continues at coordinate 810,111 of JAPSGF010000132.1, forward strand.
TCCACAGAGCCTTGCAGATACTTTCAAAGCCTCACAAAACCCCACAGTGCACCCCAAAGCCCCACAGAGCTCTTCAAAGCCCTATAGAGCCCCACAGAGCTTCTCAAAGCCCTACAGATCCCTACAGAATCCTGTGGAGCCCATCAGAACATGGTAGGACTCCACAGAGCCCTAGAAAGCCCCACAGAACTCAGCTGAACCCAACAGAACCTTGAAGTACTTCACAGCGCCCTACATAGCTTCACAGAACCCTATAGAACCCACCAGAACCCCACACAGTCCAGCAGAACACAACATCACCCCTCAAAGTGTAGTGGTATTAAAGGGACATAACATCATACTTTTGAATAAAATGACACATGTTGGGAGAAAAAAGGTATTTCTGGGAGAAAATGTAATATTTCAGGAAGAAAATGTTAGTTTTTGAAGAGAAAAGTGGTATTTCTGGGAGAAAATCCTGTATTGCATGGAGAAAATGTTATTATATTTGGGGTTCAAAGAGGCATTTCTGGTAGAAAATGTCATATTTTGGGAAAAACAGATATTTCTGTTAGAAAGTGTCATATTTTGGAGGAAAAACAGGTATTTATGGGGGGCAGTTAATATTTTCAGTGAGAAACTGGTATTTCCTTGAGAAAATATCATATTTCTGGTGAGAAAACAGTTGTTTCTGTGAGAAAGTGTCATATTTCTGGATTGAAAACAGGTATTTCTTGGAGAAAACGTCATGTTCTTGGAGAGGAAACAGCTATCTTTGTTAGAAAATACCATATTTTGGGGAAACAACAGATATTTCTCTGAGAAGTAGTCGTATTTTTGGAGAAAAATAGGTATCTCTGTGAGAAAACAACATTTATAGGGGAAAAGAGATTTCTATTAGAAACAGTCATGCTTTGAGGAAAAAACAGGTATTTCTGGGAGAAAAAGTAATATTTTTACAGGAAAACAGGTATTTTGGGGAGAATTTCTGTTATTTTTGGGGAAAAACAGTTATATCTAGGAGAAAATTTCATATTTATTGGAAGAAAATTGGTATTTCTGGGAGAAAATGCTATATTTGTGGGGAGAAATCTGGTATTTCGGTGAGAATATGTCCATTCTGGGGGAGAAAACAGGTATTTCTGGGATAAAACATCATATTCTTGGGGAAAAACAGTATTTCTTGGAGAAAATGTAATATTTCAGAAAAAAACAGGTATTTCTGGGAGAAAATGTAATATTTTTGGGAAAAAAAACAAGTATTTCTGGGAGCAAACATCATACTTTTGGGGACATACAGGTATCTCTAGGAGACAGACATATTTCTGGGGAGAAAACAAGTATTTCTGGGAAAAAATTTCACGTTCTTAGGGAAAAATAGATATTTCTGTTAGAAAACATTGTATTTTGGGGGAAAAAAATAGATATTTCTTGGAGAAAAAGTTATACCTTTGGAGAAGAATACATGTATTTTTGGGAGAATTGCTCTTACTTAGGGGAAAAAGAGTTATACCTGGAAGAAAATGCCATTTATGGGGAAAAACAAGTATTTCTGTGAGAAAAAAAAGACCATGTTTCCAGGAAAGATTTATTTCTCAGAGAAAAGTTCATATTTTGGGGAAAAGCAGGTTTTCTGGAAGGTGTCATATATTGGAAGAAAAACAGGTATTTCTGGGAGAAGAAAGCATCATCAAGGTGAAATTCTGTATTTCTTGGTCAATTTGTTATACTAAATCCAGCCAAATTAGACAAAACAAAAGAGAAACAGAGCATCAAACACAAGTCCTTACACAAAATAAGCTCATACCTTTTTCTTCTGTTTTGGACCAGATAGGAGTTCCACCTTCCCTCCTCTGTACTCCAGGTCCTCCAGGAACACTGCTGCTGCTGCTCCTCTCCAAGGACCCCAAACACCCGTAACAGCAGTCCACACACCAGAACATGAACACTTTAACTCATTTTATGGCGCATTCTGATACAGAACACCAAAAACAAAAAATCACAACACCACAGCAAAAAAATCTTCCCCCATGGCAGCCAGCCCTTAAATGGGGTATAGGAGAGGTGCAGCCAGGCTCCACCCTTCCATTCACACGGCTGAATCGCCCTCACCTGTGCTCCCACAGCTGACTCAGTCCTTGCCACTGAGATCTGTGCTCCCTCGTCTATTAGAAGAGTCACCAATTTGCATCAAGGATAGACTGGGATGATCAGAATACGTGGGTTATTGCAGGTCATCCATCCATAAGCCTCTCTTGGCAGATGTTTATTTTATACATTTTCTTGGTACTATAGCTGCATAGGCACTACGAGGGTGCAGCCCAAAGCTGTGATGGAGCACCTGGCGAGGGGTGCAGCCCTGCAAGCACAGCTGGGGGCAGTTGGCCTGTGGGGGGGGGCTGAGCTGGGCTCCACCCCTCCCTGGCCCCATTTAAGGGCTGGGAAGCACGGGGGCAGCATTTGAGCCTAGGGAGTGCTTCCTTGGAGGGTGGGGGTG
>JAPSGF010000132.1:812686-830727 GCA_035772895.1 Perdix hodgsoniae
AGCTGGGCTCCACCCCTCCCTGGCCCCATTTAAGGGCTGGGAAGCACAGAGGCAGCATCTGAGCCTGGGGAGTGCTTCCTTGGGGGGGGGGGGGGGCGGGAGTGGGTGGGGGGGGGGGGGGGGGGGTGGGTGGGGTTTTTTGGGGGGGGGGGGAAATCCTGATTGCATATTCCAGGTCATCTGTGCCTGGAAACAGCTTCTATTAGAGTGTGGGTGAGTACTGGTCTGTGGTATGGGGTAGCCTTTTGTTTATTTAAAAAGTTCTTTATTTATTTCAGCAATGTGATCCCCTCTTTTTGGGGAATCCTAACTGTATTTAAGAGCTGGGAGTTGTAAGGACAGCATCTGAACCTGGTGACTGCTTCCTCTGGGCTATAGGGTGACTGATTTCTGCTTTATTTCAGAGCTAGGAGATGTGAGCTCTGTCTTTTTAGTAGATCTCAAGCTGGCTTAGAGCAGCTGTATCTGCTCTGTGTGTTGCTTCCTGTTCAATGGTTTTCACTTCCTGATCTCCAATCTGGGTTCCAAATGTGGCTCATCTGCTCCCACACCATCCCATCTCATGGCTGTAATTCATAGTTCCATGTGTTAATCCTACCTATGTGGGTTTTTTTTAGGGGTGTTCTGTGCATCATTACTGTGTATTAAATTATGTTCTGTGTCTCTTCTGGTTTGATTTTGTAGCCTGATGGGGTTTAAGGATTGCTGGACTCCTCCAATCAGTGGTGTGAGATCTGTGCATCAGGTAACAAACATCACCAGCTCCATGTTGGTGCACTGCTTGTATGCAGATGGGTTTGCAATGTGATGCAACTCCCCTGCAATGAACATCCCCAGCTGGATCTGGCTGCTCAGATCCTGACCTAGCTTTGCCTTGGAAGGGACAACGCATCCCCACATCTCTGGCAAGCTGTTCTACTGCCTCATTGTGAAAGACATTTTCCTTGTATCTAGACCTCAATTTTCCCTACTTGTTTTTTCCTTGAGGCATTGAAAGGCTGTTACCAGGTCACCTTGGAACCTTCAGTTCTCCGGGCTGAGCAGCCCAGCTCTCTCTTTTCTCTCTCTCTCTTCTTATAGGAGAGGTGTTCCATCCCTCGGTTCGTTTTGTGGCTGTTCTCTGGATGCGCTCCCGCAGCTCCACGTCTCCCTGCACTGAGGACTCCTCATCTGGACACAGCACTCCAGGTGAGGCCTCACCAGAGCAGAGGGGTGGGGATTGCCTCCCTTCCCCTGCTGACCGCACATCTCTGGATGCAGCCCAGGATGCGGTTGGCTTTCTGGGCTGGAAGGGCACATGGCTGGCTTGTGTCCAGCTCCCACCCACCAGTACCCCAGGCCTTCTGGGGCGGGACTGCGCTCAGTCCTTTCACCCCCAGCATGTTTTGGTGGTGGGCGTTCCCTCATCCCAGCTGCTGACCCTGCACTTGGCTTTGTGCCCACGGCTCAGGCTGTTGAGGTCCCTCTGCATGGCTGCTGTCCCTCTGGTGTGTCACTGCACCCCACACCTGTTGCCATTAGGGTACACTTGTCCCCACTTTTTATGTCACTGAAGGGGCAATTCCAGATGTTTGTACCAACTGTGTGTAGAACCCCTTGAGAGCAGCCCTGCAGAGAAGGACTTGGGGATCCTGGTGGGTGAGAAGCTGGATGTGAATCAGCAGCGTGCGCTCACAGCCCAGGAGGCCAACTGAGTTCTGGGCTGCATTAAGAGAGGAGCGGCCAGCAGGGAGAGGGAGGTGATCGTCCCCCTCTGCTCAGCTCTTGTGAGGCCCCATCTGCAGTGCTACGTCCAGGCCTGGGGCCCCAGCGCAGGAAGGATGTGGAGCTGTTGGAGCGGGTCTAGAGAAGGGCCACTAAGATGATTGGAGGGCTGGAGTACCTCTCCTGTGAAGAAAGAGTGAGGGAACTGGGATTGTTTCTCTCAGAGAAGAGAAAGCTCTGGAGAGACCTCATCGCAGCCTTCCAATACTCCAAGGGAGGACATAAGCAGGAGGGGGAATGGCTGCTTATGAGGGTGGGCAGTGATAGGAGAAGGGGAAATGGCTTTGAAAGGAGACAGGGGAGGCTTAGGTTGGTGATTAGGAAGCAGTTTTTCACACACAGGGTGGTGACACACTGGAACCTGTGCTTTAGGGTCACTTCCAGGAGGATCTGCTCCATGATGGCTACCAGCACAGAGGTGAGACTGACACAGTGATAGTTCCCAGGGTCACACTTTCTATCCTTAATAACAGGTGTGCTGTTGCCTTTTTTCTACTCACCAGGGACTTCACCCGCCTGCCTTGACTTCTCAGATACTATTGAGAGTGGCTCAGCAACTGCAGCAGTGAATTCCCTCAGAACCTGGGACTCATTTCGTCAGGACCCAAAGACTCCTGGATGTTTGGGTCCTCAGGTGGTCCAGAACCCCCATCACAGTGTGGGATGGGGAAGGGCCTATGGGGCTGGCATTGCACCTTCAATCCCCATCTACCAAACCAAAGGCGAGGGCTGTGTATAACAAGCAGTTATCAGAGAAGATGGAAGCAAAAATGTTGCTGGGTACCTGAGCCTTCTCCTTGTCTGTTGTTCCCAGCTGCAGTGCTGCTGGTCAGCAGCATCGTCCACAGAGTGCAGCCACGTTGCTCTGAGAAAGGAGGGCAGGTTTGTGAAAGGGGCACAGGTGTGGGGCAGTGCCTTCATTGCTGCGTTGTGTCCAGCAGGTGGCAGCAGAGAGCTGCAGCGCTCCCAGGGTCTTCATGGGAACAGCAAGAAACCAGAGCCTGCATCTCCTGGAACACACCGGAACCTCACTTGGCTGACTGGTAATTGTCTGCCCAGCAGGTAAGGGCAATGCACACCCACCAGCGTTCACCCATTCCATCACACGGCACAACACGGTGCTCCCAGAAGTCTTAATTACACTTCATGGTGCCTGGAAGGCTGCCTGTCCTTTTCTTTCTGTGTTCTCCTTGTCTCTGGGCTTTCACTGCAGTGTTGTCTTTCTATTTGCCCTTAGTGTTCCCTACTGCATTCCCTTGCCCTCCCATTTTTGCGTTCCCTGCCACGTTCTCTTGGCCATTGCCCTTGGCTTTCTTTGGTGCATTTGCTTTGGCATTCAGTTTGAGCGTTCCCTGCTGCGTTCACTCACCCTCCTGTTTTGGTGTTGTCAACGGTCTATGGGCTGGTCCGGCCCAGTTCCGTGACCAGCAGGGCGGAGGGATCTGCGGATCCGCGCCTCTGGGAAAGGGGAAGCAGGGGACCCCAAAATACTTGAAAACAACAGCACTGATCTGAGGTGGAACAAATGATTTTACTAAATATAGTATTAGCAAAATACAATGAGAGAGAGAAAGAGTGTCTGTTTGAATTGTATAGACCTCACCACAATGCTGGGGTGAGAAGTGCAGTCCAGTTGAGTGACTGAAGTACAGACGGCGGAGGGCAGGTGGCGGAGCACAGGTGAAGAAGAAGGATCAGGTGACCTTGCTTGGAGTTATATCCCCTTGCTGACCGCAAAGTCTCCTGGGGAAATGCAGCTCCTCCCCGACGGATGAACACTCGGCAGACACCAAACCCCACCCCCCCAATGCACCACATGATGTTATGGTGTGGAATACTGATGACCAAAAATCATAAAGCCATGACAGGTGTATCCTTCTGTGTTCTCTTGGCCGTCATCCTTGGAGTTTCCTTCCATGTTCTCTTGGCCCTTGCCCTTGTTGGGCATTTCCTTGCCCTCCTGTTTTTCGTGTTCCATGCCATGTTCTTTTGGCCATTGCCCTTGGCTTTCTTTTGGCGCCTTCTCTTCAGCATTCGGTTTTGGCGTTCCCTTCCGCGTTCTCCTGGCCATTGCCCTTGGCTTTCCTTTGCCTTATTCAGCATTTAGCTTTGGCATTCCCTTCTATGTTCTCTTTGGCCATTGCCCTTGCTTTCTGTGCCCCGTTGTCTTTGGCCTTCTGCACCGGCCTTCCCAGCCCATTCTCTTGGCCTTCTGTTTAGGCCTTCCCCATTGCCCTCTCCTTGCCCTTGCTTTTCTTGGGCTTTCCCTTTGCTTTTGCCCTTCCATCACCTTGGCTGCCAGCTTTGTTTTGCTTTCACTTGGCTTTCTGTGGGTGTTCTGCTTGCCTTGGGTTCTCTGGGGTTGCTTGGGAGAAAGCGTTAATGTTAATCTTGACCTGAACCCACAGCTTAATGGGAGTTCTAATGATAACACTGTGGGTTACTGTAGTATCTGTAAACCAAAGCCTTAATCCAGTATTAAAAATGTCTCTTACCCTGAATGCTGCAATAATAATATTGCCCCATGTTTTCTGTCAAAGTAACCTTAATTGGAATTGTAGTGCAGAATACAGTTGTTACACTAACTGTAACATCAAACCAACAAATAGCTTTAATTATATCCCTAATGCTGCCTTGCATCATCATCAGAGCAACGGGCGCAGAGCGCAGCCCTACAGATGCGGGGCAGTGCCTTCATTGCTGCCTTGTGTCCAGAAGGTGGCAGCAGAGCTGCGGTGCTCCCAGTGCTGTAATGACTGCATGGAGAGATGAGCACCGGATCCTCACTTGGCTGACTGGTAATGGGCTGCCCAGCAGGTAAGGGCAACTCACATCTATCAGTATTTACCCATTACGTAGTGAGATGCAAGGTAGGGTTCCCAGAGTTCACTTCTGCACTGCAGGGTGCCCTACAGGCTGTCCCCTTCCTTCTGCGTTCTCCTTGCCTCCGCTCTTTGTCTGGGCATTCCCTGCAGCATTCTCTTTGCCCTCTGTTCTGGCATTCCTTGTGGCGTTCTCTTGGTCTTTGCCCTCCATTTTGGCATTCCCTGTAATATTTTCTTCAGTCCTGCACTCTGTTTTCACATTCCCTGAGGCCTTCTCTTAGGGTCTGGCCTGACAAGGATTTTTCTTTGTTGTTCTCCATGCCTTTGCCTTGCTGTCATGGTCTTATGTTTTTTGGTTTTCAGTATTCCACATCAACACAACATGTAGTGCACTGGAACTAAAATGTTAATACTCCAGCTCCATGTACCTATCCCTGTACGTGACGGAAGTCATGGGATCTGACCCTTCCGGGGGGGGGGGGAACGCTCACTTACTGCTTTGTGGTGGGCCCATGGAGGTTGTGTTTTCCTAGCCATCCCAAGTCTTTCAGGTTTGATTTGGTCTCGGGAACTCTCTCTCCTATCTTTTTTGATTTATTAGTCTCAATTTCAATTAGATCTTATTATATTGTGTTATTTTGCATTTCCAATATCAGAGACAGTAAAATAAGTTTTCCTCCATAGATTGTTGCTGCTGTTGTTTTCCTTCCCCTCCTTCCTTCCCATTTTGTGTGGGGCCAGGGTGGGGGTAGAGGGGAAGGGGCGTACTGCCCTCCCCGTCACGGGCATAGATTGATCTAGTTAACACTGTGAACCTTACCTTTGACATAGCTTTCTCTTGGGTGCTGCCTATGCCTTTCCCTTCTGTTCTGGTGCTCCCTTTGTTCTCCTCGCCTTTTGCTCTCACCTTTGCCTCAGCTTTCCCTAACAGTCACTCTGAGCATGATCCTAACAAATCTAACCCTAATATCTTCATGTGCCCCTTAATGAGGTCTGACCCCCAAATGCGGTGTTAATTGTAAGCATGCCTGCCCAGATAGCTGCTGTCTGAACTAACTGCTAACTGTCTGAACTAACTCTGAACCTACGCTCTGATTGTGCACTAAACCCATCTCTTACCTCCACTGTAATACTGAAAATAATCCTACATCTTCTCTGTTAATTCCTGCTAACCCTGACCTTAAGCCATTTGTTGGAGCGGTCTTTCGCTTGCACTGTTTGTGGGAGTGGGCTTATGGCAAGCGTTGTTTGTGTCTTGGCATTTATAGGGTCACCATTATTTCTTTCTGAAGTGTGTCTCTCTGTATTACAGGTGAAGAAGTCCTCAACGCTTCCCGGATCAGTGACTCCCCCTGGGATGCCATCATTTGTCCAGGCCTCCCACACTCACCACCAGCTCAGCTCAGTCGAGCTGTGATCCACATCCCCCGGCCCGTTCCCTTTTCATAGCATTCCCATCATTCTGTCATAAGCCCCTACCCCCGCCCAAGGTTGTCACGGACAATGTGTGGGACACAGTACTCAGTCTCACTGTAGTTCATCCCCTCGACCTCAGCCTGGCAGTCCAACCCGCCCTCAAGCTCCCTTAGCCCCGCTTTGCATTCCATTTATCTCCACCAACTTGGCTTTAGCTTTACAATCAATTTATCACAACCAAATTGGCTTCAGCTTTGCATTCCATTTATCTCAGCCAACTTGGCTTTAGCTTTGCCTTGCTTACAGGGTTGGGTTAGCTTTGCTTTGTTTCCACCGTAGGGCTGACCCAACCCCGTAACCAATGCCCACAGGCCGTTGGAAGCCATTTGCGTTCCTTCCCGGCCACTTTGAGACTCGCGCCCCCTTGTGGCCATTTTTAGAGTTGTGCTGATTTTGGCGTGTGCATTCAATTTGTGTCAACCAAATTGGCTTCAGCTTTGCTTTCAGTTCATCTCAGCCAAATTGGCTTTAGTTTTGCCTCACTCATCAACCCTGTAGGGTTGGGTTAGCTTTGCTTTGTTTGTTCCTAGCGTAGGGCTGACCCAACCCTGTAATGGATGCCCAGCTGTTGGATGGAGGCCTTTTGCTCTCTGTCCCAGCTGCTCTGAGACTCGTGCTGATGTTTGGCCGGTCTCACCATCGTACTCTGTTCGGCGTTGGCATTGGCTGTTGGCTTTCTAAATTGGAGATAAGGTTGGCCTGGCTGATGGGGTTGGGTTAGCTTATGTCTTATATTGCGGTGTTATGGGCGTGTTTTGTTGGATAGTCTTTTTCCTGTTTCCTTTGTAGGGTGGCAGCGGGCCCCTTGTTCACGGGCATGGTGAGATCTGTGTGACTCCTGCCCTGTGCCCCTGGTTGTTCCTTGCATGCTTTGTGTGAGCGCTACAGGCATTGGTTTTCCTTGACAATCCAGACAAGTTTTATGTATGAAATGTTTCTGTATGTAACCAGAGAGCAGTGTGATTTACAATGTGCGTCATATCTTTCTGCGCTGATGTCATTCATTGGGTTTTGTCAAGCATTTTGTCACCATATCCAATGTGATGGTGTTGCTTTGTTGGCAGAGCGCAGAAGAGTTGCGTGTCACGGTGATTGTTTTGCAGTTGTATTTTACATTTGTGTCTTGGTGTTGTGATGCTGGTTTTGACCTGGATGTTATGTGCATTTTACGGCCGGGCTGTGCGTCTTCCATCGTGTTTATGTGCCTCCTGTGAGCCATGTGCCTCTGTATGAGCTGTATTTACCCACACTGAGCGCTGTTGTGTTGTGGCTGTAAGTCACATTCTGCCTGCAGTTTAAAGGCGCACCCTGACGTCCCTGCTGCACCACCTCCCTGCTGCTGTGCTGCTGCTCTGGTTGGGATCCCTTTCAATTTGCTTCTGTTGCGCCTTATGGATGCATTTCTGAGTTAGTAACTGCTGCCTCTTTGGAGTTGCACATGTAAAGCGACGTCTGACATGTGCGTTATGTGCCTTGTATGTATGTTATGTGCGTCATTACCCTGTGCGGGAGTTTACGTGCAATGTGGTGAGAATCCTTCTCTGTTTCTTGTCTCAAAGCTTGCTTCCTGAGGTGTTTCTTGTGATAAGACTGCTAGGAGATGAGTGGCTGTTGCCATGTGGCAATCTACATTACTGTGTGGACAATTTTAGCTGTTTGCCTCCAGAAGAGAGTGCTCAGGACAGTTTCATGGTGGTGGAAGATCTGTCCTGTGATCAAAACTCCAGCTTGCCATGGGAAACTGGGGGGTGATGCCATCGTATCCTGTGAAGGCAAGGTGCAAGTTGGTGCCTCCCTGCTTCCTCTTATCTGCTGGTAAGGCCAGGAAGATGGGAAACCGCTGAGACCACAAAGCCAGAAGCTGCCACTCCAAGGAGAGTTGACTCAACCTCGTTGGATTTGAGCTATCACTCCAAAAACAGCTGACTCGACCACTTTGAAAGCATTGAAAAGAAGCCATCATTGCCCTGCTCATTGCCGCTGTCGTTGTTGTCAACGAACAACAGTGCCCGATGACCCACCGCTTCTGAAGATCGAAGACTGAACTACGAACCATGCTGGATCCATGGTGGTGACCACTTCCCTCTTGCTTCCTATAAAGACTCCTTGCTGCTTCTTTTTTCCTATCTTTCCTTTCGCCCTCCTTCTCTCCCCCTTGACCCCAATTCATAATAGCATCCGTCCTCCCCTTCCCCATTTCCCTAATTAACATCTGTAATTAACTGGTCGGACCAACATTTGAACCGTTGTTTCTTAATCTCACGCTGCGCACATAGATATTAAAACCTCCTCCCCCTCCTATAAATGGGAGCAAGACGAATGTTTCTACGCTAAGCATCATTCCCATTGCAGTCCATGCTGCCTGCAGGCACGTTCCATTTGTAAACCTGTCCTTCTTGTTGTGATGCCTTCGTTCCATTTGTAAACCCGTCCTTTCTGTTACAGGGCATTCATTGCAGTTGATTTGGAAGCAGCTGCTGTCCTTGCGTTCATAATAAAGCAGGAGTGAGTTCACCTGAGTGAGTGTTGCCTGAACTTTTATTTCTCTCAGGAGCTGGGTGCAGATCACAGGTAGGTGTAACAGGTGGGTGCCTCACGTAGGAATGGAGAGCAATTAGGATGCTGATTCAGCCTGGAGTATTGAGAAAAGCTGAACGCTGAGACAAGCTTGGGAATGCCAGAGAACTCAGAGAATGCAGAACTGCTGCAGTGCTTAGAGAGTGCAGGAAGATGTAGAAAGGCTGGAGTATTCAGGAATATTACAATATTTGATAAAAAATATCGTAATATAATAAATTATGTAACAACTTCTAATTGCAATTAATATATAACAACATATTATTATTAAAATATAGCATAATATCAATAATAAAATTTAGGTACACTTACTAAATAATCATATTACTTAATATAATACAATATTATATAATAATATAAATATTATTATATATCACTTCATATATATTATAATCAATACATATTATAAGTAAATTAATAAAAATAAAAATAAAAAAATATGAAATGAAATATGTTAGGGTTATCAAATCCCCAGTTTTCTCCTTGAATCCCAGTTTTTCTCCTCAAATCCCCATTTTTCTCCTCCTCTACTCCTTGATTTTATCCCCGAAATCTCCATTTTTCTGCTCAAATCTTCAATTTTATCCCCGAAGTGCCCGCGTTTCTGCCCCAGTGCCCGTGTTTCTGCCCCAAGGCAGTGCTGGATTGTTTGCCTGCCCAGAAGGGTGAGGACGTGTTCTTAGTGAATGGACATGAAGTTGCAATTGGACTCTGTGGAGGTCAGCCATCCATGCTGAGCATTAATGTGAGCATTGATCATCGTTTTGGAGCCTTCAGTCATTGGCTGCTTTGCAACTCTCCCTGCGCTGCTCCTTGGGATGTTGGGAAGGTGCTCAGCTGATTGGTTTTGGCTGGGAATCTGTGGTTGTACCCAGCTTTGAAATATTGGGCTGCCTTTGTGTGTTACGATCCCTTCTGCTTTACTGATGCACTGGCCCTTTCCCCACTGCTGTGCTTTTCGGTGACTGCAGTTTTTGCTTTCATTAGAATTCATTTCACTTTTTTTTTTCAGATTTTCTTTCTCATAATGTCAAGGCAGTGTTTTCTCAGGCAGAATGGCGTTCATCATGATCTCTGTTGGAGAGTGAACGCTGTCCCTGGCTTCATTTTTTTCTGCTGGTTTGTCACAAACGGAGTTGGTTTAGGGCTCACAAATGACTGTGCGGTAATGCTGAACTGTTTGACTTGCCCAGAAGAAGATTGGTTCTTAGTGAATAGACGTCAGGTTGCAGTTAGACTCTGTGAGGATCAGGAATCCCTGTTGAGCATTAATATCACCATTGCTTCAGGGAGTTCAGTCGTTGCCATCTTAGGGTCTCTCCCTGGGGTGGTTCTTCAAAATGGCTGTACTGCACTCAGGTGATTTGTTTCTTCTAGGGATCTGTGCTTCATAACCACCTTTCAAATAGCGGAGGCTGATGGTGGACTGCATGGCCTGAATGAAGTCACACCCCCTCTGAGTGCTGCTGTGCCGGACATGTTGGAACTCCAGGATGAACTGGAGTCAAAAGCAGCCAAATGGGATGCCAGCATTGACATTGCTAGTGCTTTGTTCTCCATTCCTTTGGCCAAGGAATGTAGGCCAGCTTGCTTTTGCCTGGATGGGCCTCCAATAGACTAGGAACCGTTTGCCCCAGGGGTGGAAATGCAGCCCAACCATTTGCTGTGGGTTGATCCCAAGTGTACTGCAGCAGGGCAGTGCTCCTGAGCAATAACCCTGACCGAAGGATAAATTCTCCTGTAAATTAAGAAAAGAGAGAAAAGAAGTCAGAGAAAAAAATACCCAAAGTAATCAAAATACAAAGCAAAAGCTCCATTCACCATAAAGCACACCGCTGTGTAGAGAATCCAGTGCATCAAGGAAGCAGAACAGGACGTCACACACAAAGGAAGCAAAGCATTTCAAAAGTGGTTCAAACCACAAATGAGGAGATGAAAAGGAAACTCACCTGAGCTCATTGTCCCCATTTTGAAGGACCAGCCCAGGGCAGAGACTCAAAGGAGACAACCAAGAAACTCACTCCAACACTGTGTAAGTTAATGCTTAGCACGGATTACTGAACTTGACAGAGTCCAACTGCATCTATATGTTTATTTACCAAGAACACATCTCTACCATTAAAACAGTTCAGCACAACCTCACAGTCTTTTTGAATACTTACGACACCGACTCTGGTTGTGACCCACCGGCAGAAAACAGGAAGAGAGAGACAGGGCTCCTTCTGCACCAGACAAAAAAATGGATGCCATTCTGCCCAAAAAAAAACCAAAACTCCTGCAAGTTAAGAAAAAAGCCAAAGTCAGAAAAAAAACTATGAAAATAGTTATAATACAAAACCAATAATCCAGTCATCAAAAAACACACTGCTGTGCAAAGAACCCAGTGCACCAAGAAAGCAGAAGAGAATGTCACACCGAGAGGAAGAAAAGCGTTTCAGAAGTGATCAAAACTACAATTGAGTAGACAAAGTGAAAACTCAACTGAGATCATTATTGCCATTTGAATGGCCAGCCCAGGGCAGAGACCCAAAGAACACAACCAAGAAACTCACTCCAACACTGCTCATCTTAATGCTCAGCACGGATTATTTATCCTCACAGAGTAAAACTGCATCCTTACGTTTATTTACTATGAACAAATTCTCAACCTTCCGTACTATTAAAACATCAAAGCATAACTGCACATTCATTTTGAATACTTACGACGCCAACCCCGCTTGTGACCCACCAGAAGAAAAGAGGAAGGGAGACAGGGCTCTCTGTGCACCTGAAGAAACAACAAATGCCATTGTGCCCCAGGAAACAGAAATACCTGGGTATTAAGAAAACAGAGAAACAAAGTCAAACAAAGTAAAGGCAACAAAGTCAACCAAGGAAAAATAACTATGAATGAAATAGTAATACAAAACAAATAAATCCACTCACCATAAAGCACACCACTGTGCAAAGAACCCAGTGCATCAAGAAATCACAAGAAAAGGTAAGAGGCAAATGAAGAGATGTATTTGTAAGGCAGTTAAAAGCATAGGTTCCTAGACAAACAGGAAAAAAAAAAAGCTTAGCAGAGGTCATAGTGCCATTTTGAAGGACCAGCCCAGGGCACAAAGCCAAAGAAGACAACCGAGAAAATCAATCCACACTGCTAAAGTTTATGCTCAGCACAGATTATTTATTCTCACAGAGAAAAACAGCATCCTTAGGTTTCCTTACTAAGAAAAATATTCTCATCCTTATTGACTATTATAACAACAAAGCATAACCTCACAGTCATTTTGAATTCTTATGGCACCGACTCCGATTGTGACCCACTGGCAGAAAATACTGAGTGAGAGACAGCGCTCCCTCTGCATCTGCAAGAATGACGAACTCCATTCTGCCCCAGGAAACAGAAATACCTGGATATTAAGAAAACAGAGAAACAGAGTCAAACAAAGAAATGTCAACAAAGTCAAGAAAAAAAAAAGCTATGAAAACAATTCTAATACAAAGCAAAAAACAGCAGACACCAAAAAGCACACCGCTGTGCAAAGAACCCAGTACATCAAGAAAGCAGAACAGGATGTGACACACAAAGGAAGCAAAGCATTTCAAAAGTGGTTCAAACCACAAATGAGTAGACGGAAAGAAAACTCACCTGAGCTCATTGACGCTGTTTGGAAAGAACAGCCCAGGGCAGAGACCCAAAGGAGACAACCAAGAAACTCATTCCAACACTGTGTAAGTTAATGCTTAGCACGGATTACTGAACTTCACAGACTCCAACTGCATCCCTATGTTTATTTACCAAGAACACATCATTCCCTACCATTAAAACAATTCAGAATAACCTCACTGTCATTTTGAATACTTACGACACCGACTGCACTTGTGAACCACCGGCAGAAAACAGGAAAAGAGAGACATGGACCCATCTGTACCTGAGGAAACTATGGACGCCATTCTGTCCCAGGAAACAAATAGTCCTAGATATCAAGGAAAGAAAAAAATAAACTAAGGAAAGAATATACTAAAAGCAATTGTGAAACCAAACAAAACCTGCAGTCATCAAAAATCACACTGGTTGACGTATCCGCCAATTAACCCGACTTATTCCGGGACCTCGACCATCCGGGGGAGAGAAAGACAAACATGGATGCCATAATGTCTTCTCTCAATTTAATGCTGCGTCACATACCTTATATACCATCCTAAATCCTGTGCAGACATGTACACCTGCTATGCAAGACCCGATGCACGCGAGAGAACCTATACACACACCTACCTAAAACCCCCTGCCCGCTAACTCTTAACCTACAGGCCTAACTTAGCTATTCTAGAACACTCCATCTACTCAGAACTACTGTATGCACTCATAACTCCTTGCTAAGACAACTCAGCACCACAACACTGGTGTGCAAAGAACCCAGTGCATCATGAAAGCAGAAGAGAATGTCACACCCAAAGAAGGAAAGCATTTCAGAAGTGGTCAAAACCACATGTGAGTAGACTAAGTGAAAATTCAACTGAGGTCATTTTTTTCCATTTGAAGGACCAGCCCAGTGCAGAGACCCAAAGGAGACAACCACGAAACTCACTCCCACACTGGTCCTATTAATACTCAACACTGACTACAGCAATTTCTCTGTCTGCATGTTTTCTGCCAGTGGGTCTCTGGACGTAGGAAACAGGGATGAGGGAGGAACAGGGCAGCGAGGAAGGGAAAATGGCAACGACTGAGGAATGAGTGACTGTGGAGGAAGAGGAAATGGGGCTGGGAGGAAACGGTGCGAGGGAGGAAGAGAGAACTGGACTGGTAGGAAATGTGGATGATGGGGAAATGGGGATGAGGGGCAAAAAGGGAAATCGGCCTCCTTTCTTTCCTCCTCCCCCTCTTTCTTTCTCTTTTTCTCTCCTCCTCTCTTCCTTGTTCACTTCCCTTCTTATTTCCTTCCCTAATTGCTCTTTCTCTCTATTCCTCTTTTCATTTTTCTCCTTCTCTCATTCGTGCCCTCTTCCTTGCAAATCCCTTCCTATTTTTCTTTTTTCCTTTCTTTCTTTCTGTTTTTCTCCCTTTTTTTAATTTTTATTTCTTTTTTTTTTCCTTCTCTGGGGTTTTCGGTCCCCCCTGAACCCCTGTTTGGCCACTTGGGGAGAACAATGACTGCACCCTGGGAGCACAGGTGAAGGCGATTCAGCTGTGCTGCAGGAAGGGGTGGAGCCTGGCTGCACCTCTCCTGGCCCCACTTAAGAGCTGACTGCCAGTGGGGAAGGTTTTCTCCTGGAGATCCTCTCTGCTGCAGTTTCCCCTGCTGCCCAGGATACGGATGAGCGCCATTATTCTTTCTGTTTCTATTTTTTGGTGTAATAATATCTCAGGCAAGCTCTCTGTTAGTCATTCTTAGTTCATTCTTTCCTTCCCTCTTTCTTCTTCGTTCCTTCTTTACCATTGTGTCTTTCTCTCATTCCCTTCCTTCCTCCGTCTCTCAGCCCTTTTGTTTCTGTCCTTTCCCGCTCCTTTCTTTCCATCCCTTCCCCTCTTTTGTCCTTCCATTCCTTCATTTTTCCTTTTCTCTTTTCTTACATCCACCCTTCCATTCATCCCTTCATTTTTTCATTCTTCCGTCTTTCCTTCCTTCCCCTCTTCTGTCTATCTGCTTTTCCACCCCCGCTCTCCACCCCCACCCCGCTCTCCACCCCCGCTCTCCACCCCCGCTCTCACAGAATCACCCGGGTTGGAAGGGACCTCAAGGATCATGTAGTTCCAACCCCCCTGCCTAGCAGGGCCACCAAACATACACCTTTACTAGATCAGGTTGCCCAGAGCCCTGTCCAACCTGGTCTTGAACACCTCCAAGGACGGGGCATCCACAACCTCCCTGGGCAGCCTATTCCAGGACCCAACCACTCTCCTAGTAAAGAACTTCCCCCTAACATCCAACCTAAATCTTCCCTCTTTTAACTTAAAACCATTTCCCCTAGTCCTGCTATTATCAGCCCTTTCGAAGAGTTTACACCCCTCCTGGGAGTAAGTTCCCTTCAGGTATTGAAAGGCTGCAATGAGGTCACCCCGCAACCTTCTCTTCTCCAGGCTGAACAAACCCAACTCCCTCAGCCTGTCCTCATAGGGGAGGTGCTCCAGCCCCCTGATCATCTTCGTGGCCCTCCTCTGGACCCTTTCCAAAATCTCCATGTCTTTTTTGTGCTGAGGGCTCCACACCTGGACACAGTACTCCAGATGGGGCCTCACAAGAGCAGAGTAGAGAGGGACGATCACCTCCCTATCCCTGCTGACCACCCCTCTCCTGATGGAGCCCAGGAACCCATTTGCTTTACGGGCTGCCAGAGCGCACTGCTGGCTCATGTTAAGTTTCTCATCTATCAGGACCCCTAGATCTTTCTCTGCCGAGCTGCTCTCAAGGACAACTCCTCCCAGCCTGTACAGGTGCCTGGGGTTCTTCCGGCCCAAGTGCAAAACCTTGCACTTTGCCGTGTTGAACCTCATTAGGTTCACCCGAGCCCAGCTTTCCAGCCTGTCAAGGTCCCTCTGAATGGCATCTGTTCCCTCTGCCGTATCGACTGCACCACTCAGCTTGGTGTCATCAGCAAACTTGCTGAGGGTGCACTCCATTCCCTCATCGATGTCATTAATAAAGATGTTAAAGAGCACCGGTCCCAAGACAGACCCTTGAGGGACACCGCTCGTTACCGGCCTCCACCTGGACATAGAGCCATTGACCACCACCCTCTGTCTGCGGCCTTTCAACCAATTGCTTATCCATCTAGTTGTCCACCCATCAAATCCACTTCCCTCCAATTTGGAGATGAGGATGTGATGGGGCACCATGTCAAAGGCCTTGCTCAGGTCCAGGTAAATGACATCGGTCGCCTTCCCTTCGTCCACCAACGCCGTCACTCCATCATAGAAGGCCACAAGATTAGTTAAGCATGACCTTCCCCTGGTGAAGCCATGCTGGCTGTCTAGGATCACGTGCTCGCTCTTTATGTGATCAAGCATGTTGTCCAGGAGGATCTGTTCCATAATCTTCCCAGGCATGGAGGTGAGACTCACCGGCCTGTAGTTACCCGGGTCCTCCCTGCTCCCCTTCTTGTAAATGGGAGTGACATGACCCTTCCTCCAATCATCCGGGACCTCACCTGACAGCCACGACTTCTCAAATATGATGGAGAGCGGCTCAGCAACCACCTCAGCCAGCTCCTTCAGGACCCTGGGATGCACGCCATCTGGCCCCATAGACTTATACTCATTCAGTCTAAGGAGGCACTCTCGGACTTGCTCTACCCTTACAGTGGGGAGGGATTTACCTCCTTGGTCCCCACATAGAGGTATGGGGGTGCAAGACTTAGGGACGTGATAGAGACTAGAATCCTGGCCACCAGTGAAGACCGAGGTGAAGAACTCATTCAGCACCTCAGCTTTCTCTTCATCTGTTGAAGCCATTTCTCCTTTTAAATTTACCAAAGTAGGTACGCCCGTTTTGGCCTGTCTCTTCTGGCCAATGTACCTGTAGAAGTTTTTCTTATTGTTTTTCACATCCCTTGCCAAGTTCAGTTCTGCCTGCGCCTTGGCTTCCCTGATCCTACGTCTGCAAGTCCGGACGGCATCCCTGTACTCTTCCCAGGTGACACAGCCTTGTTTCCAGAGCTTGTACACCCCTTTCTTCGCCCTCGGTTCTCTCAGCAGGTCCTTGCTGAGCCATGCCGGTTTCCTACCTTGCCTGCCCACTTTCTTATTCAGAGGAATGGAGACCTCTTGTGCTTCCAGGAGGGCATCCTTGAAGAGCAGCCAGCTCTCCTCAACGTCCTTGTCTTTGAGGGCAGAGCGCCAGGGGATCTTGGCCAGCATTCCATTGAGTAGCTTGAAGTCTGCTCTTCTAAAGTTCAGTGTCCTGGTCCTGCTCTTTGCCAGGCCCACATCGCTCCACCCCCGCTCTCCACCCCCGCTCTCCTTTGCTTTCTGGGGTGGAATGGAATTTGTCCTTTTCTCAGGTACAGAGTGAGTTTTGTGTCTTCCTGTTTTCTGCCTGTTGCTCACAAGCGGAGTCTGTGTGCTCAGTGTTCCACAATGACTGTGAGGCAGTGCTGGATTGTTTGCTTGCCCAGAAGGATGAGGACGTGTTCTTAGTGAATGGACCTAAGGTTGCACTTGGACTCTGTGGAGATCAGCCATCCGTGCTGAGCATTAACGTGAGCATTGAGCGTCGTTTCGGAGCCTTCAGTCATTGGCTGCTTTGCGACTCTCCCTGCGCTGCTCCTTGGGATGTTGGGAAGGTGCTCAGCTGATTGGTTTTGGCTGGGAATCTGTGGTTGTACCCAGCTTTGAAATATTGGGCTGCCTTTGTGTGTTACGATCTCTGCTGCTTTCCTGATTCCCTGGGTTTTTCCACGCTGCTGTGCTTTCTGATGACTGGAGTCTCAGCTTTTATTCCAATTTGTTTTGCTCTTTCTTTTTCTTCGTTTCCCGTCTTCTTTTTTGTTTTCCCATCTATTTTTTGTGTTCCCGTTATTTTATTTAGTTTTCCCATCTTTTTAATTTTTTTGTCCTTTTTGTTTTGCCATCTTCTTTCTTTTGTTTGGTTTCCCGTCTTTTGTTTGGTTTCCCGTATCTTTTCTTCTCCTGTTTTTTTTTTCTCCTTTCTTTTGTATTTAATTTTCCTGTCATTTTATTTTATTTTCCCGTCCTTTTTATTTTATTTTCCTGTCTTTTTTTTTATTATCCCTTTTTTTATCTGTTCTGTTTTTTTATTATATCTTCTACTTTTATTTTCCCATCTTTTTTTTTTTGTGTTCCCGTCCTTTTGTGTTCCCGTCCTTTTGTGTTCCCGTCCTTTTTATTTAATTTTCCCATCTTTTTTTTGTGTGTTCTCGTCCTTTTTATTTAATTTTCCCGTCTTTTTTTTCTGTTCCCATCCTTTTTGTTTTCCCGCCTTTTTTTTCCCTTTTTTTCTTCTCCTGTCTTTTTTCTTCTTTCTTTTTTTTTATTATTCCTGTCATTTTATTTTATTTTCCCTTCCTTTTTATTTTATTTTCCCATCCTTTTTATTTTATTTTATTTTCCTGTCTTTTTTTTATTATCCATTTTTTTATCTCTTCTGTTTTTTTTATTATATATTCTACTTTTATTTTCCCATCTTTTTTTTTCATTTTCCCATCTTTTTTTTTTTTGCTTTCCCGTCTTTTTTTTTTTTGCTTGCTTGTCTTTTTTCGTGTTCCCGTCTTTTTTCTTTTCCCATCTTTTTTTCATTGTCCCCACTTATTTCGTGTTCCCGTCATTTTATTTAATTTTCCCATCTTTTTTATTTCCCCATCTTTTTCATTTTATTTTGCTGTCCTTTTTATTTCATTTTCCCATCTTTTTTCTTTTCTTTTCTTTTCTTTTCTTTTCTTTTCTTTTCTTTTCTT
>JAPSGF010000133.1:0-10087 GCA_035772895.1 Perdix hodgsoniae
CACCGCGCGTTCCTTAGCTCAGAGCGGCATCATGTGGCTCGCGGAGGAAATTGCCTCTCTGTTTCTCAGCGTATCGCGCTGGGTTCGCTTCGTCTTTGTCACTTTCTATTTCTCGTTCCTTAATTTTTAGCCTTAATTGTTGCTTTTTTTTTTTTCTTCTCTGTTTTGTTAACCGCATCTTGCTGTTTCCTTCAAAGGTGATGGGGTTGGCATCTGCTTTTATGGATATTTGTGTCTTTCATTTATATTTGTCATCTGTTGTAGTTATGTCCATGGGTAACCGGACCATTCTCTGGCCCTTGGAAAGGCAGATGAGTGTGTATGCCTCCAAGTAAAAAAACAATGCCTGCCCATGCAGCTCTTCTCTTCTCCCCCTTGCATTTACTTTCACCCACATACTGGATAGGGAAGAGTTGGCTATGGGCACAGAACAAGTTGCTACCTCATCTCTGCAGCTTACGCACATAAAACTCAGCTTTGGAGCACCAGAGTTCTGTGGCACCAAACATGCATCTGCCTTCTGCTCTCTTTGCTTTTCCTGCTCTGACTTTTTACTGGTCCATGCAGAAATCCATTGCTGTAGCTGTCAGTGGAACAACATTGATGCACTGAGTCGAGATCCATATCTAGTCCTTGATGCCAGCTGGTTGTGGATTTTACACAATTTAAACCTGAAACATTTACATGAACTCTTCCTGCATCTTTGTACCTTACCTGAAATCCTTTATCACAACCAATGGAAGGCTCATTGCCCCAAAGAAGTATTCAGATGCACATTTCCTTTCCCAAATCCTTCCATGCAAAGCAAAGTGGAAATTCTGCCTCTAAAGATGAATCATGGTCCTCTCCATTCTAAAATGCTCCCAAGCAGGAGTACTTGGACTTTCATTAACACATTTCTACTAAATTCAGAATGTAAGAGAAAACATTCACTTCTATTCAAATCCATTCATTCTTCATTTCTATTCCTTGTGTCTTCGAATCTTCTGTGACCAAACACATTTATTACCCCAGAGAGACAGAGACAAAAACTTATCCTGCTCAGTGTAAAAGTGCTGACAAGCAGATGGTTCCTCTGTTACCAAGTGAAGGAATGCTACAAACAGTATTGTACAAGGCACAATTTTGCAAAATTTATCTGGATATCTGTTACTGATCTCTGAATTTCATGAAAATTAGGTTTTCATGTGGATATTTGTTTTGTTTTGTCTTTCAGGTTCATGTAGCAAGAAAAAGTAAGGTTTTGGGTTGAGATCAATGTCCTGACCAGTGCTCAAGAACAGATCTTTATATACACGAAGCAACCAAAAAACGTTATACACAACGAAACAACCAAGCTCACTCCATGTGAGTCTATGACAAGGCGTTTAATGAAGGTGTGTATATACATTCTTTTTCTACTTACTTCTCTACTAAGTTCACCCACTCATCTAGAATGACTACATCTAGTTCTTCTTCGTGCCATATTCATGGGGATGGTAATATAATGCCATAGTCACAAAAAAGAGCACTGTTTTATTTTCAAGTATCTTAGAGCTGTGCTAACATCTACATTAAGCTTGCTCCAAAAAAGTGCAGCAGAAAGTTTTAATCAGCAAAACATCTGCCAAAGACAAAGCAAGCATTGTTTCCAAGAGTGTAGGACATGCTGTCCCTTCTCTGGGATTGAGCAATGGCTCAAATAAGTGATCCCACAGTGCCAGTGATCTGAGCTTTGCTAGGATAAAGGTGACTGTAAGCGCAAAGAAACAATGGAACAATCCAAAATAACCTACATGTTGGAAAAGCTGTTTTGTGCTTACTCAAATGCAGCCCACATGGGATTTTCTTCTTCTACGGAGGGCAAAGCAAATTGTCAAGCCGTCAAAGCAAATTGTAACACCGCAGTCAGATGCACAAACAATTTGTCTTTTACACACTTTGCATCTATACTCAGAAATCAAGTCCACATGAAGAAGCTGAGACAAACCTGCAAAAAGCAGTCTAATTGGCGGAGTTTTTATTTTTAAATGAGTTAGTTTAGTTCCTCCAGTGGTGGCAAGTCCTCAAAACAAAACAATAACAACAACAACAAAGTGCCTGTAAAGAATTACTTCCACTGAGAATGATATATAACTTCAGCATATATTCACATTTTAGACTGAGCCATGCTACAAGACAGCACACCATCTAGAGTGAAGCCAACTGGGCAAGTGCACAAACTAGGGAGAAGTCACGTACAAAATGATTACATCCACCAAATAATGCCTCCTGGGAGATTTCCTCTATTTCCACCAGGCTGACAACCATGAAAGGGATTGTCACAAGTGAGAGAAACAGCACTCCCTGTTGGTATGCACACAATCACCAGAAGGCTCCAAACCCACAGGCAGTCCCCAGGAAACATTACTTCCTTCCAAAATAAAGATAATACAATTAAACAGTAAAAAGCCCTACATCTGTATCTCAACCACATACCTTTTGGGTACAAATGACTCACCTGTAGTATCAGCGTCTGCTTGTTCAGGAAAAAAAAAAAAAAGGTTCCATGGCCATCAGAAGGTGTTCCCCTCCCCTTCTTGGTTGTGTCACGCATTTCTTCGCTCAGAGTGGCATTGTGTAGCTTACTGTGGGAATTGCCTCTCATGCTTCTCTGTGCATTACATTGAGTTTGCTTCATCTTTGACATTTTCCATTCCTTACGCTTCACTTTCAGTTGCTTTATTTTTTTTTCTTGTTGTTCATTTTAACCCAGTACTTACCCACAGCACATTTCAATCTCATAGCTTACTAGAAGTCTTTATATTTACTTAAAATGAGGCACCAACTAATCTTTCATGCTTGTTCTCCAAATCAAATGGATGTGCCATGAAATGTATTGAATGCACTTAGTAGTTCATGAGACAGCCCCCACTATGACAGCGATCAGTGTTCTTCCATCAGAAACCTTGAGGATTTAACTGAATTATTTCCAAAAGCATGCTGTATTTTCACAACCTTCTATTCATTTCTTATATCAAATCTACATGTTGCCTGTAGACATAACACTGGGAAGAGGGTCTTCACAGGTTGTTCATGTCAATCTTACAAGGACAGAACACAAGGAGGAATTTAGGAAAGAAGTCTCTTCCTTCCAGTCATGGCCGATGTTTCTCCCCACTGTTTCCTTCCATGGTAACAGAGCTTTTTAGCAATGCCTCCTTCTCAAACCGAACATTTTGTTCCACTGGTGGGAAGAGTAACCGAACATGGATGTGTTCAAGAGACGTTTGGATGTTGTGTTGAGGGATAGGATTTAGCTGGGGAGTATTGGTGATGGTTGGACTGGATGATCTTTTAGGTCTTTTCCAACCTTGATGATTCTGTGATTCTGTGATTCTGTGACAGCTTCTGTAATGACAGTCATTAGTGTTCCTCTTTTAGGAATGTTGTGCTGTAATTGGAATCTTTTAAAAAATACATTTCATTCACATCCTTATGTACATTTTTGAACAGCAAAATAAAACTGCAGCCAAAGCACTAGAGATCTGAGATTCACAGGGTGTTTGTATAATTTCTACAACAATGGAGGTCAAGATGGAAAGTAGGAAACAGATCCCCTTCTTTCACCTGTGATTGATGGGTTCTCACACAATAAGGACCTCAGGGACTTTGCTGTGTAGCACTCAAAGGGAAGGAAATGCAAAGTGAAAGCGAACTGCATTCCTGGTTTCCCACATTCAGGAGCAATGAACACACTTCTGTTTACTGGTCTTTTTGTTCTTCCCCTCCTAATTACCACGGGTTCAAGTGAAAATGCATTGCTGAAAATTGTCAGTCTTTCTGGGAACATAGATGAATAACTCCAGTAAGTTAGCAGATGACACTGAATTGGGAGGAAGTGTTGATCTGCCTGAGGGTAGGAAGTTTCTACAGAGTGATCCAGACAGGAATCACTGGGCTGAGGCCAATGGAATGAGTTTTAACAAGACCAAGCATTGGGTCGTGCACTTCACTCACAACCACCCCATGCATCACTACAGGCTTGGGGGAAAAAGATCTGGGGGTGATAGCTGACAGCCTTGTGAACATGAGCCAGCATTGTGCTCAGGTGGCCAAGAAAACCAACAGTATCTCAGCTTGTATCAGCAATAGTGCAGTCAGCAGGGAGTGATTGTCTCTCTGTACTCAAGACTGGTGAGGCTGCAGCTTGCATACTGTATCTAGTTCTGAGCCCCTCACTAAGAGAAAGACATTGTGGCACTGGAACATGTCCAGTGAAGAGTTTGGCTGAAGAAACTGTTATTGTTCAGTCTGGAGAAGAGAAGTCTCAGGGGAGACCTTATTGCTCTCTACAACTTCCTGAAAGAATGTTGTGGTGAGGTGGAGATAAGCTTTTTCTCCCAGGTAACATCAATAGGATGAGAGGCATGGCCTCAAGTTGTGCCAGGGGGGTTCATGTTAGATATTAGGAAACATTTATTCTCAGAATGAGTGGTCAAGCATTGGAACAGGGTGCCCAGTGAGGTAGTGGAGTCACTGTCCCTGGAGGTGTTCAAGAAACATGTAAATGTGGCACCATTTAGTTAGCATATTGGTGATGGATTGATGGTTGGACCTTGTGATCTTAGAAATCTTCTCCAATATTAATGATTCTATGATTCTATGAATGGTTCCTTGAGCCCAGATCCATATCCAGTCCTAGATGCCATTTGGGTTTGTGCCATCTTTGTTTATTTTGTGTAAACTCAAAACACAAACTCTTCTTCCTCTTGTGTCTCTGCACCTCACCTGTGTTCCTTCATCTTGACCAATGGCAAGCTCACCTTCCCAAAGAAGCATTCGGATAGACCATGTTTCTTATCCCAAAGCCTTCCACGCAGAGCATGGTACAAGTTCAGACTCTGAAGATGAAGCATGTTTTTTCTCTCTTGCAATGATCCTGAGTAGAGCATCTCAGGGAAAATGGCAACCAGGCACTGGAGTTCCCATTGACACGTTCCTACTAACTTCAGAATGTAACAGAACATGCTCTGTTCTTAATTTCCATTCTTTTATTTTCAAAATTTACATGATCTTACACCATTATTACCACAGACAGATGGAGATATAGATCTATCCCATCCAATGTAAAACACTTTGTTGACTTTTCCAGGAGCAGGTAGGTGGGTCCTCCATTATCAAATAGTGGAAAGCAACAAACAAAATTGAACAAGATCTTTTAAAATTAATCCAGAGACGTGATCCTGATTTCTGAATTCCTTGAAAATAAGGTCTATATGTAGGGTTTGTTTGTTTTGACTGTTTGTGTTTTGGTTGTTTTGTTTTCTGGTTCATGTAGCAAAAGAAAGGAAGATTTTGGGCAGAGATCAGTGTCATGACAAGTGCATAGAAAGAGATGCTGGAACAAAGTCACCAAGTTCACTCTACAGGAGTTCAGGATGAAAGTTTTTTAAGGAGGGAGTATGTATGTATTTTTTTCTTACTTACCCATTTGCTAAGTTCATCCACTTACCTCAGACAAGTAGATCTCCTTTGGATGAAAAGTTTCATGCCACATTCACGGGGATGAGAATATAATGTTGCAGTCAGCAAAAAGAGCACTGCTTTATTTTCAGGTGTGTTAGCACCCTACTAAGGTCTAAATTAAACTTGCTCAGAAAAAAAAAAAAAAAAAGAAGAAAAGAAAAAAGATGTTTTTATCGATAAAACACCTACTAAAGAGAAAAATAAAACACTGCTGCCAAGGGTACTGGATGCAATGTCTCTTCTCCTGTGTTAGAGTAGTTTCTATATCCACTGAGCAGCAATTCAGAAAAAAAAAATGCCATACACCTGAGTTTTGCTTGTGAAAAAAAAAAATTATGCAAAGAAGCAACACAAGATAACCTGCACCTCTGAAAAGTTGTTTCGTGTTACCCAAATACAACACACATGACACTCTCACTTTCTGATGAAATCCAACTTCAAGCGAGGTTAAAGTATATCCCGTACTGAAAATCTGCCAGTTTCATAGGGAGAGGTTGAGGAGATTTTGGAAAAAGCAGCAAAGATGGTGGAATTTCTATTGACACGTGGCTTAGATCACCTCCTCCAACCCTGGAGCATCTCAAAGTGCCTCAGACTGAGCAGCTGTGAGGGTTGCCCCTCCCGAGGCTCCGATGGCTCTCCAAATGCCCGGGAACTGCACAAAACAGAAGGGGTGACTGCCTCTCTAAACCGATGAAAAATAACCAGGACTCTCAACATCACAAATTAAGTTTATCCATCATTATAATGAACACCAGGTCCTCAAAAAGAAATGCACAGCCCAGCGTGCAGCACGCAGGTGAAGTAGCTCTGCTCAGCTGGGGCATTCCCTCCTTCCATCCCTCTTTAGGCAGTGGTGACAGAGCCACTTTTCCGTGGAATTTGGAACTATTCTTGAATATTCCCCTGGTTGGCTCCTGCTGAGCTCAAGGCACTGCTGCAGGAAGCTCTGAAGCAAGAGATGGAGAATCGGGAGGAGGGAGAAAAGCCGCAGCTCTGGCATAGTCGGTGCCATGGCTCAGGACGTTGTCCACCACCGAGATGGAAATGGCCGCACTGCTGCGGACCGGCCGGCCCTGGGACACCGTCCCCATCGACAGGAACTCGGTCGCCACCCGAAGAGCCGCTGAGCTCCGAGTCGGTGTGTCCGCATCCTGCGAGGCGACCCGCTCACGGCTCTAAGGCACAGATCAGAAGTTACAGCACTGCCTGGACAAGCGTAGATCGGGTTTCAAAGCCTCCCCTCAAGCGAAAACGCTTGAAGTGGCTTCTCGCGCCATCCAGAAGTTCTCTAATCAGGAGGAAAAGGACTGGGAGGTCCCATCCCACCCTTAACCCCTCGGGGGGTCACCGTGCGATGAGCAGCGCCGGCGGAGGTCATGGGTGGGCCGCCACCAGCGCCGCGGAGTCGGGCCTGTGCCCCTGCGCTTCCCTTCAGCACCCACCGGCCGCGGTGCGGGCAGGATCCCGGAGCGGGCAACGGGAAAGTGCCGGCCTCGGCGCCTCGGCCTTCAGGGCGGAGCTGTGGCGGAGCTGCAGCGTTCCTCCCCCGGCGCGTTTCGGAAAGCAAGCGGCCGACGTCCGTCGCTTCGCGGCCGGCTGCCAGGTGGGCGCTGCTGGCGCTCGCCGAGGGCCCGTCGCTGAGGGTGACACGGACACGCCGCAGGGCGAAAGCCTTTCGCACCCTGCTCTGACAAACCCTTCCCCCCGCGGGGCTGAGATCCTCAGCGCAGGAGAAAACGAGCCGCTGCCTTCCTCCCCAGCACAGGAAATATCCCGACAGCGCCGCGGCGCTCCGGGCAGGAAATGGCGCGGTGCCGGCGACAGCGGCGCTGGGAGCACCGAGCGGCACCGGCCGCTCCTCGTCCCCAGCGGCGATCCGGGGAGGGTCGGCTCCACGGCCGTGATCCCAGCAACCGCAGCACTCGCTCTTTTCTGCCCCTTTGCCATTGCTGGAGGTTTTGTCTTTGTTTAGGATAGCCTTTGTTTAGGATAGCGATCCTCACGGTGGTGCGGTGGGAGCTTTCGCACGTGTTATTTTAGGGATGGTGCAGTCCGTGGTTCTCGATGTAGGGGAAGGCGGGTCCTCCTTCTGTGCTAGATCGAGCCCACTCCCTCCCTGTGCCAACAGGCACCACTCAGCAATTAAGATCGGGGCTCCTCGGCCTGCGGAGCGAGGCGTCCTCACACCACATCGTTGGCACCGGCACGCGAACCCCCATCCACCCCGGTAGCAGCAGACGCCGGGAGCCGGCCGTGGGCCGAACGGCAGCAGCTGGCAGAGAATAAACCGCGGAGAAGAATATGCAGGGACGGCACTCGGCGGCGGCCGGGAGGGCGGGCAGGCGGCATCAGAGCAGCGTCCCGTGCTGCCCCCCCCCACGGAAAGCAGCGCGGGGAGCGGGCACCCCGCCGTGCTGAACCCGCACCACACCTGGGGGTCCTTCCTGCGCCGGTGCCGCCAGAGCAGCACCGGAGCGCTGCCGGCCGACCCCGCTAAGTTCATTCCCCAGATACCATTAGCGCTCCGGCTCGGGAGCAGATGGCTCCCTCCGTCCCGAGGTTCATCCCGGACAGATTGTATACAATTTATTAATAACCCAGCAGATGCTCGGGCACTTTCCAGTTCGGATTATATTTCCTGATTGCTCAAATCCCGGCGCGGGGGAACTGCTCGTTCATCTGCCACCGCTGCTCTTTGTGCCACATCGGCACCGGTGCCCGGCAGGAGCCTCTCCCATTAAACAGCGTGGTTTGGGGCTCAGGCTGATGGAGTTGCTGGAAGCCGTGTTTCCACCTCCCAGAGCTCTTTTCCAAGCCATGGGTATGGCTTTATCAAGATGAAATTAAAGCAGCACATCAAGGAAAACAGTGCTGCTTTTATACTCCAGATCTGGGCAGTGAGACAGAGCTGGGGGATGCTGACCCCATTCCTCGCCGGCAGAGGGTCTGGAGAGAAGGGGGGGAGGGTTGTGGGGTGAGGGGCTGTTTGCATCCTGCGAGATCCCTCCTGGAGCAAGGCGTGATGCTCTGAGCTCCATGAAAAGCCATCACAGCCCTTTCAGCAACGCTACTTTCAATTTTAATGTGTAAAATGGGTTTTTCTTTGCTCTGCAGGGAGAAGCACAAAAGCAGCAGGTTGTTTATACTACTGAATAAAAACTAAATGCAGGTCTCAGAGGGATCTTATGCAAACCACTTACCTTGAAACATAACCCCATGAGGAAGTGAGCTACAAGAGATGCATGGTTAATGTTTTACATCTTCAGTGCAGTATCCAAGTAGCTGGCTCAGCATTAGGTACCACAGGTAGTTACAGCCTGGAATGCAGAAGTCAGAGGTAAGCTGCAAGTAGTGGGGCATTAGGGGCCAAAGTTCAGTGGAGCATGAAATAGGGATCAACCCTAAAGTCTTAAATTAATGTTAACAGTTGAAGTGAGAGTTTGGAAGGTGAGAGCATTTATTATCAGAATGTCACGGTGTAGTTTTAAAATAAAAAATAGGAAGCAGAGAAATCTTTCCTGCTCAGTGACATCTGGGCTCAATAAAAGGCACTTCACTTACTGTGAATGCAGGTGAGAGGCACTCTTGGCAATAACAGTAGAAGAATATTAAAGTCTGTTACATTTTTCATAGCTCCTGACATTTGCAGTAGAATTCCACTTTCTTGCTTTCACCACACTCTCTGTACCCAAAATATTTTGTGCAGGGATGAATTTTCTTCATATTTCTTCATATCTTCTCTGCAAATATAGCAAGCATTAAGCAATTGCAGGAAGAAAATAATTCTTTACTCTTTGCTCTACGGGGAGCCTCTAAGACAGTGCTCTTTGGGACCTAAGGTGGAAGACATAGACCTTGTACCCAGCAATCCCATTTCCTAGCTGTAGTATCCCAAGCACTACATGTTCCCACCCAGAAGAAAGCAAAGGGAGATTTCCCTGTAGGTAAAGTGTTCCCAGCTGTTATTTTATCTTTTTCCCCCATGTTTTCCCCATCTTTCCACCTCCTATCTGTAACAACTACAAATACTTTCCTAGGGCAGAAGTTCTTATAGCCCTGAGCACTGTCTCCGTGTTTCTATCACAGGCCTCCCACATACCTATGTCCTCTGCAGGTTTCCTAGGCCAAGTCACGACAGAAGCACAAAATGAGCAAACACAGTGATGAAAATATTGCCTGCATTGATAAAAGAAGTTCTTCTATCATGCATCACTTTGTGTCTCTGACAAATTGTCACCACAGCAAGTAAATCTTTGTAAATAGCACACACATTTAAAAGAATGTATAATGATGTGAGCTGTTGTTCTGTGATTCTTTTCAGTCCTGACCTCCTCATTGCTGAGCTTGGAAAGAGGGAACTAGGGGACATAGCCAAAATAATAAAAGTTTAAAAGTAGAAGTTAGTAACAAAGAAAGGGTTCATTTCCTGCTTCTTTTCCTTTCCCCTTTCCTTTTTCCTTACTCCTCTCCTTTCCCTTTCCTTTCCCCTTTCCTTGTCCCTTCCCTTTTCTCCCTCTCCCCCTCCCCTCCCCTCCCTTACCGCCTCCCGCTAAAATCGGAAGAGCGTCGTAGGAGGCTAGGCTGATTTCCAGAGCAC
>JAPSGF010000133.1:10487-24882 GCA_035772895.1 Perdix hodgsoniae
CCTCTCCTCTCCTCTCCTCTCCTCTCCTCTCCTCTCCTCTCCTCTTCACAATCACCTTGGAAGAGAAAGGACCAGCCTTCAGAACAGACGTATCCTGATAAGAAACAAACAAAAGTGTGCTCTGGAAATCAGCCTGTACATATATGCAGAAGAGTCATTTGGAACCTTAAGCTCTGACAGTAGTGGAAATTTTTGAGGAAGTGAGAAAGGGAAGGGGAAGCAGAGCTCCTGGGCCAGCTGTTCAAAGTAGGGGAAAAAAGCTTCAGCACTGATAGAGATTTCTAAGAAGGTGCAGCAGGGAAGAGGCCAAAAAGACAGGGCAGGTATCAGAGCCCATCAGCATGTGGCAGCAGCAAGCATGGTTAGGATGGGGTACACCCAGGACTCCCAGAACACTTAGCTGCAAATGGGAAAAGCAGAGTGTAGATCACCTGACAGCTTCACAGTGTTGCACTGGGCTGTATGTTGTAAGGAAATGCAATGTGAAAATGGCAACATCTGAATAGTCTGAGTTCTTACTGTAACTGCAATGACACATCCATCTCTTTTGGGTGAAGAATGGCAAAAAGGTGATGGTTTCTGTCCCAGAACAGAGCCTGGAAAGGATGGATGTTTCTTATCATAAGGGCAGTGAGGCGCTGGCACAATTTGCCTAGAGAGGTGGCAGTGCCCTATCCCTGCAGACACCCAGGGTCCGGCTGGTGGGCTCTGAGCACTGATGGAGCTGTGGTTGTCCCTGTACACTGCAGAGGGTTGGACTGGATGGCCTCTGGGGGCCTCCTCCAACACAATCAGATCTATGATTCTATGATGTCTGGTCTCTCCTCTGCTTGAAGGAGGCTGTCAGGTCTGTGTCCTGGAAGAGACTTTAGCCTGCTTGATATTTCTTTGGGATCAGCTTTCAGCACATGGAAGCTGAAAAAAGTGTCTTTGGTTTATTTTGTTAGAGATATGCCTACATCGTTCTTATTTTGGAGGTCTTTTTGTGTACATGAGTTTAAGAGTGCTCTCAGCATATGTCATCCCTGTAGCTCTCTACTCATCATTAAGGCACCAACCAGGTGCATGCGTGCCAACAGATTTTACTGAAAATAATAAAGCAGCAAACAATGCAGTTAAGCCAATGAACGAGTCCCACAGCCCCAGCCTGGAAAAAGCTGAAAGCCGCTTCTGGATTGATTTGTAATTAGCCACTGAAATAAATAAACAAATCAAGCCTTAAGCACCATAGCACTCATCAGGAACACAAAAGTCAGAGCAGATTTGTAGCCTCTTTCCTTGGCACTGGGAAAAAATAAAGATAACCAGAGCCTGACTCACAGTCTCAACCCTTGTATCAACTCCAAACATCAAGGTCCATTACATTTTGCAAATGCAGGGCACCAGGCAGATTGCCACCAGCTGGTGCTCCCTGGTTTGACATGCAGCATGGGCACCAGTCTCTGGTCTCTAGCGTTCTGCCTTCCTCAATCTCTTGGTCTCTTTTGGGCAGCAGTGCACTCGGGTCCACCCCATACAGAAACACGTTTCAGGGAGCCGCTCTCCTCACACCCTGCCCAAAGACCCAGATGTGCCAACGGGATCATTGAGAAGCTGGAGGCTGTTGGCTTCTGTGGTTGCTCTATCTGTCCCCAGAGGCAATGGACAATGCTGTTCGCTCAATTTTTTTACTCATGCAAGATTCTTCTCAGGCTTAGTTCACAGCCTTGTTTACCCACTGCTTGGCTTTTCCATTGGATCTCAGGAAGAAGCCAGGCACACAGTCCTAATGAAAATCTCGGCATGTAAAGGGAGAATTTATATTTTGCTTCCTGCTTTTGCTATTGGTTTTACATGCGATTGCTCATCAGAAACCAATTACTCCAGAAAGGCCTGGGTTTGGGTCCCCACTGCTGCTAGCAGGATGAATAGCCTCATTTACAATCTCTCAACTGGAAAACAAAAAGTAATGATAATAAAAAAAAAAAAAGTCTCTTCTAATTCTCTGGGCCCCTGTTGTAATTCACAAGAAAATTAAACTAATAACTCTCTCTGTGAGTGTGTTATGTAGATGCCAAGAGTCAGGGATAAATGGATGGAACTATCCCAGGCAAGGTCCCCAGGGAAGGAACCTCAGAGCAGGCAACTGCTGTGCGCTGCAAGGCTCAGAGCTTCTCCAGCAATGCAATCCAATTGGAAAGGAGGATTTTATTATCTCTTTTAATCCTTTTAACTCAAATTCCACCTGCAGGCATCACAGAACTTCTGCGATGTTTTGCTGTGCTCATTTCCCACCCTGTTTCCAATTCCTATCTGCATAGGGTCTCTTTGCATAAAACTTCTCCACACCAACAGAAGTGAGCATGGATTTGGCAGCTGGTTATCACGGATCCTCCCCATAAGCAAAGCTGGAAGGTATCCCTTAGACACTGAGGGAGACAGAGGCTCATCTCACGTGACATCACCAGGACAGGGGATCTTGGAGATTACAGGGACAGACTCTGCCTTGACTGAGTACTCTGTAGATGCTGGGACAGTGATCAGACTACTTTGCAGACAGAAGTTAAAGGGAAGAAAAGGAGACCAAGGAAAGCAAACAATATAGTAGTGTTGCAAATAAATATTTTCTGGCACCAGAAAAAAAAACTAAGATTTAGCTTTGGAATCACATTCCTGAAGCCTGGTCGTCTAGGGGAGACTCAAAGCAAGTAGTAATTCTGCTCCTCTGGTCTCTGATAAAAAGCCAGGGACAGGCGGGTGCTGCACACACAGCTTTATCTCCACTTCTAGTGAAAAGCAAGGAAGAGACTGGGGAAGTTGGATCCTATGAACGGGATTCAGCTCCACATCCAGCTCCTAACGTATAGATGCCTGCAGGGATGTGCATTTGGGTGAGCTGATTGGAGGTGTTCCATCTGTTCTCAGGGGAGGTTCAGTCAGTACAGAAGTAAGGGCTATGACACGAGAGATTCAAACTAATTATAGATTTAGTAATGGTGATGGGGTCACTATCCCTGGAGGTGATCCAGAGACACTGAGATGTGGCACTGAGAGATGTGGTCAGAGGGCATGGTGGGGGTGGGCTGATGTTGAACTGGGGGGTCCTCGAGGCCCTTTCCAACCTTTATGATTCTATAATTTGAAGTTTGCCTAAAACTTGCAGTGGAGAGCTGCTTGGCAAAAGCCACGGTAAAATTACCTTTATATCAACTCACTGGAATTACAATGGCCAACAGCTTTGCAAAGTAGTAGCTTTGCATAAGATTTAAAACTTGTAACGATACCACAGTTATGTGCCAAAAGTGAGGTCAGAGACAGACAAAGAAAACTCAAAAAGTAAAACAAAAAAGTAAAGACTTCTCCACTCTTGGATCCACCCAAAAGGGGAGTCAGAGACTTTGCTCCCACACTAACTCAGCCTAGCCCGGCCAGTAGTTCAGGTAGCCCCCATGCCCAGCAACTTGCAGAAAGGAATATCAGTGTCCTTGTGATGTGAGAGTACAAATGAATCTCCAATTTCAGACAGACTGGAGCCAAAACAAATTCCCCAATGGGTATCTCTGTTATTGTTTGCACCGCAGTGAGCTCCAATGCTTTTTAGGGGAAAATTTGGATCTAGACATCCAATGACTCACTGCAGCAGAACAAATTTAGACAGCTCATCTTCTCTCTGGGTTCACACAGCAATTTCACCCCCATTTTCCTATTTCACATGCAGCATGCTGTCACACACTCTTTCCATCTCGGCCTATGTGAAACCCTGCTAATACTTGTAATGATTTTCTTGATTGATGGTTGCTTTCCCTGCTTCTCTTCCCTTTGTACAAGTGGGATTTATTTTCTGTGCAGGCAAAAATGTATGATAAGACATTTCTGGAGCTATTTAATGACATTTTCTGTTGTAGGCATTATTGAAATAAATGGGTTCAATGTGAAGACCTCAGTGACCCTTCTGCAAATCTTCTCTCTTTCTTCATTTCTTCCATAGCATTTTTTTTCACCTGTTGTTGCAGATATCCCTAGTAATGAATTAAAATAAATATCTCATCACAAATGCCTCCGGATCCTCTGGATGTGTTTCTGACGGTAGGCTGCACAAATGTTTTATTTTTCAATCCGTTTAACACGAACATGTTTGCCCTTCTTCCTGGCATCGGAGGAATGCTTTGAATTCCAAATGCAGAAGTAAAAAATTGCTGCTATTGTTTAAAACATGCAAAGAATGTATCATTTATTCAAATGTAAGATTTGTAAATCAGTGAGTTCCATGGGAGATGAATCATTAGCCAATGTGCAGTCTGTGCTAGAGGTCATATTTAATTCATTTTCAAAGCTTCATTCTGTGCTTTTTGGTCCAGTGTGCCATCAGTTATTCAATACGCAAGGTGTCTACTTTGTTCTCACAATAATTAAGCTGATTAAGTCATATTATCGCTAACAAGAAACATTAACTCCGCTTGAGTGAAGGCTGCAAACGGAGCCAGTGACATTTCCACCATGTAGATTGAGAGCACATTGCAGGAGGAGCGGGAGGCAAAGCCCGGCTGACTCCTTCCTGCGAGCCCTGTGGAGCAAGCAGGAATTGATGTTTTCAGAGCAGTTAAAAGGAAAAAAAAAAAAAAAAAAAAAAAAAAAAGGGGCAAAGAAGCAGAGAAAATCAACACACGACAGTCGTGCAGAGCGTTTCTCAGCGTGGCAGAGGCGAAATTATTATGACAAAAGCTGGAGGATGTTTGTTTCTGCCGAAGGAAAGGAGGCAGGAGGGGGATGCAGCAGGAGCAGCACCCTGCCCAGCAGGGTGAGCCTGGAGAGGTGGTGGAGATACTGAGGCAATCTGAAAAGAAATCAGGAAGGGTCTGGATCCATTCCCACCTAAATTGAGGCACGGTAATTCCAGTGGCATCTTCAGGTCAGAAAACACAACAAAATGAAGGCCCAGCCTCACTGGAGATGGGGATTAACCATGAGTCCACAACTTTGGTCTCGATCCAGAACTCACCCAGGCCAACATGCAGCCCCTGCACTCCCTGGGGCTTTGAGGTCCCGCTGACCCCGCTCCCTCTGACGAGCAGTGCACACACAAATGCCCATGGCTCTGCCCACAACCCACGGAGTTTCCTGGGGCTCTTTGGATGCTGCTCAGCTCCACGCGCTGCAGACTGGGGTAGAGCTGAGCACCAGCCCCTCTGGGCCCTTTCTGGCCTCTTTTTTCTCTGCCTCTGGATTCAATTTGTCTCTCTGCTATACGCTTTTAAGTCATTACAGAGATATAGCAATGTTTCCATCCAAAGAGTCTATTCAGCAAGAGCGAGAGCACAAAAAAGCCCCATTTGAGCCGGTGCCCAGAAGCACTCTGTGCTGCCTAACGCAGCCCACAGCACTTTGCAGCCAGCGGCACCACATGGCAGCTTTCCCACTGTTGGAGGCACACATCTCAGGCTGGCTGGCAGGTCCCTGAAAGCAGGATTTGCCTCTGGATCTCTGAAAGACCTGGGATGTATGAGCGGAGTGTATGGATGGAGAGTACTGAGTATGTCTCTGAAGCAGCTCTCGTGCCTGATGCATTACCAGACTACAGAAACCAGCTAATGCCCATGAGCTGTGCAGGAGTGTAAGCACAGGAAGAGTTGTAAAAATAACTGGTTGTAGGGTAGAGAGCTTGCATTTTTAATGACTGCCTGTCCCTATGGAAGACTGTGAAATGAGGAAGAGCTGCCAGGCTGACCATTCTGACCAGGCATGCCCTTTGTGGATGGGGCAGTGCTGTATGTAGCTGCTGTCAGGTTTAAGTGCTATCTCCACTATGACAAGTCTCCCCTTTTATTGATATTGGAATTGAACCATTTTAATGCAGGATTTCCTCCAGCAAAGCAGAGAATGCTCAGGGCAGGTGGAGGGCTGGGGCAGGGCTGAGCTGACCCCCAGACAGTTCTCAGAGGAGACCTGATCTGAGCCGTGCTGCATGCCTGTGGGGTGTGCAGACGTGTGTGCATGTCTAGATGGCTTCTCCTGCGTGAGATGCCCCCATGCAAACTGCCCGTTTCCAATGCCTATGGTTTGGGGGCTCAATTTTGGGATCCGCAGCTCCCATACAATGCAATGGCTCCGTGTCGTTAGATCCAGTGTGCCATGGGTCTCATGCACTGGGCATGCAGAGTGGCTGCAGCACTCTCCTAATGCCTGGCCTGCACCACCTGACAACAGCAGGGAAGTTATTACTGGAACTAAGCTGGGAGAGGGAGATGCTTGCTGCCCCCGCAGGGAGTCAAGACCATTTGATGCTTTTATTGCTTCTTGAGGCTGTTATTAATTTTATTATATCACTTTGCATAATTCTTTTGTCTTCTGAAGCAGTGAAACAGGCTAATGCTGTTTGGGGTCTCAGGCAGCAGCTGTTTTGGGTTCTATTTTACCGTTAGTGCTCTGCAGAGGCCATTGCAGAATTCACTCGGCAGCAACAAATCCTTCATCCTACCTTCTAATTGGGACAGGGAATCTTTTATCTGCTCACAGCCAGGCAAATGCAAGCTGGGACTGGAAGCACCAGCAGCAGCCAGGTCCCTTTCATGTCCACAGCCCACTCCTCCTGGGGCTCTGACTCCCACAGGCCCCTCAGTGTGCTCCTGCCCCCTCCCACCAAAGAGCTCATTACCTGCACACAGACAAGGACTTTTCTGAGTTAATCCCAAAAGCCGCACTGCAGCCTCCTCAGGCCTATCCTGAACAAGCAGGGACAGGAGAAGGAACAGCCACAGCATGGCCATCTCTGCACTTCACCCCAAGCTGAGGCCCTTCCCACCTCCTGCTAGGAGCCCCCAGCTGATACTTCCCCCCCTGTTCCCAGCTGGACCCTCCTCCAGGCGCATCCAGGTTATCTCCTCCTGCACTCCTATTCCTGCAGCAAGCTGGTGGGCGGTGAGCAGTTAGGGGAAAGCTGAAATGAGCCATAGGAAGCAATGCACAATGATAACAATATCCACAGCGAGATCCAACCCCTCCTCCCCAGCAGCTCCAGGCATCTCCATTGCTGTTCATGCTTTTCTGCCAAGACCTCAGTGGGCCTGAATGCAGCAAGAGGGAACCTCGAGCCCCCAGCTTCTGGGTGAAAGGAATGAATGAGCCTTCCTAGGCTGCTCCAGCAGTGAAGAAAGCCATAGGGTCTGCACATGTGCTGGAGCTGACTCCTACTTTGCAGCTCAGTGATGATCCCTGCCATCGGGTGCAGCTGGGGCTCAGGACAGCCAGCAGGCAGAGTGAGCTAGCAAAATACCATTTATTGGTACAAATCAGACATCATGAAACAAACTTGCTTTAGAAAGAGCTGTCATGTTCTGCACAGATGGGCTGGACTCGAGCTATCTGGTCACAGGCAAGCGATCAGCAATGCTGGCAGACAGAGCGGGTGCACAGGTGTGGGGTTCTGGGGCTGCAGCCCGGCCCTCAGGCTCCTGGCAGCCTGGTGGAAGTCCTTGAGGAGAAAAGAGAGCAGCGGGAGCCGCGTGTCCTGTACAGGTGGGGTTAACCAAGGTGCTCAGGACTTGGAAAAATGGAGATGCAAGTGAGAACAGGAGAAGGGGAGAGAGCTGTCACCATGCTGGGACTCCTCTGAAGAAGGAAACTTCCTTTCAGATGATGTTGCCTCGGAGTTACCCAGCAGGGCCACACCCTGTGCATCTCCAACAGCCCTTCTGGCCATCCTGTGCTGTTTGCAGAGCAGGGACTGGTAGCATCCAGCATCCAGCTGCATCCTGGACTTTACAGCTCTGCACGTGTCAGGTGGCAGTTTGAAGGGAAGCCCACATCATGGCTGGGACTGAACTCAGAAACCAGACACCAGCTCTCAATCTGCAGCATCTCCTACTGAGTCCCAGGAGCGGGGCACTGGTTGCTGCCCACTAACTGATGCCACATTTGGTCTGTGTACATCTCCCTTCTTCCTGGGGCAGAAATACAGGCATGCAGCACAGGACATTCACACAGCCAGACAAGACAAAGTGACAACATTTACAGAGATGGATCACCCCTAAAGGGGACATAGGAATGGGTAAACTCAAGGCAGATTTGCTGAAATCTGCTTGCCTGGACCCCCAGCAGCACCTGCTGCCAACACAGCTCTGCAAGAGACAGGAGAAACGCCTGCTCCCCCCTTACCCCCCATCCTCCCTCATCCTCTCACTTCTTTCCCTACACCCAGGCAGCCCTACAAACTCTGGAGCAGTCTGTGAATGGAGCTGTGTGCTGTAGATGGACCCAGCAGCTGAAGTAAAGCGTAATGTGGGTGATCCAGGCCCAGCACCAGACACTATTTCAGGTCGTTGTTGATAACCACACTGTCAGGCATATCGTAGTATGTCGTCATTTTCTTCCTCTTGCCAAAGGTGGAAAAGCTGTTCTTGTTCTCCCGGCCTGGAACCAGGGGGCCATCTTTACTGGAAAGCAGAGTTGGGGTGCCGGGGATGTAGACGTTGTGCTGGTAATCTGGGGCTGGGATGTGCCCCGGGTACAAGGGGCCATACTGGGGTGCCCAGACACTGTTGGTGCCCGCTGAGGCCTTCTGAAACTCTGGAGAAAAGATGGGTGTGAGGACGGCTTGTTGGAGTCTGCACCCCTTTTCAGGGGGAGGGTCACACCCATGTCCCAGAACACTCATGTGTCACCACCCTCCCTCCTTCCCGGGGCTCTGGGCAGCCCTGTGCACACTGCTGAGGGCAGGGTTGTGTCACCCCAGGAACATCGTCTGGTTCTGGTCTCCCACCCCAGCACCCCCATACTGACCAGAGACTGGGGTCACCAGTGTGCACAGCCTCTCGTGCTCCTTCTGCAGGGCTCTGCGGATTTCCCCTACGTCCTCCAGACTCTGGGAGCTAAAGAGAAGAGACCAATTTAGCGCTGCATCAGTGGGAGCGTCCCCATCCCCACAGCCCCTCCACCTGTGCCCACAGGTCCCGTACCTCTTTAGCGCAGGTCGTTGCATGCTGGGAGGCAGCCAGTCTGTGTTGGGCTGCTTTATCTGGAAACACAGAGTGGGGAATGTCTGTTAACCTTCAGTAACCAGCAAGACCCCAACTCCTCCATCCCCTCTTCCTGTGGGAAGCTCCAATTTTACAGACATGGAAACTGAGGCAGAGCTAATCCATCCCCCTCCCTTCTGGGACCTCCACTCAGGGCACTGGGTTGCCACAGAGGCAGACTTGCTCACCACCTGCGTGGGGGTTCCAGTGCCAAACTCTGCTCTGGGGAGAGAGAGCAGATTTTAATTCTAAAAACCCTTTTATGCAGATGTGATGATGACTTCACCCAGGTCTCCAGCACCTGGGGTGAGGGTGCAGAATGGGCAGTGTGCTCAATGACCTGGGGCTGTAATATCCCATTAACACAACAGGCAAAGCCAGCGGTGCAAGGAGATGCAGAGGGAGAACCTGCTGGAAGCGAGTCCTGTGCTCTCCTTGCAGGGCTGTTTCATTAGAAGTCCAAAGTAAGTGGATTAGATGCTTCATCACTCTCCAGCTTTGTAATCGTGTTTTGGACAGAGTCTCTCATTGGGAAAATGAGGCATCCCCGATTTCATTACCTAACAAATGCTGACATCAAAATCCCACCCTGAGATCTCCACTTCCTCCCCAGCAACAGAGCCCATGGCTGTAGTGCCTGGATGTGGACATGACTGGGTCCTGTTCCCCGCTGCATCCCCTGGCATGAAGGAGCACAGAGGTGTCCTGGTGTGGAGATGGTACCTCACCCCCCCCCACCCCAGGCACTGAAGCAGCTCCATGGCCTCTAATGCACACAGAAGGTGGTGGATAGAGGATTCCATCTCACCCCTACTTTTCCCCATAGGGAATCTCGGTGGAGCATCCCCACAACCAACCCTATCCTCCGTGAGGACCAGTGCCTGATTCCTTCTGAGGGCTGAGGGGTGAGACCCCCGGGGGTAAGGGATGGAGGAGTGCAGTTCCGGCCCTGTGACCACCTCACCTGCTTGGAGCTGTGGAGGGGCTGCCCTGGCCGGGACCGCTTCCCAGCTGCGGGCAGGTTCCCAGGGCCTTTCTCATTGTTGCGGGGCAGGCTGCAGGGCTTGAGGAACATGAAGTCACTCTGGGCAGACTCTGGTCCGAGGCACAGCTTGTAGCAGTAGCCTGGGGGGCCACCATCGGGCACATCGAGGTGGGTGGCTGTGCTGGCACCAGGCTGTGCTGCCAGGTTGGATGTCTTGAGGCCATCGGGAGAGCGCCTGGGCCCGGGGCAGCAGCAGCAGCCATCACCCTGCCAGGGGTATCGCATCCCACGGCACCGGATGGCTGTGAGGATGAGGATGGCCAGCAGGAAGGTGAAGGAGATGGAACCCAGGGACACCAGAAGGTAGAGGGTAAGTGGAGAGGAGGAGGAGGCTTCTGGGGGGAGGCTGAAGTTGCTGAAGTCAGAGAGAGTCTGTGGCATGGTCTCCACCACGGAAAGCAGGAGGGACACAGTGGCCGAGAGCGATGGCTGCCCTCCATCCCTCACCTGCACTACCAGGCGCTGCCGGGCTGCATCCTGCTCCAGGAAGGAGCGGAGGGTGCGCAGCTCACCTGTGTCTGGTGCCAGGCTGAACAGCGTGAAGTCAGTGGCCTGGAGCAGCTGGTATGACAGACGGGAGTTCAGCCCTGCATCTGCGTCCACTGCTGACACTGTGCCCACCAGGTAGCCAGGACCAGCAGAGCGCGGCACCAGCTCAGTGGCCACAGAGCCATTGCGCGGCATGGGGGACACGATGACGGGAGCGTTGTCATTCTGGTCCAGCACGAAGATGTGCACAGTGACGTTGGCACTGAGCGGGGGGAAGCCCGCATCCTGTGCTTGCACCTGGATCTGGAAGCTGCGGATCTGCTCATAGTCAAGGGAGCGTAGGGCATACATGTGTCCGCTGTCTGAGTTGATGGACACATAGGTGCCCACGGGCATGCCATGGATGTGCCCATCGGTGATGGAGTAGGACAGGTAGGCGTTCTGCTGGCAGTCAGGGTCCAGAGCACTGACGGAACAGATGGAGGCCCCTGGCGCGTTGTTCTCCATCACGTAGACACTGTAGGAGGGCTGCAGGAAGTGCGGGGCATTGTCGTTCACATCGGACACCGGCACAGTGAGGGTGCTGCGGGTTAGCAGGGCGGGGGATCCCATGTCCCTGGCTGTGATGCTGACATTGTACTCGGACACTGCCTCCCGGTCCAGTGGCTCCGTGGTAACCAGTGTGTAGTAGTTGCGGAAGGAGGAGCGGAGCTCGAAGGGCACACTGGGGCTCAGCTCACAGCTCACACGCCCGTTGTCCCCGGAGTCTCGGTCCAGAACACTGATGACTGCGATGACGGTGCCCGGTGGGGCATCTTCCTGCACTGGCGTGGAAACTGAGGTGAGGGTCACCTCAGGTGCATTGTCATTCACATCGAGGAGGTGCACGAGCACCCGGCAGTGCACAGCCACCGCCGAGGGCCCACGGTCCTTGGCTTGCACATAGAGTTCGTGCAGGCTGGCACGCTCGTAGTCCAGAGGGCCCTTCAGCAGTACCTGCCCACTGCGGGGTTCCACACGGAAGAGCTCTCGGACGCTTGGTGGCGCGTGCCCACTGAAGGAGTACTCAATCTCCCCATTGGGGCCCTCGTCCAGGTCGGTGGCATTCAGCTGGATGACCAAGGTGCCAACAGGGGCATCCTCAGGCAGGCTCACTCCGTACGAGGGTTGGTCAAAGGCAGGAATATTGTCGTTGGCGTCCAGCACGGTGACGAGGACATGGGCTGTGCCCGAGCGCCTGGGGATGCCACCATCGAGCGCAGTGAGCAGCAGCCGGTGTGTGCGTTGCTGCTCGCGGTCTAGGGCGCGCTCCAGCACCAGCTCTGCAAACTTGCTGGCATCGCTGCGTGTCTGCACCTCGAGCGAGAAGAAGCCATTGGGGCTGAGCTGGTAGGTGTGCACCGAGTTGGTGCCCACATCGGGATCCTGGGCGCTCTCGAGCGGGAAGCGGGCACCCAGCATGGCGGACTCAGCCACCTCAAGCACGTACTCCTGCCAGGGGAAGGTGGGAGCGTGGTCATTGATGTCCAGAACCTCCACCTCCACACGGTACAGCTCCAGAGGGCTCTCGACGAGCAGCTGCAGGTGGAGCAGGCAAGTACCGCCTGTTTCGCACACCTCCTCCCGGTCGATCCGCTCGTTCACAAAGAGGATCCCGTTCTCCAGGTTCACCTCCAGGTGCTGCCTCGCCCCGGCCCCGGCCACAATGCGGAACCGCCGCGCCGACAGCGTGGACACGTCCAGCCCCAGGTCCTCGCCGAGGTTGGCCACGAAGGCTCCGTGTTCCAGCTCCTCGGGCACGGCGTAGCGCAGCTGCCCACCCGTGGAGTACGGCGCGGCCAGGACGGAAAGGAGGAGGAGGAGGGAGGGAAGAGAAGGCTGTCCCCTCCCGCAACCTGCCCCGGTCCCCATGGCCCCGCAGCCCCCCTGCAGCCCACCCGCCGTGCCCGTCCTCGCTCTTCTGAGGGGTTCCGGTCTGCCGGGGTCGGCGGGGAGGGCCGTTCCCGGTGCTCCGACCCAGCAGTACCGGCCCCCACCGCGGTCTCCGCTTAACCCCTTCCCCGCCGGAGCCGCTCTCAATAAGGGACGGGGCTGACCCCGGAGGGAGGCGACGCCGAGCTAGAAGAGAGCGGAGCCTCGGTGAGCCCGACCGCTGCCCCGGCCCGGGGTGCCGGTGTTACCCCGCAGCTACAGCGCCCGTCCCCGCGGTAAGATTAAGAGGAGCGCGGATGGCAGCGGCTGCCAAATCCCCCGGCTGCGTCCCCCCGCCGTGCCGGTCCTAACCTTTAGCAGATGGTTAAGCCCCTCCAGACTTGATTACATTTCCCCGCACACCGTTTTCCTTGTAATGCGGAGTTTTTAATTACCGGAGCAGGGGGATTACAGCCTCGGATAAAGCTGAGCCCATCGGCTCGGAGGCACTGAGAGACCCCCCCCCCCCCGGCCCCCGCCTGCCTCCGCCCCCGACACCCCCTCTACCCTCAGCCCCGCGCCCGTCGGTACCGAACGCTGCTCCCTCCCGATCCCCGTCCGCGATCCCACCGGGATCAGAGCTCCGGGCTCTCCCAGCAGCGGGGACACGGGCACAAACTTTCCTCCGGCCCCGAAGCGGGAGGAGGGCACGGACAGAGCCCCGGTTCGCGTCCGGCCTTCGGAGGACGACCCCCGCCCCGCCCGGTACCGGACCCGGAGGACGATCCTCGCTGCGCTCTCTCTCCCGTAGCTCCGAGACTCCCGTTAGCGGGACGGCGCGGACAGCCGCCCCCCGGTGCTGAGGTCCCGGATAATCCCCTAACGATCTAGTTAAGGGATCGGCGGGGCTCGGAGCGGCTTGAGCTGAGCACGGATATTTTACCGCCTTTGTCTCTGCCTCCCGGCCCCCGGCGGGCTCCCGCGGAAGGGAATTGCCGGCTCCGAGCGGCCCCGGGGAGTCCCGCGTGGGAGGCGGTGCGGGGGGCGATCCCTCAGGCAGCGGGGCTGGGGGCGTTGTGGGACGGGGAGGGGTGAGACGGACCCCGAGAGCGCAGCGCGACCCACTCGGGACGCGGCGCTCGTGGGGCTGCCGGGGAAGGCAGCGGGGAAGGGTGGGGTGGCAGCGGGGTGGCAGCGCGGGGCGGACGGGTGAAAAGAGCCGGCGCAGGGTCACGCGTGAGCTCGGACCCGAGAGAGAGCGGTGGGGTCGGGACGATCCTGGTAAGTGAAGCCCAAGCTGTATCGCAAGCGCCGATCGCTGCCGGCACGTTTTCTGCACCACCTTCCGAGCCAGAGCGACCCCTCCCCATTTCATCCTCCTTATCCCTGTTGCGACCCCACAACCCCTGATCTGTCCCCTCGTCCCTGATCGGCCGTGTCCGCCCCCCACCCTCCCCCTTCCCGTACGCCCCCCAAATCGCAGATCTGTATCTCCCCCAGCGCTAC
Source organism: Perdix hodgsoniae (assembly GCA_035772895.1). Lineage (NCBI taxonomy): Eukaryota > Metazoa > Chordata > Aves > Galliformes > Phasianidae > Perdix > Perdix hodgsoniae. The sequence continues at coordinate 24,429 of JAPSGF010000133.1, forward strand.
CGAAGCTAAGACGAACGGGGGAGGGACGCTCCAGTGAGCTCGGAGGAACGCTCAGGACGGAGAGGTATTGGCCGGGGGGGGTTCCTGGGGGTCTTGTTTTCCCACTCCCGTTTCCAACCAAGTGCGTTCCGGGAAATCCTCGGAGCTGTTTTCACCCTTTTGTTTAATTCAGATTTAAATATTCATTCTCCTCCCCTCGGGTACGATGTGCTTCGGGAGGAATCCTCCCCCAGTCCCCCTCGGCTCGGTCCTATTTGTGCTTCTCCAGCTCTGCTGAGCGATATCCCCCAGTGCAGCTCATCACTTTTTCCTTTTTGGGGAGGTAGGGAAGAATCTATCCCTCTTCGCCCTTGTTTTTGTTTTTCTATTTCTTTTTTTCCCCTAAGGAAGGTAATAGGACAGCCCCAATAGCCCCTCTTCCCCACCTCCCCAAACCCTGCCCCATTCCCCCCCC
>JAPSGF010000133.1:24892-108650 GCA_035772895.1 Perdix hodgsoniae
CGGGAGGGGGGAGGGGTCATGGCAGTGGACAGCAGAATGGGAGAGATGGCACGGGGGCAGCCCAACACCCCCCTAACACCCCGCTCACATCCCGTAGATTTTATATTCTCCCTTTCATTCAGGGGAGCATTCAGCCCCGGTTCTCATGGGGTAAGGAGCCAGAGCACAGCTAGAAGCTCGCTTGGGAAGGCGCTGGAAGCCACAAGAAGGGGGGCTTGGCTTGCTGCGAGACGCCTTGGCACAGCAGCGGGTGGCCGGCTGCCGCGGGTCAGCACTGATGTGCCTTGACAGGGCGGCTGGCAGATCGGGACGGGATGCAGCAGGAGATGCCGCAGGTTGAGCCGCTTCAGAAAAGCCACGCAGGGAGCAAAGCGGGGGGGAAGCACCCCACTGCCAGCCAGCGCCAAGCCTCACTGCCACTCCACGTCCCTGCCCACCACTTTCTGGGGCAGAAGATCTGGAAGGGAATCGGTGTCCCTGACAGACTTCGTATCCCCTCCCCCAGCTCCCCAAGGCACCCGTGTGCCCAGCCATGCGTATGGGTTTGTTGCTCCCTTCTTGCTGGGAGCCAGAGCAGCTACAGTTTGCATTGCCCGTGAGGGAAAGCACAGCGAGGGCTCCTGCTGGAAGCTGGGAATGAGCCCGCTGCTCACTGGACTACAGCTGATGAGCAGCACAAGGTCAGACACCTGAGGCTTGACTACTGGTAGCCACCAGGATCCTTCCCTGGTGAAGCTTCTGCTCCTGCCATCCCTTGGGAGGAGAAAGCAGTGCCCTGAAGGGGATGGTGGCCATCTCAGTGTGCTATCAGTGCTGGTGGGGCACCCTGCCTGCCCTTGAGTGCTAGGATGTGAAGCATTAAACATATATCAAGCCATGCTACAACTGTGCTGGCATCCCCAGTATGAGAGAGACATTGATAAAATGGAGCAAGTGCAGTGGCAGCCACTGATAGTGACACAGACAGTGTCCTGAGGAGAGGCTGAAAATGCATCAGCCTGGAGAAGAGAGCACGGAGTGGGATCTAACTGCCCTCTTTATTTCTCTAAAGGAAAGATGGAGCCTGTCTCCCTTCAGAGATGCACAGAGACAGGATGAGAAGCTATGGGCACAGACTGGACTGGGAAAATTTCTGTTAGATACTGGGAAAAGAGCTTTACTGTGAGAGTGGTAAAACTCTGGCATAGGGACCTGGTGGGGCTAGGAACTGCCATCCTTGATGAGGTCCTGATACAGCAGATCTACCAGCCCTGCTCTGAGCGGGGCTGGGACAACAGACCTCCAGATGTCTGCAATGACCAAAGCTGCTCTGGGATTCTGAAAGCCTCGTGCTGTAGCAGCCCACTCCAATCAGAGGTAAAGTGGTCACCAAGGCAAGGGGCACTGATGCGCAGGGTATGTCAGTAATACTTTCTTGCATCCTCCCTACAGGACACAAACTTCATGGCAACTCAGAAAGCCATTGTGTCTGTTCCCATTTCAGAGGGGGAGATGTTCTTGCAATCCCAAGACTGCACAGAGAGATCACTCCATAGCTGCTGCCTTCTTCCTCTGGAATTGGCTCCAAGCAGAAAGAGAAGAGCTGGGTCTCCGTTACCCTGGGAATTGTTCTCTCCTAAACATCTTCTGGGAGGTTTCTCCTAGAATACCCTGGGAGAAGATCACCTCTCTTGGGGCACTGGGAAGGGAGGGCTCAGTGAGTGGGGATGAGATGGCGGGCAGTGGTAAGATGTTTGGAGGAGAGATGGTGCCCCCCCTCTATCAGGCAGCGGGTTTCTGGAATGCTGCATACAGTGCCTATGTCCCGAGTTTTGGCAGAAGATGAAACCAACCAACAAACAAAACCACTGATGTAAGGAACTTCCAGGGAGAAGCTGAAGTGAGGCTGCCTCAATTGTGCAGAAAGAAGGAGGGCTGACTGCAGAGCCAGGGAGGTGTGACAAGGAGGAAATGCTGGGATAAAAGGACAGCTGCAGGCACATAGACCCCTGTGGGGCAGACAGCTCTGTGTGTTGATGGGTGAGAGGGGGGTCAGGCTGTCTGAACTGCCGATGGTGTCCTCAGACCCACGTAGAACAGATTTGTGTTCATCAGACCCAGATTCCCCACAGTATCTGGATGACATGGGGAGATTGTTTCTGGGGAGAGGGCTTCGGAGTGACTTCACATCCTCCAGCTCAGGACAGCTGTCCCCACTCTGTGAGTGATGCTACAAGAAATTTGCCCTGCTCTTCCTTACGGTCCTGCAGCCACAAGGATGATGCATGCTGCCAGCTCCCAAAGGACTACGGGTCATAACTCTAATATAACTCCAGCAGCTTCCCTTGTTGGAGCACCCTGATCCTGGGCCTAGAACCTGAAACCTCTCCTCTCCTTGTGGGAATTGGGTTCAACGTGCCCTTGCCCACTCCCTACGTACCTCCTTGCATCTACACCCGAGCAACAAACACGTGTCTGCATTTCACTTCAAAGCCCCCTGTCTCTGGGCTAGGTTGGCTGTTTCAGGAAGGAAAGGCAGAAAAAAAAAAAGAAAAAAGAAAAACAGACATTTTCTCCTCCATCCCCATTTCTTTTGTAGCCATCTGCTTCTGTGGAGCCACTGTGGACCTCTGGGGATTCATCTCTGGAGAGGAAATTCCATTTTTTCCAGCTCTGATCAGCCATGGGAATTTTTCCAGCTTCCCAGTCCCCCCCTTCACTTTCTTTCAAGTCCTCGTTCTCAGGTCAGGGACCACTCCTACCTGCCCCCCAGCCCCCCAGGACAACCCCCTGAGATGCCTCCAGCATCCCCCTCTGCTCCCAGGAGCTCCACACATCCCTCTCCCCCCCCCCCCCAGCCCTACTTCTTTCCTCTCTGTCGGGGAGATCAGTCGCCCAGGGTGCCGACACGCACGAGTCCGACCCCCCCGGGAGGCTGGGGGTGGCGTTCTGCCGCGGGAAGGCGAAGCTGCCATCAGCAGGAGCTTTGATCTGCAGACAATTACAGACGAGTGTAGGACCTCGCCTCGCTCAGCCAATAAATAATGGAATTCGTGCGTTGACACAGACAGATTCCCCCAAACTGTCAGAGAAGGGGAGACAGAGAGTGAGAGGAGGGCATGTGGGGAAGCAGGGAGCGACGGTGGGGGAGTCTGGGAGGCAGCGCTGGTGGGGGGAGCAGCACGGGGGGAGAAGGGTGAGGAGGACATATCTGGGGAGGGGAAGGAAAACCGGGCAGGAGCTGTGGGCAGGGAGGGGGCGATGCACGCACGGCAGGCTGGCAGCAGAGGAAAAATCGGGAGGTAGAAAAGAAAGAGGAGGAACAAAGGCATGGTCGTGTCGCTGGGCTCCACGCTGCCCAGCGGATGGCAGTGCTGTGGGCAGGGACCGGCTCCTGCCCTGCAAGGAGCCCCAAGGCACTCACACACGTGCGGTTTGGTTGGACTCTGCTGCCAGCTGAAATCTGCCCTGGGAGTACAGCTGCCCCAGAGCAGCCCTGTGGTCTGTGCTCCTCCACTCCTCCCCATCTTTTCCCCTCTCCAGCCTGGGGCTGTTTGCTTTCTAGCTGATGATGGTTTTTGCTTTGCTTGCAATGAAGAAACACCCCCTCGCGCTCACAAACCCATGGAGCCCTCCAGCCACACACAGATGCAGGAGTAGATCTGGCAGCATGGGAGAGAGACAGGGGTTGCCTCCTTATCACAGAATGATTTGGTTTGGAAGGGACCTCAAAGGTCATTCATTTCCAACCCCTGCAATGGGCTGCATGCCCCCTACAAGATCCAGCTGCCCGTGGCCCCAGCCAGCCTGGCTTTGGGCACCTCCAGTGATGGGGTGCACAGCAGCCTCCCACTTTTCTCTGAAAGAAAGAAGGGGGAAGGCAGCCCCACATCGTGTGTGGTGCTCAGCCTCCACATAGGGCTCCAACCCCACCCCCTAATATGAGATCAGGGAGGAAGAGGGCTGGAAGAGAAGATGTGAGAATAAAATGGAGTTTCCTTTTCTCTGGGGTCTGCCGTGCTGCCTGAGTGCTTCTCCAAACACTGCCATCAATGTTTAATGGGATGGAGCAGCAATGGGCAGGCTGAAGCTGGCAGCATCCACCTGCCTGCCTGAGCTGAGGTGCGTGGTGGGCCAGTGGCATCCTGCACTTTATGAGCACCCACCCCAAGCAGGGGCCTCGCACCCTCCACTGAGGTGCTGAACCCAATAGAAATACCCCTCCTTCTCCAGCCAGCTCTCAGCTGGGCCTTTTCTAACCCCTGAAGAGGCTGCACAAAGTGGGCTGCAGGTGAAGTGACAGCAGAGGGCACAGAGAAGCCAGGCACCATCTGTTGGTGGCAGGAAGAGTGGCCAAGCTGAGATCCACCTCCTCCTGGTGAAACCCCAACATCTGCAAGGGCAGATCCAACACCCTCCAGCATGAGGTGAGAGTGCTAGCAAAGAGCCAAAGAAATGCTGCTCGAGTGCTGGGGGCAGAGCAACGGATTAAGACTCTGCAGCAGCACCAGGCAGCAGTGGGAGCAAAGAGTTAACGCAAAGTGTGCAGGGAATGCTATCTGTCTCTTCTCTAAATATTATTTCCTCCCATGAAACCAGCTTTTCATCCTTGGCTAGAGGCAGCTCCCGCTGCTGGGAATCCGGCAGCAGCTTGTATCTGTGGCTGCACACACCACTGCTCCCAGCACGCGTGCAGGCAGAGCTGTGCTCCCCCCGGGACAGGGACAGTAGCCCCGGCACAGGGACCAGCAGCTGGTCTCCCTCAGTGCCAAGAGGGGGTTTGGTTCAAGGCTGCAAACGGCCCCAAGCTTCAGCTTAGGGAAAGGGCTTTAATCGAGGGACAGAAGATGTTAAAAAAAAAAAAGGGGGGGGTGGAAAAAAAGCCCTCTCCTACCGTGCTGTACTGCAGAGGGATTTCCTCCCCCATCTTCCATGGGAGGCACAGAGTGACAGAGAAATGCAGGCAGTGGGCTCTGAAAGGCTCCATCAGACCTGGAAATGAGAGAAGGGCACAGAGGAGCCCCTCACCCCAGTGTGTGCTGTGTGCTCCATGGAGAAACCAAGGTCACAAACTGGGAAAGCCAAAGGGTGCAGAGCAGCCTCTGTCCTTTCCCCAGGTTCTCTGTTGGACCACGGCACGGCCCAAAAGCATTTGTCCGATCATCTTAACTCAGGCTGCAGGTCTGGTTGTCCGCAGAGCTGGTGGCTGAGATAAAATGGCTGCTACTAAATCTTGTCTGAAACAACCTAAACTTTTAATGCGCATGAAACAGAACCATGGCAGCATCCCTTTGCTGCCCCAGAGGGCACAAAGGCACAAGCGTCTCCTCTCTCCCATTCAGCAGGAGCCACGTGCTGCAGTCTGAGCAGCGCTGGGTACGTGGCTGGAATGAAAGTTGCCTTCCAGCTCGAGTGCTCAGGGAGTGTTTGCTGAAGTCTGAGGATTGCCAAGTTAAAAGGGTCAAATCTCCAAGGACAGTTGTATCTGACTGGCTATATATCATTTCAATAGCATCTTCAATGGGGATTATAATCTGAATTGAAGTGGAAAGACCTGAGGCAATGAAGCTGTCAGCAGTCTAAGATTAAGGAATTAAAACAGCAGCAGAGCATTACAGGATTTGTTCTAGATGTATTAGAAAGAGCAGGCTAAACACACTTCAGCCCTCCTCGGGTCGGAAATTTCATAAAAGTACAGAGAAGGGCAAGAACAAGGATCTCATCAATGTACATAAAAGAGAGAGGAGAGAAAGGGAGCAAGACAGAGCTATGAAAACCCAGCCACGCAAAACATAAATCCTAACTGGAGATGGAAATGAGTCACACAAGTAAATAAAAGCAGAAATGAAGAGGATTTAGGGGAGGGCAGAGGTGAAATGACACTGGAAGCCAGTAGACAGGGTAAAAGTGGCCCTTGATATATGAAGGCTGGTAAATTCTGGAATGCAGCCTGGTCTACTCTTGGACAGCCTAATGGAAATGCAGGTCCCCAGAGCTGTCCACCCTTTTCCCCCCTCCCAATTCCTCACACGCATCTGAAGAGCCATTTTAAAATCCAAAAAAAATGGCAGTAACTGCCTGCAGAGGGGAAAGCTGGCAGCTGAACAAGTACCCCTAAGGGAGAGGACAGGCAAACTCTGCCTTCGCCTCTGTGGAGCACCCCTGAAGGCACCAACAGCTCTGTGCACCACAGGAGACATCGGCTCTCAAAACAAAGAAGGACTCAAACTCCCACCAAAGGGCCAATTAAAACTATCCATTTATTCTGGGCAAATCGCACACACTGTTCTTTCATTTGCTCTATCCTAGATCAGCCCTGGGGAGGAGCTTCTCCCCTGGATTAAAGATATCAAAGTTATGGCACAAAACACAAAGAAAACCAGGGAAGTATCCCTTACAGATAAAATACATTGGAAAATGTCAGTAACCCGGACTCCATGCAGCCCCCAGCCCTGCTTAGCACAAGCCAAAAGGTTCAGGCTGTACGAAACAGCACTGCTCACCGTGGCACAATTCCTTCAATTACGTGATCCAAAAAGAAACTGAACGCCTCTCTGCACCTCACAACCTCAGAACAATGATGCCCAGCTGACAACTAAAGTAATTCTGAACAATGCCATCTTTACAGAACTGCTGCACTTTATTGACACAAAACTATACCCAGCAGAACAGTTCCCTGCATACACAAGGCTGAAGAGCACTGATGAGCAGCCAGATCTAGGACACAGAAGGAGATGGGAAGCTAAAGACAGGTGGAGTTTGTTCTGCAGCACAGGTAGAGCATAGAATCGCTTTTCAACTCCTCTGGTCAACTTCTACTGGGAGATTTACATACAAGTCCTCAGTCAAGTCTTAAAAGAATTATCCAAAGTCCCCCGGGTAAAAACAATCTGCTTCAACAAAGAATAGAGTCCAGAGCTTCTCAGTGATTCTTTTTGGTTGAGCCGAAACCAGAGAAGCCCATCACAGCTGCCATTTCATCATCCTCTTCAAAAGTCAAATCTTCCTCTGCCCTCCTTTTCTTTTCTCTCTGCTTCTCCTTCTTGTAGGCTTTGGCCTTTTCCTCCTGCAGCAAGGAAGAGAACAGCAAAAAAATCTGAACTTCCTGAGCTAGGTAAGCTTTTAAGACACCGGGCACTGCACAGTTAACTCAAAATCCAAGTCCTACCAGCATAATCCAAATTGTATCTGAAGAAATAAAACAGCCAGCAGAAATCTTGGCCTGCAGCCTCCCAGGAGGTTTCCCACTGCCTACAGACCACCCACTTCCACCCCAGGAGGGAAGTCTCACACAGAGGATGCAGCCAAAGCAATGCACCATGAAATCATCAGCTCTCACTTCCAAGCAAATGGCAGAGGTTTCACCTGGAATCAACAGTGAGGTGAGAAGGGGCTGCTTGTAAAGCAAAAGGCATTTCCATCACACAATGGCTGTGATGCTGAATGTCACTGCCTGTTGGCTGTCAGTGTGACAGAGTGACAGCTGCTCACTGGAACAGAAGTTGAGCTCTAAGTGGCTTTGGGGGTTTTGGCACCAAAGAGCTTGCACTGCACTAATCAAAGTGCTTTGCTCTGTAAGGATCACAAGCCCTGGAATGGTTCCAGGCTGGTACTGGGCGACACACAAGTATGGCTCCAGCTCCCAACTTAGCAACTGATCCTGCCATTCCCATCACCATCCTCTGCTCTGCAACTATTGAAGACAGCCAGGCCCTGGAGAAAACTGCACCAAAAGCTGATGATGATGATTTCTTTGTTGTCATGCATAGATTGGCAATAGCTTTTCTACCCACTGCATGCTCAGCACTGCTAAGGCATTGTCTCCTGCCTCCCCCAAACTAAGCAGGCTCAGCAGCACCAAGGCCTGCTCCAGGGCAGAGCATGGGTCTGCCAAACATTAGGACTTGCACACTGTGAAGCAAAGCTGGGAGCTCCAGCAGGGAGACTCAAACATGCAGCACGTCTGGTTTTTATGACGGCTGATGGAGATGCACACAGAGAAGTTCCTTAACTGTAAGAACCCTGTCAGTTGCTTCTCAGATATAAAGTTGACCTTCATTTCAGTGAACTTGCACTTAAGCCCAGGTTTGAGAGGAATCTGATGCCTTTCATTGCTTCCACGCACATCCCACAGCACAGCACACCGCTCACAAAGCCCTTCTTCACTTGGGGTGGCCACACAAAAGCAATGTGTCACAAGCAGAAGGAATTGGCAATCCCCAGAACCATGGCACACCTCATGAAGACCAGGGACAAGTATACTGGTCTGTTTAACAGAGCACGTAAATTCAAATACAAGTAATAGGACACAAAGAAGGTGCAGTCAGGGCTGCAGTACTCTCAGTTGAAACTTTAAGTATCAAAAGTAAATAGCCTCGTGTATAAAGAAGAAAAAAGGATTTCCAGGGACCACAACAGAAATTATTTTTAAGAGAACAGGCAGCAAGTAAACAGAGCCACTCAGAGCAGCAGATTAGAAGCCCACACCGCCAAGTACAAGATCTCTGCTAAACAGGATAAGGAACCAGGGCTGCATTCCTCAGGGGTTCTGCTTTGCCAGCTGTTGCCCACGCTCACCTCCTCACGGAGTTCCTTCATCCTCTCTTCAAAGTCATAGTCCTTCTGCTTCTCCTCCATCTTCTTCTTGTTCACCTCAAAGCGCTTCTTCACCTGGTCCAGTGTGGAGCGCTCCACCCTCATGGACATGCCCAGGTTTCTCTGGTCTGGAGGAACACAGCTAGCCATATTCAGCAACATCCTTAGCCTTTAAAGGTCTCCCCCTTGCTACCAGTTCAGCTATCTCAGCACAGCACCCCACTACCACTCAAAGCACAGGGAGCAGCTTTGTCCTCGTGTTCTCATGCAACAGAGGTCAGCATGACACTGCCCAGATACCAGGGATTCCTCTGAACACCATCTTTCCCTAGGGACACACCAGGTAACTCAGATTCAGCCTGGAGACTCACACAGCAGTGCCCTCTTCCCCTCCTCCCCTGAAAGGCATACCCTTCATTTGGTTCATGTTGCATGCATTGGGATTTCTTATGTCAGAGATGAAGTGGGATTTAAGGGTATACCAGAACTCAGACAAGTCAGTGACTAGAGTGATCCTTGTATTACTCATACCAAAGAGGATGCAACCTTTTAAGGTTCCATATTAGGGAGCTCCTGATCATGCTGGTGTTCTGATATTTCTGGAAGTTTTTATCTTGGACCAGGGAAATAAGGATGGGAGCATTGAACAATGGTTCAGAAAAAAAAACTAGCAAGCTGGTTTCCTTTGACTGTGAGAGAAGCTAAGGAAGCACCTTGCAGTAAGAGACCCTGAGTACATGGGACATTTCCAGCTAAAGCAAAGCAATGAAATATTAAGACAGGCCTTTAATTTAGTGTCTTTTTAGTGCAGATTCCCACTCGTGAATGAGCCCAGTGGGAAAAGGTCACCCCCAGCTATGCCTCCAGCCCACACTGCCTGGTGGATCCAAACAGTCTGTTGATGTTAGCAACCATGCACAGATCTGTCCCAGGATTACAGCAGCACTAGAAAGCTCAAACTATGCACCAGGAACTAGCAACAGTGCAGATAGAACAAACTGAATACAGTCGTGTTTCATTGCTGGATCTCACTGCTCCCAGATTTACTCACATTGTACCAAAGAGCTTTCCACTTTCCAAACAGAGCTCAAGCCTTCATCTCAGGACCTTGCACAAAGACACACCAGGCTTCCAGATTCTCTCAAACAGACTTACTGCAGATCTTTCACTATCAGACAAAGTGCTTCTTTGTCATCCTCCCATTCTCATAAAAGTACATGACCTAAGTGCAATGGATTTCCGGCCTCAAGCTACAGAAAATTTGCCCTTGGTTTTTCTTTAAAGCCTCCCTATTTCTAAAAGGTTCCAACACCAAGGAGCAGACTCCCACTAAGGAAAGGAAAGCTGAGTATTTGTATGTACAAGAGGCTGGACAGGTCTGCATCACATACATCACCCTCTTTTTGAAAAAGAGTCATTTGGTGACTTACACAGAGAATCAAAATCATCTTTAGGAGCAGAACAGCATGCCAAGAGCGTGTCACTGTGTCCTTTTGCTCCTTTACTTACTCCACTTTCCCCACTCCCTGAATGTGCCAAGTAAAAGTAATACTGCCTTGTGGGTCAATTCAATGAAGTCCTGTTTTGACTGCATTCTACACTGTCGTCTTATTCAAGCAAAACACAGCAGAAAAACAGGCAAGAAAAAAAAGCATCCAGTTTTCTTTTGCTACATTAACTGCATGATCTCAACAACAGGGAAAAAACATGAATCCGTGTGGTTTTAACCATGTGTATATATGTATATATACATATACACATTTATATATATGCACTCTGGAAAGCCTATCTTTGTGATTGCATCTGGACAGCTGCACGGGACAGCAACAGCATCACACAGCATGTTGGGGGTCATCCTTTCCCACTTCTGATTCTGCCATACTTCAGCAAACCACATCTTCCACCCTTGTAAATTCTGATTCCTACCCTGGAGCTCAGAGACCAGCTGGTCCTGAGCTTCACACTCATATTCTATGAAAAAGAAGCTTACAATCCAAAAATAGGCTGGTCAAAGAAATTCTTAGATTGGTGAAAGGTCCATACTTTTCACTTATCTAAGAATTTATTTAAGTTTCAATGCTATTTAAAAAATTCTCTCTCTCCATATTTTCAGAGGAGACACCAGGATTTGCTGACCCTGAACTTCATGCATGCAGACACTCCGAGTGGAAAAAATAATTCTATCTAACCAGACTCACTATTTCTTCTGGGTTTATTCCACACAAACGGTCCATCAGCCTGAAGAAGTTGCCATGAGATAAAGACAACATCTCCACAGCTCTAAAGAGTAATCTGCCTACATCCCAATCACCAAAGCACATTTTCATCTATGAATAAATGTTCAGCACTCAGAAACTGGTGATGTACAAAGGGAACAGCCTACAGAGTTGCGCCAGCACTCCAACAATGCAGAATAATTGTCCTTACGTTTTTTGCCATTGATGTGATCCAAGAAGTTAATGGAGTCTTTCACCACGCAGTCACATACATTACAGTAATACCTAGCAAGGGAGAGGGAGGAAAAAAACAACACAACATTAACTCCAAAGCATGTGACAAACCTCACTATTTGAAATAATCTGAAATGCAAAATCTTCATGTTATTTGGACCTCCTAGTTCTAACTCAGACTGATGCTCTGGGCTGAATTCAAACCAATCCAATGTCACAACACCCAAAGTCCTAATTGGAGCAACTGTAACACGCACAATATCAGCAACTGCATCATCAAGATCAAGCTTTTGTTTAGAACACAACTCTATCCAGGCTGAGAAGGAAGTTATTTCAGGGAAAAGACATGCAAGGCTATACTCCAGACTCACAGAGCAATCTAAGCCAACGCTGCAGTTACCAGCCCTGATGTTGATGCCACTCCAAGAGATGATATAAACCGAAAAGGGTTGAATCATAACAATGATGGCCATAGCTTCTTGCCCTTCCAGTTGCAAAGAAGGTGGAATGGTCTCTGCAACATCCCAGTGCTCAGATGCCCTCCTCCACAGCCCGACTGGCCACACAGCCCAGGATTCCCCTTGGAGTCTCACTGCAGCCTGCCACAGACTCTCATCCAGCTGCAAGGCAAGTTTTCCCACGCCTATCACCTTGCAGAAGCAGCTTCCTACTTTCCACCCATCTTAACAGCTTTGGCACAGCTGGCATTTCTATCCCTGGCTACTGTTTAGGGCTCTGGCTGGCATTACTGATTACTAGGCTATGATAGTGAGGCACCAACAGTCATACTCTTAAAATGGCACCAATTTAATGCATGCTCATCAGCATCTGGATGACTTAGGGTAAGCTAAGAACCCTTTCAGCCTTTGGCCAAACATGTCTCTATTTTTTACAGGGGAACAGGACAAGATAACCTTTAAAGGTCCCTTGCAAATGAAATGATTCCACGATTCTATGATCCACACAAACAGCAACCAGATGCCACCCCTAAGAACTGCTATCAGGACATCTCTTTCTCCCACTCCCTCTGCTGATCATGCCTCACTGCAGGCTGGTCTCCTGACTAACAAAACCCAAGTGAGTAGCAGAGACCTACCTCAACTGTTTCTACAAGAGGGCAGAGCAACACTGATCTCAAGCCATAAGACTGGAAGTGGCTCAGCTTGCTGTGTCTCTTCCACACATTATCCTGAAGACACACCTCAGGTGTAATGCAGTAGTGCAGTAGTGCAGTACTATCTCACCAGGCTCAAACACAGGGGAAAAACACCCACCAGCACTTTGTAAGGGCTCACTGCTTTATCAGACCCCAGCGTTATCAACACAATGCAGATTCCAACAAAAAGGGCAGGACATACCCTCCCATCTCTGACTGAGGGGTAGTTTTGGTAATGACAATGGTTTTCCCCAGCTTCGATTCCAGGTCCACTTTGTAGTCTCGGTGCCGCAGAAGTTCCCTTTTGACAGGCTGAGCTGGTTTGCCTAAAACGTAAGCAAAAGTCTTAGGCATCTATCAGAAAAGGTCAAGCTTGCCCTGCTGGATTTCATGCTGCCCTTGACAAAGAGGAGTCTGCCAGAAACCCATGAACTACGCGATTTGTGCAGAAATTGCACTTGAGTTTTTGTTCGTTTTGTTGTTTGCTTGGTTTTTTCTTTGTTTTTTTGAGGTCACTAAAGGAAACCACCTCATTAGGTAAGCTAAAATTAAGACTGTTAGAAGAAACAGGCAGATCTGTGAATTATCTCCAGCTCTGACTTGGGTCATACTCTTGAGATCTTCCTGTTTCCAGGGGCTGATTATTCCTCTCCCTCCACAAAGAATAGGCCAATAGAGACAGAGATTTTCAGTAATTATTTTTGTCAGGGGAAAAAAAAACCACCCCAAAAAAACAGTGGCTAGCAAATGAAAAAAGAATTGGAGCAAACCAGCCTTGAATTGCTTCTATTTCCCTTTGAGATTTCATTTCTAGCTGCTCTATCCCTCCCAAGAGGGTTTGGGTGACTCACTGCCAAAAGAGCACAGCTTGCCTGCAGTCAGTACACTACACTACTCACCATCTTTCTTTTCTCTCTCCTCCGTGAGACGCTTCTCTGCAAGTTTCTCATATTCATCCTTGTCCCACTTTCGGCGGAAGTCCAAGTTCTTCGTCTGAGAAAGAAACAAAGTGCATTAACATTATCGTACAGTCTGATCAGATCTAAGGGGAGACTGAGAAAAGAGGTGGAATTGTTTGCCCTGTAAGGCCACTGCAGTGACTTAGGGGCACTACACCACATTCCCACATCCTTTGTTTTCATATCCAGGGACTAACAGGATAACACTGAGCATGCCTATATCTGCTTCTTCTAGATGGATGTCTTAGAACTGAACAAAGTATTGAATTTATTTTAATAGTTCCCAAGATGATCACCAGCCCCTCCTTTTGAAAAACAGGCACAAACGGCACTGAAACTGTTGGACCCAAAACTGCACAGGCACCACCTGATGAACACAAGGCAGTCATTAGCAGATTACATACACTTCTTCCAAAGATTAAATCTCAGTTACAAATACCAGACGAGGAAGACGGGAAGATACAGAAGTACAGAAGAAGGATGTATCTCCCTGCTCTCAAAGATATCAGCAATACATTTACCTGTCATGGCAACCAAAGCACTGAGTTTTCTACTGAATCACAGGAACTAGTTTGAGTCTTTAAACTGAGGCATGCATGGAGCAGAACAGAAGAATTTCTGAAAACTCCAGAAGTCGAAGTGGGACATGGAAATATTAGGAAAAGTTACTATGAAACACACAGTGAGCTGCCTCACTCCTTTAACTCCCCACTTAAGTCAATCGCAGAAGAGAAGCAACATCCTGAAGGCAGCCTGGCCCTCCATCAGCCCCGGAAGCACTTTAAACTGGGAATGACAAGGTAAACTGTGTGAAGAGAGGCAGAATTCGGGTAAAGCTGGCACCAGATTAATAAGACAACCAGGGTAAAACCCCCCACACCCAAAACAACAGACACCACTGCTGAGGGCGGAAGAGCCAAGAATGCTTTTTTCTATTTACACACCAACCTGGCACAGCACCTCCCCAGTGATTGCCCAGCAGGCAGCGAGGGACACATCCCACCACACCTAGCAATGGTCAGAGCTTACAGCTCACACACTTCTCTACCCTCTTAAGAAGAAAACTCCCATACTGCTAGATAGCTGCACTTCACTCAGAACGGCAGTGAGAGGCTCTCAGTTTCATATTAAAATAAGTACGGATGTATTTTAAAACACCTCCGGGAAAAGAAGACCCACACCCACCCACCACCTCTCTGCTCAGCCAAATCAAGAACCCAATCACAATCCAAAGAAAATAAATCCCATTTGAAGCTATAGCAGCAGCAGCAGCCATTTAAGGATTTCTCCTCTGGCAATCCTTCAAATGGAGTGAACAACTACTGATAAGAACGAAAGTACCTTAGGGAAGTGTAGAAAAATTCTCATTTATTCCCAGAGCTTCTAAAGCACTTTAAGCATGTCATAACGGGTTTTATTAACCACCCTGAGCAAAAGACAAGAAAATATCACAGAGTGCAAATTAATGTTTTGGGGTATTTTCCAGAACCTAGATTCTCCTGCATAGCAGCACATTATCACAAATCATAGCCTCTCAGAGCCCCGAGAGGAGACAACTGACTTGCTGCTCTACTCTCTTGTTGTAATAAAAGGGAAATTGCTGTTCATGGATCTTTTACCATCTCCCCAGTGCCAGCACAATGAAAGAAAGCAAACCCAGCTGTGAGCCGGGCATCTCTGACAAGATCTTGGATAGAAGTTATCCAAAGAACTTTTTTTCTTAATTGTTCTGATGGAGACAAGGATTGCTGCTACGCCAACCTCTTTTTCCAACAGAGTATTTCCCAAGTAAGTAATGACTAAAAAACAAAACTGCCCCACAGCCTCATGTTCGCTGCGGATGTTGGCACCAAATGACTGATCCAGTATTGGTGCCAAAGCCCATGCAAGGGACGGGACTCTCTGCCCCAGCTCGAAGTAACAGGGTCACGACCTCAAGCAGTAGAAAAAAAACATCAGCTCCTTGTTCCTCAGCAAGCATTCTGCTCCATCTGCTCTCCCAGCATTGCTTCCTTTCAGCAAGAGGCTTCAAGCAAACAGAAGATTTACCAAAGGACCAGAAGAACACAGTCCTGCAGTGCTGACCCGTTCTGGGTATTAGAGGAGCCATCTGAACCAGCCTGGCACTGCAGTCAGGTCACACCAGCACTATTTGCCTCAATCAGCCTATTCCCAACACCAAACCCTGCAGCTCCACAAAGGCAGCAAGACCTCACTGCCCCGCCACCCCAACCAACCAACCCCTCAAAGCAATCACACCGCACAGGAGCGAGGCAGCAGGCAGACACCTCAGCACACAGCAGCCCTCGCCCGCTGCCCAGAGGGGCAGAAAAGCAGCAGGGCGGAACGGGAGGGGCGGCGGGCAGGGGCCGCCTCCACACCGGCGGGCAGGTCCGACCCTTCGGCCGAACGGGGGGTGCTGGCGAGGCGGGCCGGGCCCAGAGAAGGGAAGATGGGGGTCGGTCTCCCCCCTCCCTTAACCTCTCGGGGCTCCCGGACGCCCCCTGGCCGCACACGGAGCAGCGGAGGCGAAGGGCCCCGCCGCGGCCCCTCGGAACGGCCCTGACCCGCGGCCCGCCCGCAGGCCCCGAGCCCGGCCCAGCTGCCGCGAGGCTCTGAGCGCCCCGCGCTTCCACTGCGGCCCGTCCCGCTGCGGCCCTGCCCGCGACGTGCCCACGGCCGCTGGGAAAGAGGGAGCGCGGCCCGGCCGGCGGCACCTACCCCGCTGCCCGACGCCATGTTGCGCTGTAGGCGACGAGGGAACGGGAACTGTCGCGCCGTGCGAACTCGTGTCGTAAAGCAAAGCAGTCCGCCCAAACACCAACGAGTACTCAGCGCTTCGACCTAGAGCGGCGCGACGGGCAGCCACTTCCGATCTCGGCCGCCTGCCATTGGCTGTCTGGCCGGAGCGCCCCGCCCCCGGCGGTGGCTCTGGCCTCGCCCTGCGGCGGGAACTCTATGGTCTCGGTTTGGCCATGCTGCGGGTGCTTTCCGTCGCCGCGGCCGCCCGGCGCCCGCTGCCGCCTCCCCGGCCCTGCGCGCCCGCTGGCCCGCTGCTGCTCGGGCTCCTCTGCCGGCAGGCGCGGGCGGCGGCGGGCTCAGTCGGTGCTGAGTGTGGCTCGGTTCTGAAGACGCCCAAGGTAAGGGCGGTACGGTACGGCGCTGTGCGGTGCGCTCGGCGCTGTCCCGGCGCTCAGCGGCCGCTCTTCGTCCCGCCCAGGGCACCCGCGACCACCACCCCGCACAGATGGCGCTCCGACAGCGGCTCTTCCGCACCGTGGTGACGTGCTTCAAACGGCACGGGGCGGCCGCCATCGACACCCCCGTGCTGGAGCTGCGGGTGAGGACTTGGAGCCGTGGCTCGGGGTGCGCTGGGAGGTGCACCGGGGTTCCCCGGTGGGAATGGGGTGCCCTTCTGTCTGCGTGCTTCTTCCAAATCCCCCCGTTCCTGTTCCCCGTCCTTCATACAAGGGGCTGAGGGTCTCCAGGAGGATGGGGAGGCCGTGCTGCTCTCCCGGGCCTTGCAGACTGAAAAACAAACATCCTGCCTCAGTGACGCCTCACAGCTGAGCTTTGTGTTGGGGTCACTGCTCAGAGGTCACTGACCGAAGGTCGCTGACTGCCCTGCTTGTCCTCTGTGCTGAGGACCGCACGCTTTGTGTCTCACTGTGCCTTGCCTCCTCTGACTGTCACCTCGTTTCTCTCTAGGAAACGCTGATGGAGAAGTATGGAGACAATTCAAGGCTCATCTATGAGCTGCAGGATCAGGGAGGAGAGCTGCTGGCCCTGCGCTACGACCTGACCGTATCCTGCCTTTACTGCACACAGAATGTGCAACTTTCATGGCAGGAGCAGAGACAAACTGAGATTACAGCCTCCTCTGCCTAGTTTAAGGGCATTAGGTAGATCATCCATGTCCTGACCTGTCTGCAGATTCCAACTTTTTCCCATCAGGATGGCCAAAAGCTCCTTCCCCCTAGCCAGTGGACATCCTTTCCACTCTGTCTGGTATCTGCAGCAAAGCTACTCTTTCATCCCTAATCTCTGCTCATCCAGTGTGCTCCACACTGCTGATCATGCTGCTTCCTTGTTACAGTGCCCAGCTCTGTGCCCTCCTGTCCAGGCCATGCCACCTTTGCAGTGTTGTGGTAGTTCTGAGAAAGCAGCAGTGTTTGCTGCACACAGCAGGCATCCGTCCTGGGCTTTCTCCGTCTCCACGACATGCCTAAAAATCTCTTGTGCACTATATGTTGTATTTTCTTTCTGTCACACCTTAAGAAAGCGGAATGACCTGGTAGAACTCTATGTTGGCAAGATGTTGATGTGCTGTGGTTTGGAGGATGTGCAATTGTGCTACAGGAGCACAGCATTCTCATGATAGTGGTACTCATCATCAAGCCAGGCTGTGCTTCAGACGTTTGTACCAGCTCTGGAGGTGAACCGAAGACAGGGAGATAGAGGTTTAGCTTTTTGCACCTCAGAGGATCTTCTACATTCCCATCCTTAACTCTTCACTCCCCCAGGTGCCCTTCGCTCGCTATTTGGCGATGAACAAAATCACCAACATCAAGCGCTACCACATCGCAAAGGTGTACAGACGGGACAACCCGGCCATGACCAGGGGCCGCTACAGGGAGTTCTACCAGTGCGTGAGTGTTGTGACCCTGTGCAAGGGGAGTGGGGAGAGTGCATAGGTGAACAGCTGAGAGCCAGGCTTCAGCAGCTGCCCAGCTGTGCCAGTCTCTGCCTTTTCTTATGCCTCAGGATTTTGACATTGCCGGCCAGTTTGACCCTATGATTCCTGATGCTGAGTGCCTGAAGATAGTGCATGAGATCCTGAGCGAGCTGCAGATTGGGGATTTTCTCATTAAGGTAAGACCAGAGCCAGGTATTTTTTACACTTTTGTGCCTGAACTTCCTGGCTGTAGTGTGCAGTGGGACTGAGACACCAGTCAAAGCAGACTCCCAACAACTGTGCTAGGACTCCTTGGACAGGGGCAGGAGGAAATTGCAGTGGAACATCTTCTCCGAGCTAAGCATGCTTCTCCAATCCTCAGGTTAACGACAGACGAATTTTGAATGGCATGTTTGCCATCTGTGGCATCCCGGAGAGCAAACTTTTAACTGTGTGCTCTACTCTGGACAAGCTGGACAAGGTAAGTGTTGTGCTCTTACAGCAGATCACTTCCAGTCTCGGGTTGGATGTCAGGTGCAGGGCACTATCATAAATAATTAAGCCATTAGTAATTATAAAGGATACAAAGAGATTCTGCGCTGATAGCAGTGGCTAAAAGTAAGACCTGGCATTTTCAGTGATATTAGTTAACAATCTCTGTGAGATGCACAGAGATCATTAGTAAGGATTGCTCACTGACAATTATATTACATTCTAGCATATCTTCTGGATACAGGGGCCTCTGGAGACTGTGGCTGATGTGAATGTTCTGCAGTGACAGATGCTCTTTACTTTCCTTGTAGATGCCGTGGAAGGAAGTGAGGAGTGAGATGGTAGGAGAGAAGGGACTCTCACCTGAGGCTGCAGATCGCATCGGGGAGTACGTCCAGCTTCACGGTGAGCACGGTGGGATCCAGCCCTTGCCCTCCCTCCTGCTCTGTTGTGCTCCTCATGAGTGCAGCTGCTCTCCTCCACGCCAGGCAGGCCGAGGCCGGTGTGTCCTGGGCAGGGATGGAGGGGCACAAAGCAGCACACGCAGCAGCCGGGGTCATTGCAGGTGCTGCCGCGCTGGCTGACCTGAGGCACAACTTGTCCCTACAGGTGGCATGGACCTGATTGAGCAGCTTCTCCAGGACCCAAAGCTGTCCCAGAACAAGCTGGCCAAGGAGGGGCTGGGGGACATGAAGCTGCTGTTTGAGTACCTGACGCTGTTTGGCATCACGGGGAAGGTGAGGAGGATCAGAGGCGGGGGGGTGCTGCCCTGCTGGCTGGGCAGCCCTGGGTCCCTGACCATGGCTGTTGAAGGGGTGTTGAAGGGGCTTCTCTTGTGTACTACAGGTCTCCTTTGACCTGAGCCTGGCACGAGGCCTGGATTACTACACAGGGCTGATCATTGAGGCTGTCCTGCTGCAGCAGGAGGATGACCATGGAGAGGAGTCAGTCAGCGTTGGGAGCGTGGCTGGAGGCGGTCGCTATGATGATCTGGTGGCAACGTTTGATCCCAAGGGAAGGAAGGTGCCATGTGTGGGGGTCAGCATTGGGATTGAGCGGATCTTCTCCATCCTTGAGCACAGAATGAAGGTAGGTGCTGCTGGCAGTGTTTTGTATGGGGAAGAGCTCTCAGCAGCAGTTATTTGTAACTTGAGCTTCACAGAGTTGAGGAGGGAAGGATTTTGGAGGCGAGGATGAGTCATCTCTAGCCTAAACATCCATGCAGAACACAAAACCCATAGGTTACAGTTGTGAGCAGCATTTTGTAGCAATCACTAAAGAGGTTTCTGAGAAAGCCCCTCAGCTATTTTTAGGTCAAGTGTGATGAAATAAGTGAGCTGCTGCTACCAGGTACATTCAGCTGACACAGGCGCTTCTATGAATGTGTCTGTCCCAACAGGCTTCAGGGGAGAAAGTCCGAACAACTGAGACACAAGTGATGGTGGCTACGCCTCAGAAACATTTACTCAGTGCAAGACTGAAGCTCATCTCTGAGCTCTGGGATGCAGGAATCAAGGTAAAATCAGGGTATGGGCTTGGTGCTGGAAGGTGCCGGGGAGGGAGAGCCTCAGTGAAGGTTTAGCAGAGCCTGATGCCACTGACTGGCTGTGCAGCAGTGTCTGCATGAGATCCAGAGACTTTAGAGCACTAAAGGCAATAGCTGGTTGCAGGAGCAGTGAGATTTCTGTGGAGTTGTAGTGCCTGCTGTTTTGTTCCAAGATCCACCAGAGCAAATTTGCACTGATGATTCACCGTTGCTTCCTTCTAGGCAGAAATGATGTACAGAAAGGACCCTAAACTGCTAAAACAGCTGCAGTACTGTGAAGACATGGGCATCCCCCTTGTTGCCATTATAGGAGAGCAGGAGCTGAGGGATGGAGTTGTCAAGCTGCGAGATGTTGCAACAAGAGAGGAGGTGAGAATGTCTTTACAGCAAGTTTCAGAGGTGTTTCCAAAATGCAGCTGCTCCTAAAAGGCTCTGGGTTTTCCTGGAATTCCACTGGAGAGCTGTGTTGTGGATCTGGCAGATAACTGCTCCTTCCTGCTTTCTTGGTAGGTTGATATCCCAAGAGAAGAGCTTGCTGCTGAGATCAGAAGGAGGCTGGTGCCCTAGGACTTTTTTGTCCAGAGCTGCACAACTGGAAACCCCACTGCCCGTTACCTTCCTGCTGAAGTCTCCTCACTACCCACTGTTTGATTTGATGGCGAGGTCTCAGGCCCTGGCAGCCGGCCATCTGCTCAGAAGGAGCAAGCAGGTTTTAAGAATCACGTGTAGTGCCATACGTTGGTTAACTGCTGCTGGGCAGGCCGAGCTTCTGTGCCCGAACCAGCGCCATGTGAGGCTGAGCAGGGGCTCAGCGCTGGACGCGGTGGCGCAGTGCGGGCGGGCGGACGGGCCAGCAGGTACGGCCAGCTCGGGGCGGGGCTGGCTGCGCGTGGCGGCGCCTCTGCCTCGCGGAGGGGGCTGTGCTGCTGCTGGGAAACCGCCGCGCGGCCCTGCGAGCGCTGGAGGAGCCGGGCGCGGCGTGCAGCCGGGCGGGGGCTGCGGGCAGCCGAGTGCTGCTTACGGTGACCGCCGACGTGGGGTCGGGTGAGACGTGGCCTCGGCGCCGGGAGCAGCGAGGGGCAGGCGAGCGGCTGGGCGGCGCTGGAACCGCTTCGCGCAGTTGGTACGAAATAAAGCGAACCAAGGAACGGCTCCGCGGCCATCGCTCGGTCTGATGCGCGGGCAGCTGGCGGGCCTGCACTGCGCAGGCGCCGCCCCGGGAGCTGTCCGGTGCGCACGCGCAGTTCGGGGCAAAGGGGGCGCGGTCGCGGGAGCTGTCAGCGCGCATGCGCAGCCCGGCAGAGACAGCGCGGGCCCGGCAGCCGTCCGGTGCGGCAGCGCGCACGCGCGGCGGGGCGCAGAGGCGGCGATGGCGGACGAGGCGGCGGTGCGGGAGCAGGCGGAGGCGGTGCGGCGGCTGAAGCGGGACAAGGCCGGGCCCGACGAGGTGCGGCCGCGCTCTGACGGAGGGGCCCGGCGCGTGCGGGGCTCGCCGGGCTCACCGAGCCTTTCTTTCCCCCGCAGATCGCCAAGGAGGTGGCGAAACTGCTGGAGATGAAGGCGCAGCTGGGCGGAGATGAGGGCAAGCACAAGTTCGTGCTCAAGACCCCCAAGGTGAGCTGCGCCCGGCGCTGCGCCGCGCTGCACGGCGCACGTGGCCGTGCGGGAGCACCGGGAGGCGTAGCGCAGCTCCGGCTGCCGGCGTTGCTGCGTGCGGTCGCAGGAGCCTTCCGTGCACGGCAGCCTGGCTGGGTGCCTCCGGCTGTTCGGAGTGCGATTTGTGCCGAGGGCTCCTCGCGTTCGTCGTGTTTCAGTGCTGTTGGCTGACCTGACAGCCGCTGCTTTGGTGCTGAGGCGTGGGGGTGGTTGTGAATGCTGTGAATACGGGCCGCTCCCGCATCAAAACCATTACTTAGTGCCAGTGACTTAAAGGACGGGCTTCGGGACAGCCTCCCTTGGCCATTTCCTTGTTTGAGTAAACGCTGACTGCGGTGCGGGGCCTGGGCAGAGAAAGGTCTCGCTGCTCAAATATGCAGCACGAGGATTTTGTGGCTCTCTGAGTGCCAGGAATGGTTTGTGCTTCCAGCCTGTCCCAGCTGCGCCGCTGCGAGCCCCTCGTTGCTGCACGGCCCCTGGTGGGGGCTCCTGCTGGCTGCTTCCAATGATTGTTAGGCCCTTGAAAATGAAAGGAACAGGTAATTGACAGTGAGCTACCTGTGCCTGGAAAGCTGAAGGCTGTCACTGCAGTATTTCAGTGGCTCCTAACAGTGGGGAACAGCAAAAAGGGACCTATAGTGGTGAATTTAATGAATATCACATTGTCCAAATACAGGCCTGATCCTTCTGGTTTTTTAAGCAATGGGTTCTGTGCATCACTTCTCACATCTGTCTGCCGCTACGTACTTCTAACCCAACGTGGTCTTTGCTTTTCTTTCCCTCACCTCGTCCCAGGGCACGCGGGACTACGGCCCCAAGCAAATGGCCATTCGTGAGAGAGTTTTCAATGCTATCATCACCTGCTTCAAGCGCCACGGGGCAGAAGTCATCGACACACCAGTGTTTGAGCTGAAGGTGAGTGCGAGTGAAGCGCATCACCTGAGCTGATGGGGACCTGGCACTTGGAAGCCCCTCTGTATGGCTCAGTGTTCTCCTTCCATCTTCCAGGTGTTCTCCCTTTCTCTCTTTATTTTCTGTGCTCTAGGGTTCATCACTTGACACTGAAGGTGCTGTTTGTTCGTGTGTCCTTTTTTTTTTTTTTTTCTTTTTGTAGGAGACGCTGACGGGGAAATATGGAGAGGACTCGAAGCTTATCTATGATCTGAAAGATCAAGGAGGAGAGCTGCTGTCCCTGCGCTACGACCTAACTGTATCCTCCAACAGCCAGTGCTGAGGGGTTTTGTTGTCTTTGCTGCCCTCCTTCTGTGGCAGTGCTGCCCAAAGCAGCAGGGAGGAGAGGAGGGTGGGAGGGCAACCCTTTGGTATTGACCTCTTGCAGGTAGGGAGAATGTGAAAAGGTAGTGTGATACAGTGGGTGCAGAACTGCTGGTTAGTGATTTACATTGCCTGTTGCTTAAATTAGTCACAGTAATGCTGGTAGGTAGAGAGAAGGAAGGTCTCTGCTGAGCGGAGCTCTTTCTACAGCAGGGCACCCAGACGAGGCAGTGTGTCTAAGCTAAGGCAGTGCTGAAAGGTGCCCGTGGGGTAAATGTGGCAGGATGTGCAGGCTGTGTGTAGGGTGTTTGTGGAGACCTTGAGGAGCTGTGGCCAGTCCAGTCCAGCACCTCTTAGCTGTTCTTTGACCCACAGGTGTGTGCCATGTGCGGTGCCATGCCCCTGTGCAGGGGAGATAGCAAGGTTACAGCACTGCCCGTGACTGATAACTGAGTGGGGTGATTCCCTCCTCCTTCTCATCCTTAACCCCATGGTCA
This sequence comes from Perdix hodgsoniae, assembly GCA_035772895.1. NCBI lineage: Eukaryota > Metazoa > Chordata > Aves > Galliformes > Phasianidae > Perdix > Perdix hodgsoniae. Next base: position 48,173 of record JAPSGF010000133.1, read on the forward strand.
CAGGTGCCCTTCGCTCGCTATTTGGCGATGAACAAAATCACCAACATCAAGCGCTACCACATCGCAAAGGTGTACAGACGGGACAACCCGGCCATGACCAGGGGCCGCTACAGGGAGTTCTACCAGTGTGTGAGTGTGGCCAGCTGCAGTGCTGGAGGCTGGGCAGTGGCTGTGGGGATGTAGGACTGTGGCTGTTATCCTGCAGCCACCTTTCCTGCAGCTCTGGGAAGCTCTTCTTCTCCATCATGTTCCCTTTGGGGCTTGAAAAGCAGCTCAGGAGTGGGAGAGGCTGATATCGTTGGTTGTAGCATAGGGCAGTGAGTAAAAGAACAATTGTCAGGGGTCTGAGCCATTGTAACCTCAGGGTGTGGGTGGTGTTTTGCACTGTGGAGGGCAGCAGCTCCTTGCTCCGTCTCACAGTGCTTGCCAGTTTGGTCGAGGGGAAGAATTTCCTTGGGATTCCAAATGTGATTCATGCACCTTGCTCACACACTCAGCTGTTCAGCTCTTGCCAGATGAGCGACTCAGCCACAGCACCCATTGCTTCCATCCCATGCTTAGTCCATTTTATTTCAAAGTAAGGGAAAACCCAGAGGCCAAATTACAGAACAAAGAAAGCAGTTTCCTTTGTGACTTTCCCAGGCAAGTGTGGTAGCCCTGAGGAATGGATTTGTTCCACTGTGCTAAAACAAACCCAAGGGCTTTGTGCCACAAGTAAACTTAATTGAGAATATTTCTGTTTCATCATACAATTCCTGATGATACCTTCCAGCTTCTGACCTTGGTGGATTTCCTTTTTCAGATAACATGGGATCTTTCCAAGGTCTCATTTGTAGGTTAACTGGGAAGTCTTCTTGTATCCAGGCAAAACCTGTGTTTGACAGTTCACTTTTCCTTCTGCCAGTGCAGTTCTTCAAATGGTGGTATCCCATTTAAATGGGTGTCCCTAGATACTGGTTCCTTCCCTTTCCCAAATGAGCATTTTGGAAACGTGTAGAGCAGTCTTCCTCTCCTAGGCTAGGTGGGCCAAGCTGTTACCTGCTCTCCCTGGAGGTGCTTTGCTGTGCTGCTCACTAGTACCTAGTGTACCTTGTAGCTGTTTTCTGCATCCTTTCCTAAGTGTGATTGAGCAGCCCTTGGATATTTGTGTTGGGTTTTTTTTCCCCCCAATGTCCTGCCCAGCTTCCATGGGGATTGCATCATCCCTCCTCACCTTCAGCTATCAGAGGACTGACTGATGCAATCACAATTCTTTCCTTCTCCATTGCCCCATTTTATTTTGGAAGCTTGGTGGAACGGCACTGAGATTTACTCCCCATTCTTTCCCATGTCCCTAATTGTTCTTTTACTCAAAATCTGATGGAAAACTTTGCGTTTGTGGATTTGTAAATGGGGGCTGAGCAGAAGGTTTCCTTTTGCTTCTGCGTTTTTCTTCTCTGAATTTTGATGCTGTCTTTCCTGTTTTCTTACCACGGGGCGTTGAAACATCTTGCTGTTAAGCTGCAGCTGTACCTACTGGTGCTTCTTCTGACAATCCATGTTGGAGGCCATTCAGAGGTTTTGATTTCATTTTCTGTCTTTGCAGTTGAAACTTTGGTTTTGTGTCAGTTGAGGTCACTTCTGCTGTCTTATTCCCCCCATGTGCCTTAACGGTATCTTGATTCGCTTGTTCATTTAGAAGGGGAAAATAAAAAAGAGCATTTAGAGGATCAGATTCTCCTTTCCTTTCTGATTACTTTGGTTAGTTTATTTGTTCTTGATGATCTCTTTGTCTTTGTTGTTGTTTTTCTGCCCTGTTTTTGCTGCCTTTTGTAAACAGAGTGCATTTAACAGCAGGATCGAAGCTGTGGTTGCAGCCATACCAGCAGTGCTGAAGTCCTCTCTGCCTTTTCTTGTGCCTCAGGATTTTGACATCGCCGGGCAGTTCGACCCGATGATTCCAGATGCTGAGTGCCTGAAGATAGTGCATGAGATCCTGAGTGACCTGCAGCTTGGGGACTTCCTCATTAAGGTGAGGCCAGGACTGGATCCCCAGACAGGTGTCTTTGGGCCACAGTGGGAAGCAGTGATGGTTGTACTGGGTGGTTGTACCCAGTAGCACCTGTCCACTGAGGCCAGATCCAGAGCACTTGTCATCTTGCCTCTCTGCCCTCTTGTGGTGTATAGGCTGAAAGGCTGTGCTTCATCTCTGGACCTCTGAGGTGGGAATGAGAGGAGGTTTCCTGAGGCCATAATTAACAGTGTTCTCTGTGGCATCTGCCATGGTTGCCTGCAAAACATCCAGCAGTCAAGAAAAAAGCTGACTGTTACATTCACTGTCTGCAGTTAAATACAATCTCCAGCCCAGGGTTCCTGCTCTTGTCACAGCTATCTCAGTCCCTTTAGGAGGGATATTTCCTGTCTATGTGCACCGTGCCATTAGCAAACTCCTGCCTTCCATCAACTCCTTCCAAGTACTGAGGCCCTTTCCAGAGGAAGAGTAGTTCTCTAATGAGGATTAGACTGAGCTTGCTGTGTGCTTCAAAACACCTCTCTTACCCTGGTGTGGCAGCACGTGGTGCTCAGCTGGGATGGCAAGGCTGTAGGAGAGCGGTGGATAGGAGAACCTGATGTGTAGGAGGTCAGCAGGGTTGCTGTGCTACGTAGGGAAAGAACAGTGTGGGCTGGCTGCTGCACCCTGAACTGCCAGCTCTGTCTTGTGCTCGGTTACCTGCCCAGCAACCTGTCAGAGATGAGCTGAAGTGCTGTGCTTAGGAACTACCCCTCTAGATCTAGTGCAACTGGGTTGTGTTTGGCCAGTGGCAACAGAAAATGTCTTTGAGGATGAGCAGTCATCCCTGCAATGGGGAGCAGCAGAATAACTTGTCTGCAGTAGAAAAGGCTGTCTTCTGTGGGGGACTGCTGGGTTATACTGATGCTGGAGGGTTACATCCTTGATACATCCTCCCAAGCAGTCTTTGTTTCTGTCAGATTTAACTGTGCGTGCTCTCGCTATCCATGGAATGTTGAATTCAGTTAAGCTCTTGGTCTCAATTACCTTCTCTTACAGAACATAATTAAACCATGGAATTGACTTGCACTATCAAAAAAGAAAAAGGAAAAGGAAAATTTCATAGCAAGGTTTTAAAGTATCCAGTGTCCCTTTGTTCTTGTACTGGCAGTGCAGGGAACGTAGTGAATTAATCTCCTAAGTCCGTGGTCTGTTCCTGAGCTGTTTTTACAAATCCACACATGAGATGATTTGTAGGCCCTGTATTGGATTTACATGGCTAGGTTTGGCAGCATGAGCACTGCAAGAAGAGATCAGGGGCTGCCCTCATATTGAGCAGTGACAGCTCTAACCAGCTCCTAGAGGGAACCATCACTGGCCCGAGCCACATTCATGCCAGAGCAGAATTTCCTGTGCAGCCAAGGGAGAAGCAGGTTGTATCTCTGCAGCCTGTGGAGCACCTCACACTGCAACAGGTAGATCTGATCAGGGAGGAGTGTGAGGGTGAAGGGAGCAGAAGAGGCCAAGCGTTGTGGTCTCCATCTACATGCAGTGCTCATGGGGATGTACAGAGGAGGCAGAAAAGTAGGGAGTTGAGCCTGAGAAGGAGTGGTGGGGGGAAGGTTAGTTTGTTCTTTCTTTCTTACTTTCCTACTCAATTTCTAATAGGCAACAAATTAATCTTCCCCCAGCCAAGTCTGCTTTGCCCTTGATGGTAACCAGTGAATGATCTTCCTGTCTTTGGCTACACCCACAAGGTTTTTCATCTTATTTTCTCCCCTCCTGTAGAGAGCAGCTTGCTGGGTGCCTGGTAGTCAGCGGAGGTCAATCATACTGCTTTTCCTTCTTGCAGCTGGAGTGTCAGCAGCTCCAGGAGGAGAATGTGATGACTCTCCCCAGGCCTGACAGCTTGAGTTAGCTGGCTGCTTTTGGGGGAGAGGCAGTTTAGCTCGACAGGAATGGGAAGAGAGAAATTACCCAGAAGCTGTAAACAGCAAAAAATGTTGGCAGCCTCCCCATAGGCTGATTTCAAGTAACTGTTGCTTTGATTCTTCTGCCATCCCTTGCTTCTCTTTGCTGTTCTAGCTGACTCTGACTCACCACATTCTTGCAAATTTAATTTTCTCACTTTTCCTCTGCCAGCTCCTAATTCATGGTGAAATTTTACCCCCTTCTAACCGTGGTTTCTTGAGCATTTAGAGAGATATGTGGGCAGAAGGTTTTGAAAATGCATAGAGCTGTCTTTGTTTCACCGTGGGTTTGCACAGGAGATAACCTGAACATCAGAACACCAGAGTTTCTGGGGCACAAGTTCCCCATAGAGGTAGGGTGGCTGCTGGTTCCTCTCTTCTGTGCTTAGAACTAGAGAGAAGAAAAACTGGGCTCATCTGAAGCACTTGCTTGATCTCATGGTAAAGGGCTTTCTCCTTGTCTCCCAGGTCAACGATCGGCGCATCCTCGATGGGATGTTTGCAGTTTGTGGTGTCCCAGACAGCAAGTTCCGAACGATCTGCTCCAGCGTTGACAAACTCGATAAGGTATGGGCTGCAGCTCCAGGCTGCACCTGCTGGGCCTTCTGTGCGTCTCTGTCCTGTGGGCTCTTAGTGAGATCACAGCTGAGACCTATTCATAAATACTGCGTGCAAACCAGCGCTGTTCTCAGTGATGGGCAACGTGATGTCTGGCATTCTGGCTGAGAGCACAGAGCCTGCAGCAGCTTTTGAGCATGATCAGGACTTCAATGTACAGCACACAGTTCTGGCTGGTTTGGGACCTGTGGGAGGTAGGGACGTCAGAGGTGCAGCAAAGGGAAGTGAGGGAGACACGTGTGGGCAAGGTTACAGTGTTCAGCAGGAGGCAGAGGAGTGCATTTGGAGTGAGAAGGTGTAAGAGACCAGAAATACAAGCCTGGAAAAATTTATTAGCAGCACTTTCCTGCCTTCTGGGCAGGGGAAGGGTGGTCAGTCTGGTATGTGCTGCACTGTGTGCGTCCTTATAGCATGTCTTCACTTTCATCTGCTGCTGTCATCAGTGCAAGGTGGTTTTCCTAGGAGCACAGTTGCAGGGCTGGTTTGGGCTGTGCAGCATCCTAGCAGGGCATGTGCAGTCACAGGAAGAACGTATTGCTCAGTGCAAGTCTTTCAAGTTTTGGGGCAGCTTTGATGACTTCAGGATTAGGATACAAAAACACCATGTAGAAGTACAGATGGAGTTACAGACGTGCCCTGTGGGCATTTAATCTGCTGCTTCACTCACGGACCTCTTAACCACCCGGAACGGATGCAGTTCAGCACTGCAGAGATGTGCTGAGGGCAGGTGTTTGTTCACCTGCATGGGGCAGTGCTGTCAGAGACTTTCCTCAGGGGAGACCACATCCCTGAGGCAGTGGCTGATACTGTTGTCACCCCTCACAGATGCCGTGGGAAGAAGTGAGGAGTGAGATGGTAGGAGAGAAGGGACTCTCACCTGAGGCTGCAGATCGCATCGGGGAGTACGTCCAGCTTCACGGTGAGCACGGTGGGATCCAGCCCTTGCCCTCCCTCCTGCTCTGTTGTGCTCCTCATGAGTGCAGCTGCTCTCCTCCACGCCAGGCAGGCCGAGGCCGGTGTGTCCTGGGCAGGGATGGAGGGGCACAAAGCAGCACACGCAGCAGCCGGGGTCATTGCAGGTGCTGCCGCGCTGGCTGACCTGAGGCACAACTTGTCCCTGCAGGTGGCATGGACCTGATTGAGCAGCTTCTCCAGGACCCAAAGCTGTCCCAGAACAAGCTGGCCAAGGAGGGGCTGGGGGACATGAAGCTGCTGTTTGAGTACCTGACGCTGTTTGGCATCACGGGGAAGGTGAGGAGGATCAGAGGCGGGGGGGTGCTGCCCTGCTGGCTGGGCAGCCCTGGACTCCTGACCGCAGTTGCTGAAGGGGTTTCTTTTGTGTCCTGCAGGTCTCCTTTGACCTGAGCCTGGCACGAGGCCTGGATTACTACACAGGGGTGATATATGAGGCTGTCCTGCTGCAGCAGGAGGATGACCATGGAGAGGAGTCAGTCAGCGTTGGGAGCGTGGCTGGAGGCGGTCGCTATGATGGTCTGGTGGGAATGTTTGATCCCAAGGGAAGGAAGGTGCCATGTGTGGGGGTCAGCATTGGGATTGAGCGGATCTTCTCCATCCTTGAGCAGAGACTGGAGGTGAGTGCATTGGTACTCAGCTAAGCACAGGGTTTGCATTCTCCCCATGTGTTTATTCCAGTCCAACAAATGCTGCAGTGGGTCTTTGATAGAGAACCTATCCAGGCCCCTGCTGTGTTCTACAGTAAGAAGTCAAAACAAGTTCCATCTCTGGTTTTATCTGGCTTCAGACATGATCCCTTTTCTACAGTCTCCACTACAGCTCCAGTTGGAGGGAGCACTGTGATTTCCAGCTGTGTAAGATGTCTTGGTCAGATGCCCCTGCACTATGTGTTCCCCCTGCACAAGGCATCCCTCTGACCACACCACTTTCATGGCAAGCCAGTGCTGCTCTGCAAGGTTCATGGGCAAACAAACAGTCTTGCACATGTGCCCATCCTGCTGAAAGCACTACAAAGACCTGATGGGGGCTGGATGTCCCATGGTAGGGAGTACAGTGCCTTTGTCAGGGTTTGAGGTACGGTTTTCCTCTTCTCTCCTCCTCAGAGCTGTTCAACCAATTTGTTCTCAGTCCCATTCAGTGGATGCTAAAGAGGTGTTGGTTAGGATTCCAAAACTCTGCCATGCGTTTCCCTCCCCCAGAGCCCTGTTGTGGGGAGAGCTTTTGGCATCCAGACCCACGTGAGACTGACACAGCTGGGACAGCTCAGCTTGCTGCTGTTAGCCTAACTCATAGTTCTGAGCCCAGCTGTAGAACATGCAGCTGGCTGTGTGCAGCTCCCACAGGGCCTGCTGCTCTCAGCCACCCCGAGCAGATCTCCCAGAGGCTGCAGGCCCTCGGGTCTGCAGGGTCAATCTAGGCAGAAGTTGGCAGTGAAATTAGTCATTCTCAGTGTGTTCTCCAGCCTGTGCACACCTGCAAGCACAGAAAGGAGGCTAGGATAAGAACCAGAACATGGAACAATCGCAGGTGTTGAGATTCTAGGGTGGGTCTCTGGGCTCTGTCTGACTGCCCAAAGTGTGTGCTGTTCTTGGAGCCTTGGATATGTGTGTTTAGCCATACAATCTTTTGAATCTTGCCCACTTTCTAGGCCTCGGAGGAGAAGATCAGGACAACAGAGACACAAGTGCTCGTGGCCTCTGCCCAGAAGAAACTCCTTGAAGAGCGGCTGAAGCTCATCTCTGAGCTGTGGGATGCTGGAATCAAGGTATAATCAGGTGACGGCCAAGTCAGGATCTGCTCTCTTCTTTCTTACGCCCAGAAATGAACCACGTCTGGCTTTGGGAGGAAAGAGTCACAGGGGGAGGGTGGGCAGCAGACTGCCTTTCTGAATGGAGCTTGCCTCTTCGTGTCCTAGGTAAGATGTTTTCCAGGAGGCGCTGGGTGATACGACTTGCTTGGCCCTGTACTACTGCAGAGGCTGTTGTGGCTTTGCTCAGGATGGATTGCTAAAGCAGGGCAGCACTTCAGGCTGTTCTGAATGGCAGCTGTGATGTCATGCCACTTCCACCAGAAAACACAATGTTGCAGAGCCTTGCAAGGAGGGGAGGAGCCTGGGCTGTGTTTTTCCATTGTCTAAAAAGCCACCTGTGGCTGAGCACTGCTCCTGCTGCAGGCAGTCTGCCATGAGACTCAGCAGAGAAGGGAAGCTCCATAGGGCTTCTGAGCCTCAGGAACAGCACAGGTGGCAGTCCTGGTCTGACACACACTAGAGCTGACACCCTGGTGCCTTCCCAGGAGCAGCAGTGTTTTCCAAGTTCCTCTGAGCTGTGCTGCATTATTTTCTAGCTGCAGTGCCCTGCCTTTGATGTCAGCCAGTCTGTACGTACCTCCCATTCACGGGATAGCAATTGGACTGGCCAGGTGGGACGACGGGGCACAGAGCAACAGGCCAGTGTTGAGAGCAGCCTTGTGCTCTGGTTCCCTTCCAGGCAGAAGTACTGTACAAGAAGAACCCGAAGCTCCTGAATCAGCTGCAGTACTGTGAGGACACGGGCATCCCCCTTGTGGCCATTGTGGGAGAACAGGAGCTCAAGGATGGAGTTGTCAAGCTGCGGGTGGTGGCGAGCAGGGAGGAGGTGAGGCTCATGGTGACTCAGAGGGGGTGAGGGCTGCCCGACCTTCCATCCCTGCCTTCTGTGCCCTGTTCAGCTGCAGGGTCAGGTTGAGTACAGCTCTGGGAGCTGTGCAGGCCCACACTTTGAGTTTGGTACCCAGAGGAGAGTTAAAAGCTCAAGGTCCCACAGTGGGGGAGGGTCAGCGTTGCTCTATGGCTGTTTCCATGTTCCTTCCAAGGTATGGGAGTATCGCTGAGGGGCCTGGAAGTGCCCTCCTGGGACAAGGAGGGGACACAGTGGGCATCTGTGTGCTGGCCTCAGTTTTGGGAAGAGTGGAAGGGCGTTGTGCTTGGTCAGTGGGTGGGAGGGTTACTTACAGTGCTTACTGTCGTGGAGCAGAGTTCAGCTCTGTGTATGCTGCTGCCTGCTTGATCCCCACAGAGGGATTGGTGCCGTGATGGCACAATTTCATCAGACAAAGGCCGTGAATTACAGCATGGGCCATTCCTCAGGGACCATGCAGCCAGCTGCTTGTGTTGTATTTATGGAGCCTTCTGCTTTCTGTGTAGGTCAACATCCGCAGGGAGAGCCTCGTGGAGGAGATCAGGAGACGAACAAGTCAGCTTTAGTGCCCACCTGGACAGCTCTCCCTCGCTGGGTTCTGGTGAACAGATGTACTCCTGTAACCACCAGGCTGCTTGGCTCCACCACCCAGCCAGCTGGCAGCAGGTGCAGGGTCAGGGAAGCCTTCGGAGGTTATATTTATTCTTTGTCTTGCGTCCTCCCCTTCTCAGCAGGAGCAGAGAGGCTGCACTCGCTCCTATGAAACGCCCGGCCCTGGGCTCTGACATTGCAAAGATGTTTTATGAGTGGCTCTGACACTCGCTGCCCTCCTGGCTGCAGCTGTGCCGTGACCGGAGGAGCCCCACGCTGCCAGCAGCCCCCAGGCTCTTGGCTGCAGCTCCTTCTGCCCTTCACGTTCAATAAGTGTCCGGCCCAGTGTTTCTGCTCTGGCTGGGGGGGGGGGGAGTTGACCTTCTCCCCTGCCAAATGTTCTGATAACCAATAAATCTCGTCCATCCCCCGTCTCGCCTTTTCTCCCTTCCTTCCTCTCACCTGTCCACCTCTGCTCCTGCCGGTTCCTCGGCGGCCCCACGCCGGGAGCGCAGCGCTGCACCCCCGGCACTCCGCTCTCTCCTCCCTCCCCGGGGCGGAGCGGTCGAGGCCCAGGGGTGGGCGGCGGCCACGGAAAGTTCCAGAGCCGGGAGGGGGCCACGAGGAGCGGCGATGGAGGAGGAGGTGGGTGCTTTGCGGGAAGGGGCTGCGGGGCGAGGCCAGGCCGCGCTCGTGGGATCCCCGCTTGTTTGGGGGCGGCCGTCGGACTTGGCGCTGCGCGGCTCGAGGGCAGCGCGTGGGGCCGGGCAGGGAATCGGAGCGGCTGCGGGGGGGGGGTCGGTGCGCGCCCGTCGGGGCTCGGAGCCGCATTTCGCAGCGCTGCCGGGGCTGGGAGCCCCGCGTGGGACTGCTGCTGCCGGGACCCGCTCGGGGCTGACCCCGCAGGGTCCGCGGCTCCGTCCGGAGGGATCTTCTGGGCTTCGGGAAAGGCGGAGCCCGGCGGGGACAGAAACACAGCAGTGCGCGGGGGTGAAATGCAACCAGACGGTATTTTAGCGTGAGCTGGGACCGGAGCGGCTCAGTCATGAAGGGTGGAGGTGACTTTTACCGTCATCGACCCACTCCCACCATTCACGCCAACCACGTCCCTCCGTGCCACATCTCCGCGGTTCTGGGACACCTCCGGCGCCTCAAAGGCGCTGATGAGACGTGGCGGTACTTGCCGAGTACTCAGGGATGGCGGTGCTGCGTGGGCGATGTCCTCGGTTCCTCCCTGAGGCTGCATTGTCCCGGGAGGGTGGGCTGGAGGTGGGAGCCGGCTCTCCGTGTCCCACCCATCCTGCCTGGGGCTGTTGCTCATCGCGGTGCGATGGCTCAGAGCGGCACTTTGCTCTCGCCCTGCCTTGTGATGCAACCAAATCTTTGCTTGTCAGAGCCTTTACGGACATCTCTAGAGGAGCTGTAGGCGCCCATGTGCTCTACCAGAGTTGCTGCTGTTGGGCTGTGGAGCAGGAGAGCTCCTTGGATGCGCTCTGAGGGCAGGGCAGCCCTGCGTTCCCCCACACGCAGTGCAGTGCTCAGCCTGGGGGCCGCGCTGTGGGGTTGGGATGCTTGCAGTCGGGCAGCTGGGCTCTTCGCCCAGGGCAGCGCCGACCTCCTCACTCCCTCCTTCTGCAGTGGACCAGCAGCATCAACCGGGCCAATAAGATGGCGCTGCTCACCTGGGTGAGAGAAACCGGCATCGACCTGGTGCAGGTGAACGGGCAGCGGCGGTACGGCGGCCCTCCTCCAGGTGGGTGCCGGCAGCTCGGCGCGGTGCTGCCCAGGGGGTCCCAGTGGGCCGTGCTGTGACATCGCCTCCGTGTGCCTGCAGGGTGGGTGGGCAGCCCGCCGCCCCCGGGCTCCGAGGTGTACATCGCCAAGCTGCCGCGGGACCTGTATGAGGACACGCTCATCCCGCTCTTCCAGAGCGTGGGGCAGCTCTACGAGTTCCGCCTCATGCTGACCTTCAGCGGGCTGAACCGCGGCTTCGCCTACGCCAAGTACAGCGACCAGCACAGCGCCGGGAAGGCCATCGCCGCCCTCAACAACTGGCAGGTGCAGAAGGGCCGCGCCATCCTGGTGTGCCGGAGCTTAGAGAAGTGCGAGCTGAGCGTGAACGGGCTGCCCGCCACGCTGCGCCGCAGGGAGCTGGACGCCATGCTGCTGGAGGCCACCGAGGGGCTGCTGCGCTTAACGCTGCACAACAGCCCCGTCCGCAAGCAGGGCAAGGTCGCCGTGCTGACGTACAGCTCGCACCGGGCGGCCGCCATGGCCAAGAAAGCCCTGGTGGAAGGTAGTGGGAGGCAGTGGGGTCGCTGGGGGTTAGGGGTGGGGGTGGGACGGACTGAGCCTGCAGCTGCCGCGGGTCTCTCCTAGGGAACATGGGCCTCTTCAAGAAGGCGAAGGTGGAGTGGCTGAAGCCTGAGCTGAAGGAGCAGCTGCGGGCGCGTAGGGAGAAGCCACCCCCCAGCAGCGTGCGGCGTCTGGGGAGCCCCGAGCGGGCGCTGCCGTGCCCGGAGCTGCGTGGTGCGCTGGGCCGACTGCAGGCCTTGTGCCGGTGGCTGCGCCTGGGGAGCCCCCACTTCCTCACCAGGTGCGTGCAGGCCGAGCCCGGCGGCTGGCAGCGGTACTGGGGCCAGGTGGTGATCCCGTCCTACCCCGTGCCCTGCAGCACCTTCCTGTGGGTGCGGGACGACACGTCGGGCACCGCGGGGCACGAGAAGATCAAAGAGGCGGTAGCACAGCTGGCCCTGATGATGCTGGGTGAGTCCGTCCCCGCCTCCCCTCACCACCTGGGGGCTCTCCTGGGGCTGGCGGCTGCTGGGGGCGGGCCGGAGGGAGAGAAACACGCAGCAGCCAGCGCTCTGCCCTCTCCTGCAGGGTACTGAGGGTGTATGCAGGCACACGTTGTGCCCCAACTATGAAATGAACCCGAGCCACCCGATGTCACATCGTGGAGCAGAGCTGAGCCCGGCGGGGCCGCGTTCCTGTTCAGCCTTGTTTTGAGTTCGTTGGGGTTTGTTGAAGGGCCGGCTGGAGAGCGTGGGCACTGCCCCATCCCCACCGGTGCTGGTTCTGTTGTGGGTAGCAGTCACGTCCTGCCTGCTTCCGTGTTTTCCTGTTGAAGTTTGGTGTTGCTGTGGTGCTGCAGGGCTCTCGGGAGGGGCAGCAGCTGCCTGGAAGGATGCAAGCTGGGGGGGCTGGCGCTGGGCCCCTGCCTGCAGCCCCGTTGTTGCCATGGGGCGGTTGGGGGACCCTGGGCTGTCTGCAGGCACTGCCTTGGAGGCCAGCGGCCACCTGCTGGCTATTAAAGGAGCCTGGGAAGCACTGATGGTGTTCTGTTGTGTTTTGTTGCTGTGTTTTTCCTGGGTGGGTCCCATCCTGCAGCCAGGCCCACATTGGGCAGCTCCCACTGACATCACCCTGACGTCACCTCTGCACACAGTTCCTGAGGCACAGCAGCTGCCACCCGCCCTGGGCCGGCTTTAGCCCAGCGGTTCCTTCGGTTCAGACATTCAGGACTCCGACTGGGGTTCGATCCCGCGGGCACCCCTGGCCCATTTTGTGTGTTCCCATCGTTACTTTTTAACTACTTCAGGGCTCGGTGCTCTCCAGTGTCTTCATCGGTGACACCGAGTGGGACCGAGTGCTCCCTGAGCGGTCTGCAGGTGACACCAAGCTGTGAGGGGACACACTGAGGGACGGGATGCCATTCAGAGAGACCCAGACGGAGCAGTGGGCCCAGGAGAGCGTCGTGAGGTTCAACAGACCAAGCACACAGTCTGGCACCTGGGCCGTGGCAACCGCCGCTGTCAGCGCAAGCTGGGGGGGTGACGGGATGGAGCACAGCCCTGCCAAAAAGGACTTGGGTACTGCTGGATGGCAGCTGGACATGAGCCACCACTGCGCCCTCGTAGCCGAGACCAAACCGTACCGTGGGTGCACCCAAAGCAGCACGGCCAGCAGGGTGGTGGAGGGGATCTGCTCCTCTGCTCTGTGCCGTGAGACCTCACCTGGAGTGCTGCATCTGGACAGGGAGTGCTCGGCACAGGAGAGACATGGAGCTGCTGGGGTGAGTCCAGAGGATGGCCCAAAAATGCTCCCGGGGATGAAACACCTCCCTGTGAGGATGGGCTGAGAGCTGGGGCTGTGCAGATGGAGAAGGCTGTGGGAGAGCTGAAAGTGACCTTTTGTTATCTAAAGGGGATGTAAAAAGGAAGGGGACAGACTCTGCTGTGACAGGACAAGAAGAAATTATTTGCTTGCCCTCAGTGCCACTCCGTGCAGGCAGCAAGCAAGGAAGGGCTGCACATATCCCTCATGCAGGCACAGGTGAGCTGGAGGACAGCACTCACACCTCAGCTGCACTCACACTTAGCGTGCTGTGGTGCTCTGAGCTCCAGCCCCACATACACTCCTCATCAGTGTCTTCCCCTCACCAGTGTCCACCACTGTGGCTGCCATTTCTGGGCACATCTCAGCAACAGTGCTGCACGTGGCCTCACCACACATCCAGACCCCGTGCATTAAATTCCACCCACCCGAGGGCTCTGCTGGCCGGAGCCCAGACCTCAGGCCCACTCGAGGGGAGCGGCCTGCAAGCTGTGCCAGGGGTTGCACCAGGACATGTTCCCCTTCCCCAGTCAGTGCACAGGATTCAGAGCAGGGATGTAACTCAGCCCAATGCTGGGATGCACACCATGCACTGGGAAATCAGGTCCTTGCCCTGCCCTGTATGGGCTGCCAGTGCCTCTGTGCCTCCAGCACCTGGGGGCCAACAGCCACCCTTATTGCAGGGGACAGAGCAGAGCAGCCTGGGAACCCTAGGTCAGCCAAGGTGTGCTGCTCTGTCACGTAGCACAGGGGAGGGGAAAAAGCAGGTTTCCTGCCAAAGACAGCTACAGTTTAGGATGCTGGCCCATCCATCGGCAGGGCTCTCATCACCCCAGTGCCCAGCAGGCACATTCCCAATGTTCTGGAAAGTCTCAGGGAAGTCTGGTTAAGCCAAGCCATCAGCACAGGCTGCTAGGAACCAAAAGGCACTACGTTTTTAATACCCCTGATGCCGAAGTTTAACAGTTGACCAATGCTTGACGTATCTGCCCAGGATGCGGTGCAGGCTCTGCTGCAGCCTGGAGGAGACACGGCACAGTCCGCACCGACCCTGTGGAACCTCACATCTCACAGCAGATGGGAGCTGCCCCATTTTCTCTCACTGACTCCACCATCTCCACCAGCACCCTGCCTTGTTCCCAGTCTCAGGACGTCCACAGACACCAGCAGACCGCAGCCCCTCAGTCACTGTCGTCACTGTCGCTCCCTGTTGCAGCCTCCGCTGTGGCTTCCTGTTCCTCTCGCAGGTCTGCAAAGAAGTCCTCCCCGCTGCCTGCAGCCTTACCGCTCAGGGCTTTCAGTGGTCCCCCCCGCTTCTTCTTCTTGCGGTACTCATCCACCACCATGGAGCCCAGCGAGGAGATGTCCCAGAACTTCACCTTCTGGTCGTGGGCGCAGCTGGCCAGGAGCTGCCCGCCTGGAGCCACGGCCAGCTGCTCGATGGGCTCCCCCAGGTGCTGCCCGACGCACCCCAGCACCCGGTTGGGCAAAATGTTCACCGCCCTGGGGAAAAGTGAATAGATACAGCACAGTGAGGGGCAGAGCCTTGGAATGCAAGTCCACCCCTCCAGCTCAATGCATTCCTTCCAGCATGAGCAGAAGCCTGGCTTGCCCTGCCCTCTAAGGTTCATCTCACTCTGCACCCTCCCTACAGCCCTCCACATTGCAGCATTTTCACACAGAGGGCGGTGAGGCACTGGAACAGGTTGCCCATGGAGGCTGTGGATGCCCCATCCCTGCAGGCACTCAAGGCCAGGCTGGATGTGGCTCCGGGCAGCCTGGGCTGCTGGTTGGCGACCTGCACACAGCAGGGGGTTGGAACAGGATGAGCACTGTGGGCCTTTTCAACCCAGGCCATTTTCTGATGTGTTTCTATGATCCCACACCCACAGCGCTGACCTGATGACCCCATCGAGGGATCCTGTGCACACGATGCTCTCTGTGACGGGGACCATGCAGTCCACTGACTCGGCCCTCAGGGAGAAGCGGTCACTGGTGGCCCCGAAACCATTCCAGTTGAAGAGGTAGATGGTTCCTTCGCTGGAGCCACAAGCCACTTTCTTCCCTCGCTAGGCAAGAAAGGGGAGACTAAAGCATAAGCAGAACAGACGAGCCAGAGCATGGCAAGGGAACAGCAGGGCTGCACACGCGCTGGGCTGCAGGGCCCCCAGCCTACCTTCAGCAGCACAACCGATGTCAGATCCCCGCTCTGCGGCTCCGAAAGCAGCTCGAAGCGGCGCCTTTTGATGTTGAAGACTCCCATGGTGCCGTCGCCACTGCGGGAAACGGAACGGCCCTGTGGGATGGGGGCACGGGGCAGCACTGAGCCCAGCCCGGGCCGTCCCACCCCCGCAGTACCTGGCGGTCAGCAGGATCTTCCCGGCCCCGTCCACGGCCATGGAGCTGATGTACTCCTCGTGCTGCCGGGCCTCCAGCACGGCGCCGCCCTTGCGCAGGTCCCACACTTTGAGCTCTCCGTTGTCGTCGCCCGTGGCCAGGAGGTGCTGATCGACGGGCAGCACGCAGTTGAGGGCCGCGCTGCGGGACCACGTGGGTCAGCCGAGCGCCGAGCCGCAGTCGGGGTTCCCGCAGCCCGGCCCGGCACGCACCCGTGGGCTTTGGCGATGCGCGTCTCCAGGCGGCCGTCCTCCACCGCCAGCACGTGGACGGCCTTGTCTTTGGCCACGGTGAGCAGCCCTGCGGACGGAGCGCCATCAGCGCGGCCCCGACCCGCCGCCGGCCCCGCCGCCGGCCCCGCACTCACTGCGCCCGTCCTGGGAGAAGGCGACATCGCGGCACGACTTCAGGTGGTGTCCCGAGGACCAGAGCTGGCGGTTGTTCCCCTGCACGCAGCAGTACGAGTACCTGCGGGCGGCCGTGAGGCGGGGCGGCGCCGTGCGGGGCGCCCACGGGTACCACGGGTACCCACAGGTACCCACAGTGCCATAGGTACCCACAGGTACCCCCAGGTACTCGCGGTACCCACAGGTACTCACAGATACACGTCGCCGTCCACGTCCCCCGCCGCCAGCAGCTCCCGCTCCGGGTGCAGCGCGATGGCGTTGGCCGCTGCCTCCAAGCAGATGTCGTCGGGGGTGTCCCGGAGCTGCGGCTCCGCGGGGGGCTCCTGCAGGCGGGATGGAGCGCGGTGAGGTGAGGCGCGGCCCCGCACCCCCCGCCCCGCACCCCACGCCGCTCCGCACCTCCTCGGACTCCGCCATGCCGCCGCCGGCAGCTTGCTGCGCATGCGCGGGCTCTGCCGGCGCTAAAGCGCCCCCCCGCGGCCGGGCTGACTGATGGCGGAGGACGCGGGTTCGAAGCCTGGGTTCGACTCGTTTGCCTCCCCACTCGTGTCCCCCCCCCCTCCCCACCCCAGCCTCTCCCTCCTACCCTAGGACTCAACACCGAGCCAAGCCAAGCACATCTCCGCCTACACATATGCACACACCCATAAGCCTTGAGTGTAATTTTATTACATCTACGAGGGTTACAAATCACAAGCTGTACAACAAACTCAAGGAGAGAGCCCCAGCACAGCCACACAGCACGAGGCTGGGGGCTGCGTGTGCTGCCCGGAGCAGGAAGTAAGCCAGCGTGGGGGTGAAGGAGTGGCAGCCCAGGCCGAGGCACACCCGTGCTCTGGGAACACTGCATCCAGCAGGACGAGGCTCCAGGAGCAGAAGGATCAGATGTAGGCAGGCAGCTACAGCCTCAGTACTTGGGCCTTTTCACCTCCACCCTGGAAAGAGAGATGGGCACAAGGCCGGTGAAATTGCAGGAGAGGTCAGCACTCCCCTTCCATTCTAGGGCTCAGTAGTGAAGTCCAGAGCACCGTCCTAAGGGCAGGCAGCAGGTGACAGTGATGAAGAGCCCAAAAAGTCATCACCTCCCACATCTGCTCTGCCCCCATCCAAGGCCCAGGAGAGAGGTACCCTGCAGAGCACACTGAGAGGCTGAATGTTCTCCCCCATCCTTCCAGACCCACTGCCTAGAGGCAGCAGAGAGGTCTTTGCCCCTTGCAGCCCCAGAGAGGGCTTGTAGGACACAGCCACACTCCCTGCTGCTGAGCCAAAAGCAGAGATAGTTTTACTAACCCATCGGCCTCCAATTTCTTCCTCTTCTCAATGATCTGTGGAAAAAAACACAAATGCCTGTTATACTTTGTGCACAGCCAGCAACCCAACTGCCCCTTTCTTCCATAAGGACAAAGCAAGCAGCAGAAGCACTGTAGGGCACAAGATACAGTGAGAGCTACAGCTGGAGCAAAGTCCTCAACCAGCTGCCTCAAGCCTGGATAAACTTGGCCTGTTCTCCCTTTGCTCCATTTTGGCCATCAAGAACAAGTCCCATTTTTATTTAACATCTATTCTCACTTTTTCCTAGCCCACCCCACAGTACTGGGGTGCTTATGGCCTGCTCACCCTGACAAGACCTTCTCCTCTTGGATATCCCAGCTCTGCTTCTTAGAAAACAGGAAGCCACAACACTGTCTCCCCCAAGCCCACCTGAACAGCTTAGAGCCACTGCTTTTGGACACATCCATTTGCTACACAGTACTAAGCAAAAAGCCGCCCTGCACAACAGCAACGCCTGGCTGCAAGGGCATGAGTCAGACCAAAGAGAAGTGCCTAGCACAGCAAATGGAGGGCTAGATGGGAGCTCTCCTGACCTAGGGATATGTTGGTAATTCACAGCCTGAAAAAAACACCACACCAGCAGCAGGCACTCACCGCACTGATCTTCTTCCACTGCCGGTCCAGCTCTGCCTTGTCATTCGTCTCTTTGAAGCGACGGGTTTTGCGTCCCTCAGACATTTTGATCCCATACTGGAAGGCTGCCCTGGGGAAGGAATGAGACAGCTCAGTGCACAGACAGCTGCAGTTCTGTGGTCTGGTGGTGGAACAGATACACCTGACCCAGTCACAAGCCTGTACTCTACTGAGCCCGCTAATCTCCCTGGAAACTGGCTGGGCAGGCATTCTTAAGAGCAAAGACAAGTCACCAAGCCCAGGATCCATGGTTCTTCTTCCAGCCCTCACAAGAGGTTGCTCTCCTTGATTCAAGCTCTCCCAGCACGTGGGTTTGGGAGCTACTGCTATCCCCACCCAGAACCAATTCCTCAGCTGATCTAGCACCTCACAAGTGCTGCACTCACTTGGGCAGAGCCTCTTTGTTGTTCATGTATTCACTGTATTCCTCCTGGGTATCGAAGTCCCAGCGGCCCAAAGGCCCTTTCTTGTTACCCTGCAGCAAAAAGAGATGATTCAGCAACTCCTCCGTTGACACCAGGACTTTTCATGCCTTTTGTATGCCCACAAGATCTCAGACTGTCATCAGGCCCAGTTCAACAGACTCGTGCATTCAGTATGGACCTGTCTCTAAGATCTCCTTCCCTGGAAGACCCAGCCAGGAAATCCCATGGAAATGGGAACTGAAACAGATGAGCATGCATTACCAAACCTCTTCCCAAGTGCCATAAAGCAGCATGTATGCTCCTTGGGACAACAGATCTTACCTAGACCCAAGTGCACAGTAGCTTGGCAAGCCCCAAACCACCATCAGCACCCAGCTCCTGCCATTCAGTGCTTTGCACAAGCCTGCTTTCTCTCCAGTGGGACCCTCTAGGCCTGCAGTAACACCTAGTTCACTGTCAGCCTCAGCTTATGGCAGCCTACCTGATCCATCTTGCTGTAGTCTACCTCTTCATCACTGTCCACAGCCATATCATCCATTCTGTATGGGGAAAACAAAAAGGCACAGAAAATGCTCAGAGTAGGTCTCTGAGACACAGATCAGGATCTTGGAGCCACGTGTCAATACTAATGAGGCAGTAAGCTCATGACAGATATCTCTCATGTCCTCAGGTTGAAAACTAAGCTAACCAGAGATAAGTTCCTCCAACCCAGAAGATGCTCAGCCATCTCTGCTTTCTCCTAGCACTGAGGGGGAGAAGGTTCCAAAGAATCATTTATAACAAAGACCGGATAAGAGACCCAAGGAGCATTTTTCCAAAAAGTTGCATAGATTGGAAAGGCACCACAGCCAATTGAAGGCCTGCTCCTTCCCCAGCAAGAGAGCAGTGAGCAGTGGGGCTGGTGTGCAAGTTTCTGCTGCCAGAGAACAGTGGCTCCTTGGTGCACCCTGCTCCCAACCCACAGCTTCTTGCTGCTTCCTTACGTAGCAGGGTAGCACTCTGCGTAGCTGTTTGACATGCCGAAAAAGTCTCCCAGCTGCTTCTTGTCTTCTGGCTTCTTCAATGTGACAACAGTAAAGGAAAACAACAGCAGATAGGCTTATGTACAGCTAAGGGCTGAGGCAAACAGCAGATTCCCCTACACACCCAGCGTACACCTGCCCCAACACAACTAAACCCGACACTGCCGAGCTTATGTTTGGTTTACAACAAGTAACAAGGTCCAAGTGGTATTTCTCTACTACTGAAGGAAGAGTCCTCCCATAGGAAGGAAGGACAGCCACATAGCCACTCAGGCACAGCTTGCCTACAGAGGAAGCCTGGCCCTGCAGTCAGCAGCTCAGACAGTAAAGGATATGTCTCTGTTCCTTCCCAGCCAGCAGCTCCAGCAAACTTCTCGTTGATGGACTTGATGAGCTCCTTGGCAGAGCCGGGTCCTGGAACAGAGAGAGCAGCAGGCTGAGTTTTGGTGGGGTAAACAGCTCACCTTGTTACACCTGGGGCTGGAAAGAGCCTCTTTCCATATGATCGGTTCATGCAGCTTTAGGGTAGCTTTAGGGCAACCTAGGGCAGCCTGCTGCAGGGTACATGGGACGGACAGCACTGGGATGGGGTAGCAGACAGGAGCACAGTCTGCACACGAGGTAGGAGAGGGGAAGCTGGAGAACACCAGTGGGCAGTTAACTTCAGTTTGAGCACATACAGAGGTAATTCATGGAAGGCTGATCCTAGGAAGAACCTGAATCCACCTCAGCTTATAGCTGGCGTAAGGTCATATAAGTGGATTTGCTACTAGAAAAATACTTGTATACCCTCAACCAGGGCTGACCTGCAGCAGTTCGTAGACAAGAGACTCTTAACTCCATTACCCACCTCCCACAGCAGACAACTCCCTCTGTCATAGCTGTTTCTGGGAGAATGGAGTTCAAGCAAGACAGTGAGGCAAGCAGCTGTTCACCAGCATGCAACATCATGAGACCTCACTGCAATGTCCAGTCTCATTCAAGTAAACACATGACTTTACTCACCTTTGTCAATGTCTGCAGGCTGCAAAGAAGAGGGAGAGATACTGTGTCACTTGGGAGGGCTGAAAGCATGCAACTGATGGTGCTGCATGACTTGCAGCTCCACTTTTAAGTTTGCTCATGGCAATCACATGCACACAACTTAAATCATAAAAGCCGCCAGCCTGTGCCAGTTTTGCCTTGCTGGCTGAAGGAGAGGACAAGCACCCTACCACCCACCAGCCCCTGGTTGGTGAGACAGAGCTCAACATGAGCTGAACACAGGCACAACTGGGAGTACGACCACACCAACCCTACAGCTACACTCACCATGCTTCAGAAGCAGACTCACCTCGTCATCAGCCTTGGGCTTCTCAAAGTAGCTGTGCCTCTTCTTCTCCTCCTCCCGGTCCCGCTCCCGGTCCCTCTCACGCTCCCTGTCCCGTTCCCGCTCCCTGTCCCGGTCTCTCTCCCGGTATCTCTCCCGCTCCTTATCCCGTGGCATCTTTGCAGTGGAGGGTACATAATCCCCAATGTCTTCAAAGATGCTAAAGTGGAAAAGAATCCGTACTTACAGGTGGTGTAAGAAAAGCCACAACCACCTCCCTTTGAACTGGGACCTGACAAAGAAACGCACAGCCTCAACACAGAGAGCTAAAGATGCCCTCTAGAATTGTCTTCTCCATCTGTCAGAAGTATTGCTGCATTTCTGCTCTCTTCTGTTGTTTGAATTTGCCGCTTGTGGACCAGGACAAGAGACAGCCCTTGCCTGCCTCAATCAAGAAATAAAACAAAGCTTGTCTCCAGCCTTAGCTGCCTTGTCTTAAAAACAGCCCAAACAGCATGTCCAAAGAGGCAGCTTGCACCACACGCACTAAGCCCAGTACTCTCCAAACTCAGATGATCAAAAAGGCATTAAGGCATATAGCTCTGACCCCACAGCCTGTGGTGGCAGAAGGGCACTTACTTCATATCAGCTTCAGGGGGTTTCTTCTCATCCAGCTTCCCTGCAAGGACACAACAGCCAGCAGTAAGATGCACGTTGCTCTGCACCTCTCCTGTGCTGTTTCCCAGCCCAAACAGTGGCATGCCTGGAGGATGTCCTCCTAGCTTCTTCTTATGATACCACATCACAGCTCAACACCTCAGCAATCCATCCAGTTCCTCCCCCACAGAAGGCATTTCCCTAAGGAACTGGTTAAGATCAGAAAGAACAGAGCAGCACAAGCTGCTCTTGCAGCTGTACTTTCTCAGCATTTATTCAGTTATGAACATCCTGCCTTCGGGATGCAGTGTTTGGACAGCAACAGGAAGTCACTGTCCTCCAAGTTCACTGCCCCACAGTGCAGAGAATGCAGAAAATAAAAATTTATCTCATTCTCTCTGGATAGGCTTCAAGCATGAGTCCTTCCACTTGGCTCCCTTCAGCACCTACCTTTGTCTTTCTTCTTGAGCTTCTTGTTGCGAGTTCCTTGCCTGAGATAAGAGAGGATCTGTGTCAGCTTGCTGATGACGATGTCATTTGTGGTCAGTGTAGTCTGTGCCTGAAAGAGGAATGCCCAAGGAAGTGGTTGACTCTCTGCAGAGGGCAAGCCCTGCTCCAGGCGATTCAAACCAGCACAGTCAGGGAACCAGGAAGCTGGCTGGGTACCTCCATGGTGGGGCAGTCGGCCTTGCTCCGGATCAGCGTGGTGGGAATATCAGTGTCAGCGTACTCATCATCCAGATCTACCACATAGGCCATCCTTCCCGGCAGGAACAGCTCATTCCTCTCGTAGGCTTTGTTCTTGAACAGAATGCGGTAGATATTTCGACCTGGACGGAAAAGAAATGCTGTTAAGATGTTCTTACAAGTGCAATGGACAAGCCCACAGAGAACCATGTTTAGCTGATCAGAAACATCATAATCAGCTCCCAGGAGCCACGCTTGGCCCCTCACGTTCATAATTCCTATACTCTAGTTGCCTCCTTCCATCACCTTCAGCATTTCTCCCATATTCAAAACACAACACAGCCACATGCACATAGCCTTACCCAACCGAGTCTTAAATTCAATTTTGTTCTCAGGATCTTCATCTTTCCTGAAAAGACAGAGAAATTAAGCATGGTAAGCACATGCCCCCTCTGCATCATCCTCTCTGAGAGGCAGAAATCCTCTGCAAAATCCTCCACCACTCACTTGGTTTCTTTCTGAGGCTTCTCCATCATTTCCTCTTCTTCCTTCTCTTTGCTGGCAATCTCAGCCCGTACCTAGCCACAAAGTAAATCTGTGCATTACAGACCACATCACACCACTGCTGTTCATCACAACAAGAAAGGCCATTGCCACTAGTTCCCCAGCCATTCATAATCTTTGCATGAAAGGATGATGCATTCCAGGAATGCACTGGCAACATCATAGCATGTGACAGCAGCAATGACCACCCTCTCCTCACCACCTCTGCCAGCTGGATAGACCACAGTAACAGAAGAGCAGCATGGGGATGTCTGTACTACCTTCTGCAGCAGGGCAAAGTCCAGACCCTTCACCAAGTGAGTGTGCTCCATGTCACCACCTAAGAACTTGGACTCCTGGATCAACTGTCTCCTCTTCTCTGCAGCAGATTTATCCCTGTACAACAGAAGTGGAGGCTGTTATGAGACAGCCACTCTCGAGCAGAATGTTAAGAGCCATGTCACAAGCTCACGTACGCCTCTGCAGTGGGCCCCACAGCCCTGTAGTTTGCAGTTGTGCTGATCAGCTCTGTTTCCTCGTAGTCCTTGTTCACACCATCTCTTCTCTCCTTGGCTCGATCTCTGTACTTTTCAGCCAACTCTCTTTCACGCTCTATCTCCTGCTGGCGCAGCTTTGCATAATAGCTGAGGTTGGAGAAACAGCCCAACATTAGTGACAAATACAACGTTTGATGCATTGCTCCTGCAACAGCCTCTAATGCCCAACACATGCCTGTTTCACTCTCCATCTCTTCCCCAAACACAAACTACAGCACTGCAGGACACAACATGTCAGATGAGATGAAGCTGTTGTAACGAGGAGCTCAGTCTTCCCTTCCAAACGGAAAAGATCTGAGGGCAGTGCTGCTGCACAGATGTGTCCCAAAGGACACAATCACTACTGCAGGTGTCCTACCACTGCTGTACCCTGCTAGACACTTACAGAGCCTGTCCCACTTCTTCTGATAGTAAAGCTGCACTCCCACCCTGCTGCTGCTATTGCACATCTGTTCCCATGGGCTGTGACAGTCAGTCATCTTGAGCTCTTCTCATAGAACTTATCTCCAAAACTCCAGAACAATCCAGGCCACTAAGCATTATTCTTGGAAGCCCAAAAGCTCAGATGTCACATCTATGGGAAGTACATAACAAACAAAAGGAAAGCCCTAATGCGTCACTTTTAATGTTTACCTTTTCTTCTTCCTTCTACGAGCAGCTGGATCTTCATCTTCATTGTACTCCCGGGGCATCCTGGAAAAGAGGAGGAAACAACAGGTACAACCTGCACAGCCAAACATGGGCAGCATGACAGAACACTCACAGCAGCACATCACAAAGCCCAAATACAGGAATAGCACCAAGTATCTCCAATGTGTCAACAGGGAGAGAAAGTTCACATCTGCACTCAACAAGAACCTAATCGGCCTCTTAAAACCCACATAAAACATTCCAACAGCTCTGACCCACCAGTTTCTCACATTAACTCCAGTAACACACACATACAACACGCAGACCCCAGCACAAACCAAGGTCAAGCTCAGCTCCCAAGGCCCTGTCTCCACACTTATTAACACAGGCATTTGAATACTCCACTACAGGGTTATGGAGTCAGACAGATACAATGCTCCTGAGGGATGAAGGTTCTGCTGTGCCCCACAGCCCTGTGAAATACACCCTACTCACTCATGGTGGCGAGATTTGGATGGCGGCGCTGATGTTGGCGTCGCCCGCGGGGTCATGAGAAGCTTTCGAAAGTCTTCATTGGTGAGTTTGGACCTGCAAGGAAGTGAGAAGAGCAACCATCACCTCCCAGCAAGCTGCACTGGCTCGGCAGGTCTGAGGGTCTGCTTGCAGGAGGTGCCCAGGCGCCCTGCGGGGCACTGCCAGGCCGTGTGTGCAGAAGGCAGGCGCCATGCCCTGCTCCGACCCTCACACGGTACTCACTGGTGGAAGGAGTGAGCGTCGTCCACATCGTGGCCATCGGGGGCCAGGGGGTTGGAGAACGGCTCACCTGGGGACGGGAGGGAACAGCGTTCAGAGCCAGCCTCTGCAGCCAACCCCTCTGGCCCGGCCCCACTGCGGCAGGCCTGGCTGTCACACCCCGCACCAGGCCCGGCCGTCACCGGCTGTTACACCCCGCGGCAGGCCCAGCTGCCACTGGGCAACGTCAGCGGGCGGCGGCCTCGCCGAGTCCCACAGGCCCGGTGCCACCTTCCTAGGCCGTCCCAGCCACCCTCGAGCGCCCCGTCCGTTCGCTGCTGCGCCACAGGGCCGCCCCGCCCCGCCCCAGCACCCCCCCGTCCCACAACCCGCTCCCCAGCCCCCAGCCGCGCTCCCCGCTCCCCGCAGCCCCCCGGCTCCCCTCACCGTCCCTCTCCGGCATCGCTGCCCGCTCCCCTTCCCTCAGCCGTCGCACCGGAAGTGCCGGAAGTGCCCGTCGGCCTCCCCGCCTCCCATTGGCCGGTTGGCTGAGCGGGCGCGCGGATTGGCCGAGAGCCGGCGCCACGCCCCCCCGGTGCCGGCGGCAGGACGGCGGCACGCAAGATGGCGGCGGCGGTCGTGAGGGGCATCGGGGGCGGTTTGGGCCGCGGCCTGCGCGAGCTCCGCGTCCATCTGTGCCAGCGCTCGGCCGGCAGCCGCGGCGCCAGGTGAGCCCGGGGCCGGCCGCGGGGGGGGCGGGGGGCTGCGGTACGCGGCTCTGACGGCCTGCCCGACCTTGTCAGGGAGTTCATCGAGCAGCACTACGTGGCGCTGAAGCAGGCGAACCCCGACTTCCCCATCCTCATCCGCGAGTGCTCCGGCGTGCAGCCCCGGCTGTGGGCGCGGTACGGTGAGTAGAGCGCTCTGCGGCGGGAGCGGGGCTGGGGGCGCGGGCAGCGAGAAGCTCCGTCCCGCTGCGGGCCGTTTGTGCTCCGTGCGCTCAGCCGAGGCCACGAGCGGAGCGGGAAGGCTCTTCTGCAAGGCTTTTGCTTTTGTCCCGAAGCCGCCAGCATCAGATCACTGTCCTCCCCAGCTCGGGCTGCCCGGACCAGCGGGGCACGGGGCAGCTCCAGGGAGGGGGCACTCACAGCCCCCTGGGTAAGGGATTTCTTTCACGCGTCTGACATAAATCTCCCTTATTTTAAAGCCGTTCCACCTTGTCCTGTTGCTGTCACAAAGTGTAAAAAAGTCGGCCTCCATCTTGTTTATAAGTTCGCTTTAAGTACTGGAAGGATGTGATGAGCTTCCCCCCAGATGTATTAACCTTTTAAACAGGAGCCCCCTGGTGCCAGCACCAAGCCTGTGCTGGTCTTTGTGATTTGCAGGAAGGTACAGCCCCCAATAGGGGCTACCATAGGAGCAGTGAGTTTTTCAGCACTGTTTTACTGAGGGGTTTCTGAGGATCTTTACATGAGCCAAAAGCAGCCAGGCTGATTACTTTAGGACATCGTAGTGGCCTCTGCTCAGCTGCAGTGCCACAAATTTAAAAAGAGGTGAGCAAACATGGTAGGGTGCATTGGTTTCTCCAAAGGAATAGCTGAGCCGTGAGATCAAGGAAGGTAGAAATACAAACTGGGGCACAGGAAGGCATCTGGGGAGTGGTGATGCTGACCTGAGATGTGACATGGGCCCTGGGAAACCCAAAGCAGTGCCTCGGTTCACCTTCCAGCAGAAAAAAGAATGATGCCTAACCCTCCCTCTTTTCTGCAGAGTTTGGCAAGGAGAAAAGTGTGTCGCTGCATAACCTCAGTGTGGATGAAGTAGCCAAAGCCTTGGAGAACATTGTGAAAGGCAAGGTGTGAAGACAGCCAGCAAATGTACTGAATGCTTTACTTGTAATTTTTAATGCAAAATGTGTATCCTTAACTTAATCACATAAATGTGCATGCTTCTCCTGAGCATTGGGTTTAAAACTGCAGCAGTAAATCCAGCAGCATTTGTACATCCCCTCTGCAGCAACAAGACCCTTCCTGTACTGGTTGCAGCTCAGCTCTGCCTCTGCCCCACATAGTAGGGAGGCACAGGGCATCCTGGCAGTGCTTACACCATGACAGGGATGCCAGGACCAGCATTCCTATACAGCCAGCACTGCTGCTTGCAGATAGTGTGACCGCCCAACAAGCCCTCGGGCAGAGATGTAGGAGAGCAGGGCACAGAGCGAGCAGTATGTTCTTCTTCAGAGCGGGAGGGCAGGTTATGTCATCGGGGAGAAGGTAGACAACACAGCGGATGAAGAACTAAATGCAGAGGCACCCAGTGGCTGCAGGGCCATGTCCAGCAGCACTCGCACCCGCTCCTGGAGTTCTGGGGTGTTCTGGTGCTGCTCGAGGGTTTGGTGCCCTCCTTGTCTGACAAAGTCAGTAACAACCTGTGTGAAGAGGAGGAGCAAGAGTGGGCTGGCTGCTGCTCCAGGCTGAGGTGCCTGCAGCCTACCCAGTCAGTGCTGAGTTCCTTGTTCAGCACAGGGGTCATGGCTGCAGGAATTCACCAGAGCTCTGCCAGGCACGAGTCCAGAGTCAGGTAAATCCAGCCATTCTGATCACTGGTCTGAGTGCACAGAGCTTGAAGTAAGGACAACTGAAGGAAAACAGTGCCTCCCCGCATAATAGCACTGACTTATAAAGGGGGCAAGTAACCTCCACAGAAAAATTATTATCAACAAAAAGGAGCCCCCCCAGAGACAAGAGAGAGGCTTCCAACTGACAAAAGTGGTTCCCACTTCAGATGCATACTTGGGTCTCAGGAGTGCGGGGAGAGAGAAGGAACAACTGAAAATACTTCTGTTTAAATAGTAATGCCCACCCACTGCCCTGTGCTGCGTTGTGGGGCATGAGCCCCAGGCCTACCTGTGGCCAGTGCAGAAAGAGGAGGTGCAGCAGCTCCAGGCACTGCCCCACCACCTCAGGGTCAGGAACCATGAGAACGTGCAGCAGCAGGGGAAGGGCAGCCTGCTGGTGCAGCTGCTGGCAGTAGGCCGGGCCCTTCTCTGCTATGTTGCACAGCACTGTCAAGACCTGCATGGAGAAGCCATGGAAGTGAACAATCAGTACTCTGCTAAGAGCTCTCTTCCCCAGAGGTCCTCCCAGGTGGCTTTTAAATGTTCTTCAAAAGCTTTTCCCACCCTGAGGCAGTGCTTATCTGCGTGTCCTGCTTTCTCTCAGCAAGACCCCTCTGAAGGGGTCACCACTTTACCACCCTTCAGACCCTTCCCTTCAGCTTTAGAGTCTTCAAAAAGAAGGCGGCCCACCCCAGGTGCAGGCAGGCCTGGCCTCAAGTTAGCAGCTGTCCTGGGTCCTCAGGATCAGGACCAGGCAGGGGATCCCTCTGCCAGGACAAAACTGACAAGGCAGAAGCAGTGACTTCAGAGGACACAGACAATGACATTACCACCACACCAGACTTTCTACCACGTAAAAGCACTGTCCCAAGCCAGCTTCAACCTGAGCACTACACGCACACAACTCCTGTTTGTGAAAGTTCAGAGCTTTCCATAGATGTGGGGCACAAAGCAAGGCCTTACCAACATGCTCACTGTCTGGGAATGTGGCAGGAGCTGCAGCAGGGCTGGGAGCAAGTCCATAGAGAGCAGAGCAGAGCAGAAGAAGGGCTCATCTGCTACAATGGGCATAGAATAGATACATTAATAAAATCAAGGCCTCAGTGCAGAAGGGACAGATTTGGTAGATGTGCTGGCTGCTCTTGGCAAGAGCAAGGCATGCTCACAGCACAGGACAGACCAGCTTAGACACACCAAGTGCCAGCAGACAGATTCTCACTGCATCTTAGCAAACTCAAAACCTATCCTGGGAACTCAATCAAGGGTCAAGGTCAAAGAACATATGCATGAGGGGAAGAGCCTGGCTAATTCAATAGTATTACACCTTACAGGCTGTTGTACCTTAGAAAAGAGCACTTTTCCATTCCCAAAGCACTGCTGTCTGTATGATGCGAGACACTACCTGGCAGTCCCTCAGGGTCTGCCACGCAGCATGGCACTGCTGGCAGGTGCCTTGTGCAACGGCCTTCAGGCCTGTAGTCAGGGCAGATCCTGGCAGCAGCAGCTCAAGCTCTGCTTACAGCCTCACTGGGACGCTCACCTGTGAGGTTGTTCAGCAGCCAGAGACTCTCCGGTACGATGAACGGGTGCTGCTGCAGGTAGCACTGCATGATGATGAACAGGGCCACAAGCAGGCGCTCATCTTGGGGCTGGACTTCATGACCTGTCTCCTCTGCGAGCAGATTGCCGAGGCACCGCAGAACTGGGCAGATGAGCTTTGACAGAAAGAAAATGCCTTTCAGTCAGCCCACATCCCTAAAGCCATGAGAAGAAAGGCTAGCATCCTGCCTGTGTCTTACCAGCTCCAGGCCCTCAGAATCGCTTTGGGAGATTTCAGAAGCGATGTCACACAAGAATGAGGTAAGAGCAGGCACAGCCCCCAGCGACATCAGCTTCACGTTGGCTGTATGGCTGCAAAGGAAAACATTACCTATGTAGGTCAAAAAACAACAGCCCTGCTCCTTCTCCAAGTACCCACACTGTCCGTTCCCTTCATTGGGGCAGAGATGGCTGGCAGTAGTCAGGCCGGATAGGTGGTGCTGAGCCAACTACGGCAGCTTAAGGATTCAGGGAGATTTTCTTGGGGAGAGGAGGACACAAACCCAGATGTGGGGAGGCAGTCAAGGGGTTTTCAAAGCACTAGGAACAGCCTTGAGTTTATCATCTGTTACCATCCTGTATGTGAAATCATAAATCCTGCAAACAGCATGTGTGCTGTTGGGAATGCCCGGGATGGGAGAGAAAATGCTTTCCAAAGGGAAAGGAGTAAGGGGAGGCAATCCAGGATCCTAATCCACAACCATGGGCTCCGTGCAGGCTTGTGCTTCAGCCAGCAGAGCCCTTGTTCTTCTGTACTTAGCTGTTCCCAGGGAACTCAACCTGAGGATAAAAAAGAGCATTTACCTGCAAACAATGTAGTGGAGGCACCATGCAAACTCTACTGCAGCTCCTGTCCCAAACTTGAGGCCAGAGCAAACCAGTCGAAGCATGTGCTGGGGGAGAACAGAGTCCAGAACCAAGCTGGGATCAGAACAGCAGAGTTAATGGAGGCAGTGGCCAGAGTACCAGCAGGACAGAAAACCGATAGGGACAGATCAGCCCTAATATCCAGGCAGCTCCAAAAACACTCCTGGAAGAGGCTCTTGGATAAGGGCTACAGTCTCAGCATCACCAAGGCACGATGCAAAGCTCCCCTGTCGGTGGCAGAGCCTTGGGGCTCTCAAACACCTTGGCTGCAGTCACATTTTTGGCACTGGGGGCTGTCAAAGCTGATCTTTTCTAAAGAAATACAGCCAGAATTTCCCTGCTGGCCTACCCCGTTCAACAGTGTCCTTTACTGAAATACCAGAGCTATCCACTCAGATTAAGCTGAAGGAAAAAAAGTCACGCCTGACACCCTGATCTGCAAAACAGCCTCCATAGTTCAGCAGAAGATTGCTCTGAATTATTAACATCACTGGGATGGGAAACACATCATCTCTGGCATGCAAATACCACATGGGGCCCCAGGGCACATGCTGGTGCAGGGTTCGAAGCTCGGACTCACGGAATGATCTCTGTGGGGGCTTCCTTGGCTTGGAGGAGCTGTGACAAGACGTAACCTAGACCTTCCAGCACAGCCTCATGCGGGGACTGCAACCAAACAGAACAAAGGTGACACCCACAACAGAGCCAGGAAGGCCCAAGGCACCAGCTGCGTGCCACTGAAAGGGCAATGCTTTCGCATAACAGCCTTCTACAGGAGCAGACTGGGAGTGGTAACACCAGCTCAGGCTTCATGTGAACAGGCCATACCTAAGCTGAGCTGTCCCACCTCACCCACATTGTTGTAGGGATTCAGGAGGCAAACAGGGCAGCAGTGCTGTTCTGCACACTTAGATCTGCAGGTGGCAGCCCTGCTCACTGTGCTGGCCTCCTAAACCTGCCGGTCCCAAACTGCACTGAGGGAAGAAGCTTACAGCTCACTGCATTAGAGAATATCTGAAGGCCATGGTGATGATGGACATAGGATGTTCGGCTGGAGAGGAGCACCGGGGGGTAACCTGACCCCCCCCCCCCCCCCCCAAAGCAGTGCAGGGAGCCCAGGGGAGACCTCCACACACAAGAGGACAGCCCTGTGCAGAAGGGTCTCTACTTATCTGGAAGGAGGGCTGATAATTCAGCCAGATAGTGTCTGAAAAGCCTAAGAAAAGGTCTCTTTATAGGGAAGGGCATGGGAAGAGCTACCTCACCCACCTGGATGCAGGATGCCAGCACTGGAATAATGCCCTGGGGCAGAAGCTTCTTCCTCACAACTTCGCTCTCCACTACCAGGTTGCCCAGTGTGTACAGACACAGCTCCTGAAACACCCGAGAGCAGGTCAGCCCCTCCATGCAAGCCTGACCACCCTCCACCTGAGCTAGACTGGCTCCAGAGGAGCAAACAGATGGGTATCACTGGCCACCATTCCACACCTCCCGCTACCTCCATTCCCAGCAGAGCTCAGCCTTCCCCTCCAGTCCATGGTCTCCACAGGGACCTCCCAGTTCTACTTCACTGCTCACCTCCAGCCACAGTTTCTGTGGGCACTGCCAAGCTCAGCCTGCATCAGGGGCCTGGCCACATGCCTGCTGTTGGAGCCAGAGACCCACAGCCCCCCATTTCCACAAACAGCCTGTAGATGCACGGGGCTCACAGGGCTACACAGAGGAACTGACTGCAAATGAGGCAAAGCTGCTGTGTGCTGGGCTGCATCAGAGAGTGACCCAGGGATGTTCTTCCCCTGAGCTTGGTCTTGACGGGCAGCACTTATACCTGAGTACTGCTCCACGCCAGCCCAGGCGATCACCAGCAGTGATGCCAGTGAGGCTGAGGCAGGACAAAGGGCTACATGCCAGGAGTGCTGCGCTGGCTGTGTCTGGCCTAGGGGCAGGTTGGGAGCATTTACCATCAGCCTGCAGCTACCTGGAAGGTGTAAACATGATGGAAACGAAGTCCTCTTGGTTTTTGAACAGGGGTCTCCACACTCATGTGTTCCAAGACTGGGCCAGGCAAAGCCACAGCTGCCCTGGGCCAGCACTGGGGGCAGTCCTGCTCCATGGAGAAGGTGGGAACAGAGATTTCCAGAGGGTCCCTTTTAACCAGCGCTTCCATACGAGCCACAGCAGACTCCAGCTGACCAAAACAAGTCTCCCAGAGGCTCACTGGGAGCCAGAGAGGGCAACGCGAGCGTGGACCTTACCGTGAGCTCGATGCTGTGTCCCGAGAGGTAGGTCAGGAGGTAGGAGGTGACGGGCACGCATGCCTCAGCCACGGCGGCATCGCTGGAGTGGGACAGCTCGTGCAGGCAGCGGGCAGCCTCCAGCTGCACATCGGGCAGGCTGCAGGTGAACAGCCCGACCAGCGTCCGCACGGCTCCGTCCAGCCTGCGGGCACATCCCGAGCTGCTGCTGCTGCTGCCTGCACGCAGTGGGCCGGGCGGCCCCGCGGGGCCGGGCTGCGCTCACCTGACAAACTCCTGCTGCGTCTCTTTGCTCTGCAGGGCCCGGCGGAGGCGCCTCAGCCACCCTCTGCGATCCTCAGAGCCCCTCTGCACGCCTCTGAGCAGCTCGGAGACCTGCCCGCACAGCGGAGCGGCACCGGGGTTACGATTCACCCCTGGAGGCAACGACAGCCGCGGGGCGGCCCAGGGGCCCGCAAAGAACCCACAACGAACCCACAACGAACCCACAACGAACCCTACCGGCCGCCAGGAGCACGAAGGCTGGAAAAGACCCCCGAGACCAGCGCACCCAACCCCGTCCCACCACTGCGCCCGCCGACGGCGTCCCTTACGCGGCACGCGGCTGCGCCGCCGCATCGCCGCTCTGTCTGAAACGTCTCCTCACACCCGACCCGACCCGACCCTGCCATCACCTCCCGTCCCGCCGCCGTTACGGCCGCCCCTCGCTCACCTCGTCCCGCAGGACCGGCTCCAGCACGGCCCCCCCCGCGCCGTCCCGCCCGCGCTCCGCCTCGTCCTCCCGCAGGAGCCGCTTGCTGACCAGCTGCTGCACCCGCCGGGCCTTGCGGAGCGCTGCGTGCACAGCGGCGCGCTCTGACCCCGCGGCTCCGAGCCGGGGCGGCCGCCGCGCCCCTCCCCGCTCCCACGGCCCGTTCCCCACCTGCTTCCCGCTCCCGCCGCCGCGCCCGCAGCTCCTCCGCGCCGCCCCCGGGCCCGGCGCCGCGCCGCCGCCCCCACATGGCCGCGGGAGGGGCGGGGCGCCGCGTGACCGGATCCGGCCCTTCCCAGCCCGCAGCGCCGCTGCTGGCGGCGTCGGGGAGGGGTTGTTATGGGGTCGCGGGGCCGTTTGTGCTGGAAGGGACCCCCAGAGGCTATCCAGTCCAGGCCCCCGCAGTGCGCAGGGCCACCCGCAGCTCCATCGGTGCTCACAGCCCATCCAGCCTGACCTTGGCTGCCTGCAGGGACGGGGCACCGCCACCCCCCTGTGCCTCACCGCCCTTAGCGCTTTGCTCCGAACGGGGAGGGGGCACCGCGGGGCTCCCCGTCGCTGCGGGGAGATGGAGCTCAGCGAGCTTCCTGGCGGCGCGGTGGGCGCGGGCTGCGGCACGCACACGGGGTGCCGAGCTGCGCGCCGGGCGCCCCGAGGTGCGCACGTCGGAGCAGCCCTCGGCGGAGGCACGCGAAGCAGAAGTGCTCCCCGCTGCTTCCCGTGGCACGGCGGCCCCGTCCCACTCAGGAAGCGGCCGGGACGGAGAGCCTCGCAGCGCGGGCGGTGCCGCTAAAGCAAAGCGGGGCAGGACCGAGCTGAAAAGCGCCGGCGGAGTTGGGAGGCACCTGAGGAGCCACTGCGCTGATCTGGAGGCGGAGGAGCAGCGGGCGCGGAGCTTTTGGAACCGCTGCCGGCTCTTGGCAGCAGCTGGAGGAAACACTGCGAGGCACGGAGCGCTGTGCCGGAGCTGCCCGGCAAGACACAGCGCGGTCCACCTGCGGGGGGGGGGGGGGGGGGGGGGCGGGGCCGGGCACGAAGACCCCCGGGCGGTGGGCGCGGGGTGAACTCCGACCCCCGGGTTTGTGAGGCTCGCGGTAAGGGCTGGGGCTGCGCTGGGCTGGGGCGGGCGGGGAGCTGGAGCGGAGCCCCCCCGGCTCCTTCACACCGCCCTTTGGCGGAGCTGAGTCAGTGCGTACTTGCGAGCTTGGGAGTACTTCTGATTGCCGCTCCCGGTAAGAGCCTGCAGTTATCCAGGCGGCGGAGCCCTACGTGGTGCCGGCGGGGGTGTACGGACATCCTCAGAAATGATTTTCTGCTCTCCCCTTGGGGCTAGTAATGAATAAGATCCCTGGATCTGAAGGAAAATATGAAGCCCTCTTTTGCAATTTCCTGCCCCAGTTTGCACGGAAACAAACAGAGCTGTGGCTGCCCCATCCTTCGCTCAAACAGTGGCTCTGGCTCTGCTGTGCATTGCTCAGCACTTCCCATTTCTCCAAATCTGTGATGTTTCCTGTCTGCCTGTGGGCAGCAGCTGGCAGCGGTGTGCCCCATCTCCAGCCCTGCTCCCGCTGAGATCTCCTTTAGGAGCCAGAGCGGTGCCACGCAGGAGCGGTGGCACAGGTGGAGCAGGCAGGGTGCTGTGCTGGTGATCGCACAGGGTGGGAGCTCTGCACTGAATTGTGGCTGCGGGAGGGGTGGTGAGGGCTGCTGTGCAGGGCTGCTCTGGGCTGATCAGGGCTGATCAGAGCAGTCCCATCGGCCGCAGTTCCCCAGGCCGCCCCGCTCACTGCCGTCTCCTTCCCAGGCTGCTCGCCATGCGTGGGGCCGCTCTGCTGCTCCTGGTGCTGGGGCTGCAGCAGGCCGAGGGCCGGTGTGTCTTCAACCGCACGCAGGAGTACTGCCTGTGCTACAGGCTGACCGAGCAGAGCGCCGGGAGCGTCATCCAGTGCCTCGCTGCCTCCGCCGTGGAGTTTCAGGGTGGTGACCTGGAGAAATATGCTGACTTCCCCATCAAGGACCTGGACGACTCCACCATTGACATGCTTGGCAGCCTGGAAATCAGGAAGATCATTTTTTCGGACCTTCTGGTTCCCGAGGTCCTCCTGGCCCGCGTCCTGCGGTTCTTCTCCTACACTCAGGTGCAAGAGATGGTGTTTGAGAGCTGCAGCTTCGTGGGGAGGAGCAGCTGGGCGGACATGGCGGGCCGGGCCTTGCCTATCGTGTCACTGCGCTTCCACAACGTGACGGCCGCTGCGCTGGAGGGCCGTGAGCAGGACCTGTCCCCGCTCAGCCGCTGGCTGGGAGCCCTGCAGGAGCTGTCGGTCACCGCCTCACAGCTGGCCGTGCTGCCCTGTGCTGTGGGCCGGGCGCTGCGGGCCCTGCGCTCTCTGGACCTGGCACATAACGGCCTGGGGGATGACAGCCTGGCACCTGCCTTCTGCCAGGGGGCCTTCACACAACTGCGGGTGCTGAGCCTGCGGCACAACAACCTGACTTCGTACCGCGCTGTGTGTGGCGGTGTGCGGCTGCTGGGCAAGCTGCAGCACCTGGATCTCAGCCACAACGGGCTCACCGCCGGCACGCCTTCGTCCTCCTGCCAGTGGCCGGCGACCCTCCGCATCTTTAACTTGTCCAGCGCCGGCTTGGACGAAGTGCTCACACCTCTGCCCCCCGGTCTGGAGGTGCTGGACCTGAGCTCCAACCGCCTCCGCACTGTGGACATCTCCCTGCGCTCCCTGCAGGCGCTCCTCCTCAGCCACAACGCTCTGCCGGCCGCGCCATCCATCCGGGGCTGCCCTGCACTGCACACCCTGCACCTGGACAACAACCTGATCACAGAGCTGCCGCGGGACGAGGTGCTGCTGCTGGAGCGCCTGCAAGATGTGGCCGCGGCCGGGAACCCCTTCAACTGCACCTGCACCGGGGCCGGGGCCGTGCAGGCGCTGGCGGCCGTGGGGTGCCTGGGGCAGGGCTGGCCGCAGGGCTACGTGTGCCACGCACCTGCCCGCTACCGGGGCGCGCTGCTGCGGGACGTGCCCGCCTCCGTGCTGCACTGCAACCCCGCCGCCGTGCTGGCTCCCGTCTGCACCGGCCTGGCGCTGCTCTGCGTGGCCGTGGCTGGCGGGCTGCTGTGGGTGCGGAGGGCACGGCCCAGGTGGCTGTGTGGGCTGGGGCGACGGGAGGATGCTCGCAGTAGTGCAGAGTGCTTGTAAGGGTTGTCCCGGTGTCCCACGCTGCAGGTCCCCGCAGACAGGACTGTACCCAGCGCTGTCCTGCAGCAGTGGTGGCTCTCCCAAAATGAACTTTGGAAATCCTCTTGGAAGCATTAAGGTTGGAAAAGACCTCTTAAGATCAAGTCCAACCGCAACCTCACCATAACCCTAACCCTTACAACCCTCCACTAAATCATGTCCCTGAGCACCACATCAAGATGATTGTTAAACACAGTCAGAGATGGTGACTCAACCACCTCCCCAGGGAGCCTATTCCAGTGCTTAACAACCTTTTCCGTAAATAAGTTTGTCCTGATATCCAAGCTAAACCTTCCCTGGCACAGTATTTCCCCTCGTCCTGTCACCTGTCACCAGTGAGAAGAGATCAAGGTCCCTTTCCATCAGGCAGCTTTCCAGCCACTTCTCCCCAAGCCTGTAGGGTTGCCTGGGGTTGTTGTGACCAAAAGGCAGGACCCGATACTTGGCCCTATTGAAACTCATACATTTCATCTTGACCCAGTCTATTCAGGTCCTTCTGTAGTGCCTTTCTCCCCTCAGGCAGATCAACACTCCCTCCCAACTTGATATTGTCTATGAACTTATTGAGGGTGCACTCAATCCCCTCATCAGGATCGTTAATAAAGATTTTTAATGGAAGTGGCCCCAGTACCGAGCCCTGGGAGACACTGCTTGTGATTGATTGCCAACTAGATTTAACTCCACTGACCACAGCTCTTTGGGCCCAGCCATCCAGGTAGTGTTCCACCAGCAGAGCGTACGCCCATCCGGACCACGGGCAGCCAGCTTCTCCATGAGGATACTATGGGGGACAGTGCCAAAGGCTTTACTGAAGTCCAGAGAGACTACACTGACAGCCTCATCTTCATCCACGAAGCGGGTCACCTTGTCAAACTTGTCATAGAACAAAGTCAGGTTTGTCAAACAGGTTCTACCATTCATAAACCCATGCTGACTGGGCCTGATCCCCTGGTTGACCTTTAACGATGTTTATCCATTCCATAACCTTCCTTGGCACTGAGGTGACACTAATAGGTAGCTACCAGGATCATCTTTCCAGCCCTTTTTGAAGATGGGCATCACATTTGCCAGTCTCCAGTCCACTGGGATAACCCAGTTAGTCAGGACTGTTGAAGGATGACAGAGAGTGGCTTGGCAGCCACATCCACCAACTCCCTCAGCACTCTAGGATGACCCAGGCTAGACCATCCAGTCCAACCCCATCCCATCTCACTGTGTCCCCAGGTGCCATGTGTACAAATTTGTGGAACGCCTCCAGGGTCGGTGCCTCCACCACCTCCTTGGCCACCCGTGCCAGTGAATTATCACTTTCAGAGAAGAAATGTTTCCTAATATCCAACCTGAACCTCCCCGGCACAACATGAGGCCATCACCTCTCATCTCTGTTACCTGGGAGCAGAGGCTGGACCCCCCCTTGTCATTACCTCCTATCAAGGAGTTGCAGAGAGCGATGAGGTCCCCCCGCACCTCCACTGCTCCAGACTGGACAGCCCCCGTTCCCTGCTGCTCCCCATAGGGGTGGTGCACCAGACCCCTCAGGGCTCCATGCCCTTCTCTGCACATGCTGAAGTGCCTCAATGCCCTTCTTGCAGTGAGGGGCCCAACACTGAGCACAGCACTCAAGGCTGGGGGTGGGCAGTGCTCACGCCATGCTCTGTTCTGCTTTCCCATTAAAATCTACTCCTGGGCCTTGTTGGTGTCACCTTCTGTGCTCTCTGTGTGGCTGTCAGTGCAGGCAGGTTGGGCTGGGTGGTAGGAGGGGCGCAGCATGCAGGGATGCTGGGGCTGGGTGTAGCAGTGGGCACCGTGGGGCCAGGCTACGCACCCACTGCTGTCAGCATGCATGGCGTGGGTGGGTGTGTACTGTATCTGTGTTTGCACCCTGGGGTTTGTTCTGGGAACTGGGAGCAGCACCTCCACCCAGCAGAGCGGGAAGGGAAGTCCCCGTGTACTGGAATTCACTGACCCTTATCAGCACCTCTCTGCTCTTAGTGAACCCACAGGGCCGTTTCCCCATCTACACCCAATGGCTCACATCCCACCATGCTGGACTTTGGGGTTGGCTCAGGGACAGGAGCAGCTCTGTCACCTGGTCCTATAGGGAGTGGTGGCAGATAGAGGCATGTGCCTGCTCCCACCCTAGTGTCACAGGCCTGGGACCCCTCTCCTGCCCCCTCAGCCTGCATTGCCACTGAACAGAGCTCCCCAGCTCCATCTGGGTAGTCTTGGTACGGTCAGTCTCCAGGAGGCATGAACCTGTGGGCTGTGGCTGCTGCTTGTCCCTGGATAACGTTATCTGAGGTGCCTCACCCTGTGCCCGCCTGGCTGCATGCGCGCCGCTGTACCCGATCTCCATCAATAATGCACAGGAATGCGATCCCCTGAGCAGCCCCATCCCTGCCCTGCTGGGTGCTGAGCCACGGACGGTGAAGAGGTGAGCGGGGCACATTGCAGGCGCCTGGGGAGGACTACCTCCTGGTTTTGGGGTGGCCCCCAGGGCTCACCTGGCTCCTGGTGGTGCTCGAGGCAGGAGCTGGATTGTGCCCCTGCTGCCATGCACGTGTCCCCGCCAGCCGAGCAGGAGGTGTGCGGACGAGCAGCCGTGGGACTGCAGCAGGCAGCAGGTGGGGCTGGGGGCAGCAGCTGTGCTCGGGATCGTGGCGGTGGGCTGAGCGCTTCCTCCCCTTCACCCACCTGGTGACTTTGAGCGCTGTGGTCACTGTGAGAGGGCTCGGGGAAAATGGGAAGCCCTTGAACCTGGCCCCTGGCTGCTGGGGGTACCGGGGGAGAAACTGGGGCAGGTGGGTTGAACCCTCTCCGTGCTCGATCTTTTCAGGGCAGAGCTGGGTAGCTGGCAGTGGAGACCCCCTGCAGCTGCTTCTCGCAGAGATGGAGATCCAGGTGAGAGCGTCAGGGGTGGGCAGACTGAGGGAACAAAAGTTCCTGGGCCTCAGATCACAGCAGGGAAGGGTTGGGAGTCTCACCCCTTCCTCTGTGCCATACTAACCATTTTCAGGACTGGCAGTGTGCCCAGTCCTTCCTTTGTCCTGCACTGGTCATATTGGGGGAAGCTGAATATCTTTACCTTCACTCCTTCATACCAGGAGAGCTGCTTGACTGGCGATGACATCTTTCACTTGGATGCAGGACAGGTACCATGTGCCCCACATCCTTCTGCAGCCCTGTGCCCAGCCGGACGAGCCAGGGACACACGGCTGCCATCAGGCTCCTGTCTGAGCAGTGCTGGTGACCACTGCTGGCTCCTTGGGTGTGCTCAGGTCCTGGAGCTTGTCCTTCACACGGCTCTGCTGCTGTTTCTCATCCCTGTTTCCTCTTGGTGTTGGGTTCTGGTGGCTCTGTGCTGTGCTATCTGCGCCATCCATGCTGTCCCATGCCATCTTACCTTTATCGTGCCATCTACTCCATGCCAATGACCTCTGTGCTGGGCCATCTGCGCTGTTCTGGCTGTTCCATGGCACTCTTCCTCTGCTACACACATCCTTTCTACCAGGAGAAAGTCTTGGAATTGGCAAGACCCCAGCTGGCTCTGCTGCCCCTTGGCTACAGTGTGTCCCTGATGCTCTGGGACCCAAATGGCCCTAGGACCCAGCTGCCACTGCAGGACATCATCTGGCAGGTGAGGGCATGGGGAATGGCCGCAGAGAAGTCACCTTGCTGGGCTCCAGGGTCCCAACCCGCTGGTACAGATGTGGAACACAGCCACGCCTGCTGAGAACCAGCTTGTCCCCAGGTGATCAACACCGTCTTTCAAGAGCTGGAAGTGTCAGGGAGCAATGCACAACGCCTGCACACAGTCAGCCTGGTGCAGGTATGGTGGCAGCAGGGCTGGCCAGGACAGGCTGCTCTGGGCAAGATTCCCCATTCTGCTGCCAGTCCCAAACGATGCTGCCTTTGCAACTCAGTTTTCTAATCCCTGGGCTCCCCAGAAGTGGGAACCCTGTGCATGAGCCCTGCATGGCTCCACACGGTTCCCAGGGCTTTGCCTTTGCCTGGCCTGGTGCTGGAAGCAACCCTGATGCACTCCCTTCCCAGCCCACGCATGGACACAAGCAGACTGGGGTCCCAGTGGGTGCAGGTTACCAGCAGCTCCCTCCTTCTGACCTCCATATACCACTGTCTCATTCAAGGTCTCCGCTGAGGGTAAAGCCTGGGACCTGCTCCGTCCTGATGGCCAAGCTCTGCACGTGATGGACATCACACCCCTGGGCCTGTAGGTAGCTGGACCCCAGGGGCTGGCACCCCAACACCCATGGTGGGGATGGGCCTGGTGGAGGAGCCAGGGCAAGCAGAGGTGGGAGGACATAGTACTCTGTGTTCATTCTCATCTCTCTGCTTCTAGAATAGTGGAGGAGGCGATGGAGGTTGCTGTGTCCAATGCTCAAACTGTCATGAGCATCTACACGTGGGGGCTAGGGGCTGCTCCAGCTGCTGGACCCTCAGCCACACAGGGGTGGGTGGGCTCAGCTGATGCCCCAGGCAGGGGTCCCAGGTCCTGGCACCACACACTGCTGCTCATCCCAGCTTCTCCCCAGGGCCTGCAGCCTCTTCACCCTCACTGTGGAGCAGCAGCTGGAGGACAGCAGGCATCGGCGCTCGGCTCTGCGCATTCTGGCATCTCCAGGAGCCTGTCCTGAGCTGTATGTGTGGGAGCAGCAGCTCAGCCTCCTCCTGCTACCACACGCCCAGCTCCATGCACCCATCCCTCTTGTGGGCATCTCTCAGCAGGGTTCTCCATCCCACGCTCCAAGCAGCAGGCACGGGGGCCCTGCCCTGGATCGTGGAGCGGCTGTTGGAGGGGAACAGCCTCACCTTCCTGCTGCTGTGTGTGACACTGCCAGGTAGCGCTGGGACCACAAGGTCCCTACCAGCAGCCACGCTGTGCCAGCCCAGAGATGTGGCACGGCCGCTGCCCAGACACCCAGGGCTCACTGCTCCCCAGACACCCCCAGAGAGCAGATCCAGGCAGCCCTGGCACTGGCTGAGCAGGTGAAGGGGGCGAACAAATCGGTGTCACCCACACACTGGGATCCTGCGCGGGAGGTGGCAGCGCGGCGGGAGAAGATCCGAGGACTGCGGACAGAGCTGCTGCAGAAGGCAGCGGGCCGCCCTGAGCAGCACGGAGTGCTGGTGCAGCTGCAGAGAGCTCTGCGGGAGCTGCAGGTGGGGGACACTTACGGACACTCCATGGCCTGGCCACTAGCGGGGCAACACCGATCCCTGGCTGGATGAGGTGTCCCAGGCCCGTGTCTGCACCGAGGCGGTTTGGGTGGGATACGTTCATGCCTGGATCTCCCTGGCACCTCCAGTCCCTTTTTCCAGGTGCTGAAAAGCCAAAGGTGGGAGAAAAAGCAGGTGCTGACCAGGGGATGCACAGTGAGTGAGACCCCACTAGGTCCCCGCCCAGAAGCAGCCCAGGTCCCCCTGCACCCAGCCCCTTGCTGTGCACCCCATGGACCTGCCTCTGTCAGGCACAGAACCAGCATGAGTCATGCCAGTCTGAGGAAGTTGAATACTCCCTGGCAGAGGCCCAGAGGCAGCAGCTGCAGACTCAGCACCAGCTGCTCCTCCAGCAGGAGCTCCAGGACAGGGCAGCAGCAGACCAGGAGGTGAGCACGGGAGGAAAGCCTGAGAGGACAGGGCAGGAGAAGCAGACATGAAGAGCTCCAGGCTCCCACAGATATCCCAGTGCTGCCCTTTTATTATCCCTGTCCCTGCAGCAGGATGCAGCTCGCTTGCAACAGGACGTGGCTGTATTGCATCTGAGCCTGGAGGCAGCATGCAGGGAACGAGAGGCAGCCAAGCAGCACCTGGACACCCTACTGCAGGGCCATGGGCAGGAGATGCAGGCCTGGAGGCAGCACCTGCAGCAGGTGGAGACTGAACCATGGCTGCTGGCATGGCTCTGCTTGCAGAGGCCAGGTTGGTGCCAGGGCCCCTGCGTGTCCCCACAGGTGCTCCAGGACCAGCGGCGCCGGGGAGAGGAGCGGGCAGAAGCACTGAAGCAGCGGTACCAGGCACTGCTGCAGGAGGTGCTGCGGGATGCCGTGGGGCTCTCCACACACAACCAGCAGCTGCAGGAGGCCAGAAGACGCAGCTCAGCTGATGCCACCACGCAGACACCCTGAGCCAGAGCCCCTGAGCAGTGGGAACAGCCACCCTGGCAGCAAGGACAGAGTGGGTGCTGGTCCCCCCTGCTGCTGCCAGCTGACACGCAGGCCACAGCAACAACTACTGCTCAGCATAACACCCCCAGTCCAACCTACGCTGCCTTCTGAACAGCACAGGTGTAGCTCTCTGTGGCACCAGGCTGACACAGGCATGAGGCTGCAGCTGGTGCCATGGGAGGGCTGATGGCCCTAGGGGTGCTGCCGAGTGCAATAAAGTGAGTGCCCCCACACCAAGGAGTGCCAGGCTCAGCTGTGTTACTAAACAGGGCAGTACAGAGCTCTGCCAAGTGAAACGGACATCTTCCTGCAGGGAGGACAAACATACGCGCATCATTAAACCAGCTTTAATAACCATACCAGAGCCAGGAGTGACTTCTGCCCACCAGGAATTCACTAGTCACACCACACTTGCACAAATTCAGGTGCTGTTGCCTCTTTGGAGAGCACATAAACCCCCCCTTATAATCCCTGTCCACAGAGGTAGACAGCAAATGCTGTGCCCAGGACAGGCAAATGGGGCCCAAGGATACCAGACCTCCAGCGAGGGGCTGGGCTGAGGATTGGGGTGGAATACCGCAGAGGAAGGGTGGGAGAAACCCCCAGCCGTGGTGCAGGGCTCTCCTGGCAGCAGCACACTGCTCTGGCAGCAGGGCTGGCTGCATCCTCGCGAGCAGCACACCAGGGCTAACCCTGCAGCAGCTTTTACTGGCACAGGGGACAGGTGTGTGCTTTGGTGTGCAGAAGATGGGGAAACCAGCAGAAGTGTGACATACCATATGAGAAGGGGCTCAGGATCCACTCTAGAGCCTGGGCCTACTGAATAAAGAAAGTATGGGATAAAGAAGCATGAGGTCTGGCCCAGGCAGGGCACCCTCCCCTTTTCCTGAGCAGGGGTGCACTGAACAAAGCCCTCCCAAAGTACATTTGCTTTAGGGCAGCA
This sequence comes from Perdix hodgsoniae, assembly GCA_035772895.1. NCBI lineage: Eukaryota > Metazoa > Chordata > Aves > Galliformes > Phasianidae > Perdix > Perdix hodgsoniae. The sequence goes on from JAPSGF010000133.1 coordinate 90,910, forward strand.
GAGACTCACACTGGGCCACCCCGCCTCCTCCCATGAACAAAAGGAGAGGGAGGCACCACTGTGCCCCACACCAGGCCCAGCACAGCAAGCAATACCCCTGAGTAACAGCTAAGGGCTGCCCTGGCGCACGCAGGGCAGGGAGGCCGCAGCTACGTCACCCCATAGTACAAGTGAACAGCGAGGCCGATGCATAAGACAGCAATGAAGAAGAGGAGGGTGAGCTGCAGGTTGAAGAGGGCAACAGACAGCAAAGCGTTGACCAGGATGGAGCAGGAGATCACAAAGAGCCTGGTGATGTTACTGCTGTGCTTCATGACCACGGACATAATCAAGCCGTTCAAGGCCTGGCTGACCACAATCACCAACAGCCAGGAGGAAAAGCCCTCCAGGAAACCTCTCTCTGTGCTGCTCCAGAAGTGGCCGACCAAATTGACCAGGACCCCAAAGAAATAAAGGAAGAGGTTCTGAAGGTTGAGAGGCAGCGCCTGGGTTTTCAGGATAGCTTCTGTGTAGACAGCAGATAAGCCTGATATCAGGCAGTACACCGAGATCAGCAACAAGCCCAGCAGCGTGACGTGCAGCTGCATGGCAGAGGGGCTGCCAGAGCCCCCTGGGTCCCGCAAACCCCCACAGCTGTAGCTCACCCCGGCAGCCATCAGCAGGCAGAGCGCCAGCCACTGGCGCACACGGAGCCTCTGGCGCAGGAAGAGGCTGTAGAGGAGCGCGGTGCTGACGATCTTCAAGTTACTCAGGATCTGGTAGGTGCTGGGATCCATGAAGAGCTGCATGTGAACCACGAGGTTGTTGTTGGCAGCGTAGAGCAGCGCCGAAAGGGCAAAGGGGGCGACGTGGCGCCAGGACACCGCGGCCCCGAGCAGCTGCCGGTCCCAGGTGAGCAGGAAGAGCAGGGAGAGCGCCAGCTTCGTCAGCTCGATGAGAACCACCACGGCCGAGGAGCTGAAGGGGATCGCGCCATCCACCTTGCACAGGGTGAGGAGCGGAGCGTGGGAGCCGTATATGGCCACAGAGCAGAGCAGCATCAGCCCCCAGAGCCCGCGCTGCGAGGGGCTGAGCGGGGCGCCGGCAGCTTTCCCAAACACAGCCATCTCCGGGCAGCAGCGCGAAGGGCGAGCGCTGGCCGTACAGACTCCCACCTCGGGATACTCAAGAGAGACCAAACGCCACGAGTTTAATGAGCCCGACTACAAGAGGACGTTACCTGCCACGTCTCCCACGCAGCGCAAGGGAACGGCTTCGCTCCTCCGGACGGAGCGCAGATCCGCCGCCCCGGGACGCACCGCACGGCGCTGGGGGCAGCGGGGGCAGAGCCCAACAACGGGCAGGGACGGCGTGCGAGCGTCCGGGCAGCCGCTCGCCGCCGGGCGGCCCCGCTACTCCCCTCCTTTCCGCAGCGAGCTGAGGTAGTCCCGCACCGTCTTCTCCACGTCGGGCACGGCGTAGTTCTGCGCGGCGTAGATGCCGGTGCACGTCCCCACGGCGAAGCCCAGCACCGCCGAGAAACGCAGCTTGGCCACCAGGTACCCGGCCAGGAAACCCTTCAGGAATGGGGAGGCCAGCAGCGAGCCGCCCTGCGGGGCACAGCGGGGCACGGCGCGTCAGGGCGCGGGGCGGCAGGGCTGGGCAGGGCAGGGCAGGGCTGGGCAGGGCAGGGCTGGGCAGGGCTGGGCAGGGCTGGGCAGGGGGGCACGGCGCGGCAGGGCAGGGGGCGGCAGGGCCGGGCTGGGCCGGGTCCGTCCATCCTCACCTGCCCCACGCCGGCGTTCACCTCGTCCTCCACGCGCCGCTGCAGGCTCTCCAGCTGCCCCTTCAGCACAGCCAGGTCCTTCAGCTTGGGCAGCGAGTCCTGCGGGGACGCGCAGCTGCAGGCGAAGCCGCAAGCCAAGTCCGCAGAGCGCGGCTCGTCGCTTTACTCACCTTATCGTCCGCCATGCTGCCGCCCGGCCCGGCCCCGCCCCGCCCGCGGGAGCTCCGCCCTGCGCGCCGCCATGTTGGGGGCGGGGCGACCCGGCCCCGTGCGCCGCCATGTTGGGGGCGGGGCGCCACGCTGGGGGCGGGGCCGTAGCGATGCTCCTCTTCCCGGAGGTCGCCGGGGCCGCGGGCGCTGCAGCGGTGCGGTGCGAGGGGCGGGTCGGGGTGTGGCCGTAGGGCCGGCCAGCAGGGCTGTGGTTCAGGCTGCTGGAAGCGGAGTCCTTCGGGCCCCAGTAGCCGCACGCGGGCTGCTTGCTCAGCTTTTCCTGTGCTGGGGCCTGGGAGCAGAGCGAGCCGGGCACAAAAGCACTGCGTGTGCCGTGCTTCCCCCCCGCAGCGTTTGGTCCGTGGGTGAATGAAAGAGAAATCCGGTTACTGCTGCACTGCGGGGTGCCTGGGAAAACAGCGCAGTTACGCTTTCTGCCTGACGTGTGACAGGATGGCCTGAAGCAGCTGCTCGCGGGCTGGGCGCGGTATCGGCTGTCCAGCAGCAACAAGCGCCCGGCGGGACAAAGCGCCGCCTGAGCGCTGCAGGCACTGAGAGCGGGCAGGAGGGAAGCGCGCGCCTTGTTCTGCCCTGCCTGGCAGGTCTCCTACTGGTTTGCCCGGTTTTGCAAAGCAAAACAGGAGGACTTAAACAGTCGGAGGAACTTTCAGTCCATTCACAGTGTCTACAAAGCGGTTTTCTTTATGCAGAGGGAGGCCTGATGCAGTGAGCTCAAGTTGCTTAGCTGCGAGGGACCTGAAGAGGCCTCAGATGAGCCCCACAGCAGGGTCACAGAATCACACAGAATCACAGAATGACCCGGGTTGGAAGGGACCTCAGGGATCATGTAGTTCCAACCCCCCTGCCTAGCAGGGCCACCAAACAGACACCTTTACTAGATCAGGTTGCCCAGAGCCCTGTCCAACCTGGCCTTGAACACCTCCAAGGACGGGGCATCCACAACCTCCCTGGGCAGCCTATTCCAGGACCCAACCACTCTCCTAGTAAAGAACTTCCCCCTAACATCCAACCTAAATCTTCCCTCTTTTAACTTAAAACCATTTCCCCTAGTCCTGCTATTATCAGCCCTTTCGAAGAGTTTACTCCCCTCCTGGGAGTAAGTTCCCTTCAGGTATTGAAAGGCTGCAGTGAGGTCACCCCACAACCTTCTCTTCTCCAGGCTGAACAAACCCAACTCCCTCAGCCTGTCCTCATAGGGGAGGTGCTCCAGCCCCCTGATCATCTTAGTTGCCCTCCTCTGGACCCTCTCCAAAATCTCCATGTCTTTTTTGTGCTGAGGGCTCCACACCTGGACACAGTACTCCAGATGGGGCCTCACAAGAGCAGAACAGAGAGGGACAATCACCTCCCTATCCCTGATGACCACCCCTCTCCTGATGGAGCCCAGGATCCCATTTGCTTTCCGTGCTGCCAGAGCGCACTGCTGGCTCATGTTAAGTTTCTCATCTATCAGGACCCCCAGGTCCTTCTCTGCCGAGCTGCTCTCAATGACAACTCCTCCCAGTCTGTACAGGTGCCTGGGGTTCTTCCGGCCCACGTGCAAAACCTTGCACTTTGCCATGTTGAACCTCATCAGGTTCACCCGAGCCCAGCTTTCCAGCCTCAGTCCTCAGTGCTGCTTTTGGTCGGTCTGGGCACGGCCAGATGAGTTTTGATGTGTTGGGGTGTTTGTGGGAATTCAGAGCGGAAGCTGTGGAGCAAGATAAATGGCGTGAGAAAGCAAGGCTGAGGGCCAAGGATGCCTCTATAAGAGGAAAAACAAAGTGCAGTGAGCTGCGTGACGGCTGTGCAGTAATGGCCCTGGTTGCAGGCACACTGCGTGTGCAGGGACGACCTGTGGCTGTGATCGGATCAGTGCCTGTGCGCACGGTCCAGGAGTGTTTGTGGAATGATTTGCTGACGTGTAAAGGCGGGGGAAAGTTAAAGGAGAAAACTCGTGAATATATATAAGGGATGTTAGAACCTGCAATAAACACTTTGGATCAATCACATCTGAGTCTGTGCCTCAGACGCTGCAGGTGAACAGGACACGAGATCACCGTGAGGGCTGCCTGTTTTGCCATGGTTAAAAGGTAGCCATGGTCTGGAGAGAAAGGCTTCTTTCCCAGTGAAGGGCAGCCAAGGGGATGCCTCATCCCCTACACACGCAGACACTGACTTGGCCGTGCATGGCTCAGCATCCTGCTGTCCCTTGGCACTCAGGCTGGTTCACCATGAAGGTGACGTTGTCTTTCAACCTGCGCTGTGCTGGCTTGTGGCTTCCTTCAGGAGGCTTCAAACCCGGCACCTGCTTGTTTTCTGTGTGGGTACGGTCTGGAGATGAGAAGGGACTGATGTCATAGGGGTGCACCTTTGGAGGAGGGAGAATGGATGGAGTGGGACCTGACCCCTTTAAGATGGCAGTGCTGATAGGTGCACCTGTAGCAAGTCTCTGTGGTGTCACTGTGAGCACCTGAGGTGCCACCTGGCTTCTGTGACGCTCACAGCACTGCTCGTGCACTGAGCCCGGGGGCAGTGACTGCCCTGGGGCTGGGCAGCCTGGCAGCCAGCTCAGCTTGTAGCATTTCTGGACGCTGTGGGGGCTGCACCTCTTACATTTTCCTGCCTCTTTTAGCACCAAATAACTCCTTGCCATCAATCAGCAGCTTGCTCTGCAGGCCAGGCTGGCTCTGTGTGTGGCTGGCCCTGCTGTAGCCCCTGGCACAGCTTTTCTCACAGAGCCTGCAGAACCAACTGTGCCAGCACAGTGCCAGCAGCTATACCACACCGTGCTTCTGGAGGAGGAAGCAAGCCCAGGAAATGCCTTTGGGACTGATGTAGAACTGTTTTTTCAACCTGCCTTTAGAAAATACACATGTTCTTATCCCCAGCATGGAGCAGCACCTCAGAGACCCACTCTTTGCTCCTAACAAAATGCTGGTTTTGGTGTTGGAAAGTAACTGGAGAGATCACTACAACCCTCCATCTGCCCTTGCTGGGAGACCTAAGCTGGAGAGCTGGCATGTGGGACAAAGAGGTGCAAGCTGTCCTCCTGTAAGAAGAGAAATGCGCCTTTCTTTGAGATCTAAGTCTTACTGAGGACCGCTGTCAGACCAACGCAGCCACTGATGGTGCCAGCTGAACGTAAACCACAGCACTTACAGCTGGGGAAACAGGCACTGCAAATGCAAACGTGAGCAATTGAGAGAAACACGCATTTCAGACACCTGGCTAGCAGTTTGGTTACAAACTGGGACGTTGGCATTGACGTGTATGTTAACTCCACGTGTGCACTACCAGAGTTTAAAAGCTCAAGTGTGAGTTGCAGGTCAGCCCCAGGAAAGTTTCTGTTGTGCTGGTGGCTCTCACATTTAATTTATATGCACTCACCTTATGGCGAGGATGCCGAACTCTAAGCACAGGGAGAAGTAACCTTGGGCAGCCTGCTGCTTTTCTCTACCGCGTCAAATAAGCCCACTTCTCAAACAGGCTTTTTCCGACATAAAAAAAAAAGCAAAATAGTGTGGTTACGAGAGCTTTTCTTGGGCAACAGCCACCAAGCTTTGAAATGACGAACTTCATGTTGGCTTTGAGAATTTGAGAATGGCTAACTAACACGCAACACTGGAGGGCAGCATAGCATCACTGCAGTCGCTGCTGCCCACCTGCGGTGTGTGGTTCCTCGTGGGACCTTCTCACCTTACCAGCCTTGCGAGCGCCTTTCTGTGCGGGGACACAAGCACGCTTTTCTCCGTTGCAGCACCCAGCCCTCCTTGGCTGCATGCACACGTATTTGCCAATAGCTCATTGTATTTCAGCCTCGTGAGCACCACTGCAAAGCTGATTGTAAAAGCCCAGGACCTGCACGGTTATCAATCAGACTGACTTGCTCCTTAGAGGTTAATCGGTGTGAGACCTAAGGATACAAAGAAAAATAAGCCTTGATGAATCTTTTTGGCTATTCTCAGCTATCATTGCACTGACTTTTTACACGGTGTGACAGGATGGAGCGGAATGGCTTTAAGCTAAAAGACAGGAGATTTACATTAGGTAATGGGAAGGATTTTTTTACTCAGAGGGTGAGGAGGTGCTGGAACAGGTTGCTCCGTCTCTGGAGGCGTTCAAGGCCAGGCTGGATGGGGCCCTGGACAGCCTGATCTGGTGGGTGGCAACTCTGCCATGGCGGGGTGGTTGGAACCAGGTGATCTTTAAGCCTAAGCTATTCTATGATTTCTTGCCAACTGCTCCAGAAGCATCAGAATGAGTCTGTCGGGTGTGTGAGAGCACCAGCAAAGCCAAGAACCTCTTGTCACCAGAAGTCAGGCTTGGGGGTTTTCTAGATGTTTCATTCATGCCACCATTTATATCCAAGACATCGCACAAAACTACTGAAGCTTCAAAATTCATTCTGCCTTTTTCACTAGACAGAAACATGACAGCCAAGGTATGTGCTTGGCACGAGCTCTCAAGACACAGCAGACAGTTGTTCCTGGTAAGCAAAAATAGGAAACCTCAGCACATTTTCCATGATCCAGTCACTAACCACCAGCAAGAGCAGGAGGGAGAAAGCCAACATCCGCATCAGCTGCTCAGCTTCACAAATAAATGAGTTCTTCCTTTAAGCCACGTCCGTCCTTACGCTGCTGATACTGACATGTGAATACATAAGCATTCTTACAGCCCTTTATCATCTTTGTCACCGCAAACCGGATGAATTTAAATGGCTCAACAAGTTATTCTGACTTTGAGCAAAGCAGTGATTTTTGCATGGTCTGTGGGCCAGAGAAACCGTGCAGAGGCTTAAAGAGAAAGAAAGGTCATTTCCCCGTGGCAAGCAGCAACGATGCCCAAAGCCTTTAAATGATGCTTGGGATTGATACCCAGACGTGTTTGAGAGGACTTGAAAATGTCAGTCTTTGAAGGCAGTAAAAATGTCACCAGGTTGGAGGAACCATCTTGCAGTAAAGGACAGATTGTGTTGTTGATGAGCAACACCAGTTACCTTTTTTAAAGCTTTCTTGCTGCTCAGCGGTGCAGCAGGAGCCCTGTGAGTGCCAACCTGTCCAAGGTGCCCCATCCATCACAGGGCAGCAAGCAGAGGAACAAGGTTTCCCAGAAGAGCTGGATGATGTTTCCAGCTCTCAAAGTGTCCTTTACAGGAACGTGGATTAGAGGGTCATACTGATGCTGACCTCTCAACCCCTAAACCCAGCAGTAAAACAGGAGGAATTCTCTATCTTTAAACCCAGAGTCACAGATGTCAGCATCAGCTGGGAGTTCTGAGCAAAAGAGGTAAGAGTTAAAAACTCCCCAGGCACACCTGGGTAAGGCAGCTGCATGAGGTGCAGCCCTGCTGGAGTGGACGGCAGCCTGCTGGCAGCCTGCTCACCCCTAGAGGGGTCTCATGTGCCCGATGTGAGGCTGGGGACCAGAGCTCCTGCTGGCTTCTGGCACCCACTGGGGCCCTGCGGGCTGGAACTGGCTCCCGAAGCCAAAAACGCTCCTCATCCTAATCCTAAACCAACTCTTAGCTCCATCTCCTCCTTTAAATATTGGCTTGTATAGCTGGAGTCAGCCTTAACATTCCTGGGACTTCAAGTATAGTGATCTTTAATACATGAATGCCTCCATAAAAAGAGATCCAAAATCCACTGTATCCAAACAGAAAGGCAAGAATTAGGGAGCACTTTGCCTCCACCTTCCCAGCCCTCTGTCCCCGACAGTTGCTGCATTAGTGCAGATTGCAGGGCAGGCTGCAGTGGTGGCTTTTCACCCGTGGCAAAGAGGACATGCAAGAGCAGGGGTTAAAGACAGAACAGAACCTGGGATAGGAGGAGCTGCGGGAAGCCTTGGCCTTGCTTGGAAGCTGTAAATACAGGCTGCAGCAAGGTGAGGTTGTATGAAGAGCAATTCAAGGGCTCCAACACCACGTGTGTCCCCTGTGCCAATTTGGTCATCGGCTCTTTGAGCCCTGGATGCACAGAACCCTACAGTCACACCGCAGGGCTGGCTGGAAAGCTCAGTGTGCTCACTGTGGGGAGGAGCAGCAGCAGCAGAAGCCCCCCAGCAGCAATGAGCACTAAGCCGGGCTGCAGCGCATGCTGGGCGCCTCTCTGCAGAGTTTGGCTTGGGGCTGTGCTCCTGTCCTGCAGCACTCACGCTCAGGTGCTCAGGTGTCAGACAGCGCCACACACACAGCTCTGCTCCTGTTGGCAGCCTGGTACCTGAGCGTGCCCAGACCCAGGTGATGTGCAGGGACATCGGGGCTCTTGTACCCCCCTGCCTGAGGTGGTGACCATGGCTGCTGCGGACAGCACCGCCCTGTGCGTGCCAGCCGGCAGCGGGCACCATCAGCTGCCCTACCAGGTCAGGTGTGGTGGGGCTTCCATTGCTGAGCCTTGCTATTGCTGCCTCTGCACCAGCCCTGCCCGCCGCGCTTGGCCAGCCATGGCTGTCCCATTGCCATTGCTTGGCCCTGCCATTGTCCTTGAGCAGCAGCATGAGCCGTGCTGTCAGACATCAGCACGCCGCCGGAATGAGCTGCGCCGTCCCTCTGCGCCCACACCTGTCCCCGGTGCTGAGCCCAACCTGGCCTTGCTGAGGGTGGGGGGGGGGAGCAGTGCCCAGACCTGACGGCAGCCAGGAGGGAGCTGTGTGCTGCTGCTGCACGAGCATCCCTGCAGAGAAAAGGCACGCAGCTGGGGGCCGTGGTGCTGCTGGCTTCGCTGCCCTGCAGCTGCCGCTGGCTGTGCCCTAGTGCTGAGCTCAGCCCTGGCACCGCACGCTTCCAGCCCGGCAGATGCTCCCGCACTCCAGAACAAGGGGTGGGCGGTGGGTTCAGGCCAGCATCGCTGCCCCCAGCCCACGCAGGGTGAGCGGAGCCCTCAGAGCAGCAGCAGCAGCATGTTCCCCCCGCCTGCAGGAGGTCCCCTCCCTTTCATCTGTCGCTTTCGTCTCTTGCGCAGATGCAGTGCCCAGAGATTAGGCTGCAGATTAAGGCTTTACTGAATCCTGCCGTGGGTTCCAGCTCCAATCCCAGAAGGACCAATGTGCAGCCACATCTCCCTGTAAGCTTGCTGGAGCCAGGAGGGGCGTTTCCCACCCTATGCTGCCCTGTGCATGGGGGATGGAGCCCCGGTATTTGCATAGACTGTGGCAGTTGCCAGGCTTTGTCCTGGGAAGGAAGGCTGGAAAGAGGCAGGAGTTGGGGCTGCCCAGAAGATAAAGCCAGCCATGGCCTGCGGGCAGCTGTGCTCAGCCCTGCAGCAGCTGACTCCTCCCTGGGGCTGGAAGCGCAGGCTGAGCACCTGGGAGCTCTCAAGTGGCCTCATCCTTTTGCTAAAGTCTTGAAAGCTGGGAGGGACCAAAGGGATCGAATCCATGTAGGGATGCTGCAGCATCCGACGATAACAACCCAACTGAACCGCCTGTCTGCTTTTAGCAAAAGGGGAAACTGAGGCACAGAGCAACAGCACAGAGCTCTGTGGCCTCGCCAGGCTGCTGACAAAGGGGTTTCGGCACCAGGAGGCAGGGGGCATGCGTGGTGTGGGCAAACAGTGTGGGTGCTGCTGGGTGCTGAGCAGCACAGCGAACGCTCAGTGGGGTATTCTCACTGCAGAGAGGTCCAGGCATGTCCCCGTAGGCTGAGTCCAGGCACAGCCCCCTCTTCAGGTTAAGCATTTGCCCTAAATCAGCCAGGACTGCTGCTGGAGTGAGGCAGAGTGCACAGCCAGGAGCCTGGCACATCACCTGAGGCTGCAGAAACACTGGGTGCTGCAGAAGGCTGCCAGCATAAAGTGGCTGCATGGAGCAGATGCAGGGAGGTTCCTCGTGCTGTAGGAGTGCCCAAAGGCAGAGGATGTCTGTGTGTGTAATTACTGCTGGGATGTGTCAGCTAGGGATGTGGCACACACATGTGTGGCTGGGACTGGGGCATTGCCAATGAGCCCAAGATTTGGGATCTCTACTGCAGTTGGATCTGCAACTTACCCCCAAGAGGAAAACATTTCACATAATCACAGAATGGTAGGGTTAGGAGGGTCTTTCAAGATCATAGAACCATAGAGTGGGTTGAGTTTGGGTTGGAGGGGTCCTTTGAGGACTGTGATCGTTGAGATCATGGAACCATGGAATCACAGAACAATTGGGTTGAAAGAGGCCTTACAGCCCCCCAGCCCAACCCCTGCCATGGGCTGGCTGCCCCCCAGCTTAGGCTACCCATGGCCCATCCACGGCATGGGGCACCTCCAGAGATGGGGCACCACAGCTCTGAGCAGCAGTGCCACTGCCTCGCCACCCTCTGGGTGAAGGATTTCTTCCTAACATCTAACCTAAATCCCCCCTTTTAGTTTAGAAGTGATCCCCCTAGTCCTGTCACTGTCTGCCTATTTAAAAAGTCGTTACTGCTCCAGTTCACGTGCTCCCAGTGCTCATGGAAGGCTGCAGTGAGTCTCCCTGGAGCCTTCTCCATGCTGAACATCCTCAGCTCTCTCAATATGACACAAGGCAAAACCAGATTAGAACACACCAAACATTCATGTGTATACATGAGAAATACACAACACAATGGTAATGGAAAGCGTGCCACAGGGCTGCAGGCAGCTGCTCCTGGGTGCCAGGGGAGCGCTGGACTCAGGGGCGGTCACTGCGCAGAGGCTGGGGCAGGTCAGAGGAGCTGATCTGCAGGCTGAGCTCCATGGGGCCGGTGCCCAGGGGGAGCTCCTCCTGCACCATGTACTCCTCACGCTGCTGCTGCTGCAGGTGCCAGAGGATCAGCCCTGACAAGAAGTGGCTCTCGGCCTCTGCCGGTTCTGGAAAGAGGAAAGACAAAGCGTTGCTTGTGTCCGTGCTGAGGGGGGGCTCTGGGCAGGTCTCTCAGCAGACCACCTGTGCTCACCCTCGTAGGCGATGAGGCGGTACGTCCCCGCACACTCCCTGGAGCTGCCCAGGATGTCCCGCAGCGTCCTGTAGAACAGCCGTGCCTGCTCCAGCCGCTGCTCCCGGCCGAAGGCTGCGCACTCATCCTGCGCCATGGCGTACAGCGTCTGCAGCGGGGACGCAAACTCCAGCACGCAGGGCCTGGGCTGTGGGGAGACAGCGTGGGAAGGGCAGCACCCGCTGAGGGCTTGGGACTGCCGCCCAGAGCTGCGGTGCCCATCCCTGGAGGTGCCCCATGCCATGATGGGCCCTGGGCGGCCTGAGCTGGTGAGGGGCAGCCAGCCCACGGCAGGGGTGGGGCTGGGGGGTGTAGGGCCCTTCCAACCTAACCCTTCTGTGGTTCTATGGGTTAAGCAGTGCAGCTCTGCCTTGCCTCCAGCCACACAGGCAGGACCTGCACCTGGGGATACCTCACCCCTCTGGGGATGCAGGGCTGCCCCAGCATACCTTGTTGTCCTTATCCTTGATCATATACAGACTCTGTCTGTAGACTCTTCTTTTGATGCCTGCCCGGGTCAGGGTGGTCTCAGGGAGGTCTGCCAGGTACTGGATGTTGCTGTCAGCCTTCTCCAGGTCATCCCAGATGTCACAGTTCAGTGGGACCAGGATGTGGAGCTTCCAGGTGTCGCGGTATGCTCGCAGCATGGGGTTGGCCCTGCTGATCTCTTCCATGCACTCCTTCAGGCCTGGAGGAAGAGTGAGCATTGGGGTCTGCTCCTCACTGTGGAAGTGGGAGGGCTGTGGGAGCCGTTTCCATCTGTAGCCGTGGTAGTGCAGGGGAACAGCTACGTACGTGGCAGAACTATTTTCAGGTAGCCGATGTAGTAGGACCAGGCGAGGCCATGAGCAACATTCTTCTTGGAGCTCTCAGTCAGCTCTGACACCTCCACCGCCGAGAGCTTCTGCAGAGGGAAAAGGAGAAAAAAAACAGCAGTGGGGCTCAGAGGGGGCAGAGGGCAATGCCCATGCCAGCACCCAGAGCGGTGACCCTGCAGAAGGGAGGGCAGGGCAGGGTGCGCCCAGCCCCTTCCCAGCAGCACTGTGCAGATATGGGGCCAGGTGGCTGAACACGGTGCCATGCGGCCAAACATCACTGCTCAGCATCCCCTTACCTGTAGCCCAAGAACAAGAACCAGCAGCTGGCACAGGCAGGCAAGAGTGAGGCGAGGGCTGTGCCCATTGTCCTCTTGAGGGTCCAGGTAGGCTGAGCTGCCGACAAGGAGCAGGGCCAGGTGCCAGCGTGGAGGAAAGCAGGCACACAGCATCTGCCAGAGGCTGCTGCGGTGCCTGGATGGGCGAGGGACAAGAGGTGGGCTGACACCTGGGCTGGAGGGGCCAGGTGGGAGTCAGAGACGGGGAGCGGATCCCCCGATGGTGCTCACCTGGAGTGCAGGTGGAAAATCTCCTCTGCCAGGCAGCAGCAGCCCTTGAGCAGCACCCCGAGCTGCAGGGCCGCCAGCTGGGTGCAGGCGCGGTGGGTGATGGGCACCAGGGGCTCCCCAGTCAGGTACACCACCACGAAGCACACAGCCAGCAGCACCCATGCTGCACGCCGTGACCGCCCTGCACGGGGCTCAGGGATGAGCAAAGCAGCAGGGCTGCTCCTTGTCGACAGGTCCTGGGGCATCTGCAAGCAGGAAGGGGGGGCAGCAGCAGCTGGGACCCCGAGATGCACATCAGTACGGTGGAGTGTGAGTGTGAGTGCCCAGAGCTCAGTCAGCACTCCAAAGCTTGCAAGCACAGCCCACACCCTGCATGCCCAAATCAGTGCCTTACTGACTGCCCTGCCACCCCTGCTCTGCACCCGTGGGCACTCACCGAGATGCAGCTGTGATGCTCGGCACTGGGATATCTGTGCTGTGGGCAATGGGCGTAGCAGTGCTCAGCGTGCACAGCCACGGCCTCCACTTCCTCTGGACGCTACTGCTGTGCGCAGGGTCTGCACCACTCCCAGTGCAGGGAGAGGGCAGAGCTGCACGGCTACAGCAAACCTAACAGAGAACAAAATGAAAATGAAAGCTGCTCTGGCAGCTGTAGGTGGCAAGGGAAGGCGTGGAGCCTCCCACGCTGGGCACCTGGGGTGTGTCTGTGACTTCAGGAATACTGTCCTGGGCAGCTCTGGGCAAATGCTGCAGGTTACAGCATGCGGGAGTTTATGGCTCTGGAAAACCCCAGCATCCCTGCCAACTCACAAAGGCGCTGTGTTGGGATAGAATGAGGAAGGAAATGAAAGCAAGCTTGTTTTTGCTTAGAGTAGGTTTCCAAAGCAAGCAGAACTTCAGCAGAAATGGATTCCTCCAGTGAGGCTGACTCACAGCACTCCCAACACAGCCCCAGGGGAGCCTGGGGCTCTGCTCACGGGCACCAAGGGTATAGCTGGAGCTCCTGCCCACCTTGGTTACCCACCTGGGCACTGCCACGGCCCCGGCTCCTGATGGAGGCAGAGAACTGTGCGCCTCCCCGATGCCAAGGCTGGCCAAAACAAGCAGATGCCTGCTTCTACCCCTGTATCATGGGTCTGTTCCCCACTCCCAGCTCCTATCCATGACTGTGCCACTCTCCTGCTTTTTCAGTCCCCCCCTCTATTTCTGCCCATCTCGCTTTTGCTTCCAGGCTCTGCCCTGTGCCTGCCCCCTGGCTGCACACTCTGGATGCTTTGGTGCTCCTGTTGCCCTAACGCCCTGCTGTCCACATGCTGCACACAGCCTGACCTCTGCTTGGAATTTCCTCAAAATCCATTGGGGTTTTCAACTCTTTTGTGACACACTCTTCTTCCCTGAGAGATTTTCTCTATTTGATAACAGATAAATCTGTGATTTATCTGCCTTCTTTTGATGCCCTTTAATCTGCCAGCACCTGCAGTGCCCATGGCAATGGGTTCTTGTGCACATGTCAGATGGAGGAGCTCTTCTGCTTTTGGGGCTGTTCCAGGCTGCTGCTCTTTGAGGTGTTCCCATTCTTGTGCTGGGACATCAGCAATGCCCCCAAGTCCCAGGAGCTTTTGCTCTCCTGCCCGTGAGCAGCCTCTCACCCAGCTCCTGGCACAGGGAAGCGGGCATCCACATATCTCCTCACCTCCCACCATGTGGGCAGTGGGCACAGCACAGGCCTGAGTGGAGTGAGATCACAGCTGGGTGATGCTGTGATGCTGCACGTGCACATGCCTTCCAGCCACTTCTCATTTGTAACAGGTTAGAGAATCATAGAATCACAGAACCGTTTGTGTTGGAAGGGACCCCCAGAGGCCATCCAGTCCAACACCCTGCAGTGCACAGGGACACCCGCAGCTCCATCAGTGCTCACAGCCCATCCAGCCTGACCTTGGCTGTGTGCAGGGACGGGGCACTCAGTCCCACTCTCAGTGTCACTGATGAAGGTATTAAAGAGCATCAGTCCCAGCACGGACCCCTGAGGGCCACCACTCGTCCCTGATCTCCATCCAGACATGCAGCCATTGACCACTGACCACCGTTCTCCAGGTGCCACCTTGTGCATGCCTGCCTTCCTTCTCCCATTGCGCAGCTGTAATTACATGGGGGTGTGGCCACGTTCTTTCCTTGTTCCTCCTCTCCCACCCACTTACAGGAAACCACTGCTGCCTTCTTGGCCAGGACGTGCATCCGAGGGAGGTTCATGGAGGAGAGACTCGGGGCAGGAGCCGGTCCTGTGGTGCACATCCCCCATGCTGTGAACATGAGCTTTGGTTTGGTTTGCACCAGAACCAGAACAAACTTGTGAAACAACAAACAAAACATGGGGAAAAAAACGGAGCTTGGGAGGAGGGGGTAGCAATTGCCAGAAATGGAAACCACATCAGCAAAACAGCAAAATGAGCTTCTGCGTCTGCATAGCGGACAGTGCATTTGTTTGGATCGTGGTGTGCTGCAATTCCCCCAAAGCCTTTTTCTTCTTGTAGAAAAATCCACTGCTTAAAAGCAAAACCAACAGAAAAGCAAACAAAGCCCCCAACACTGCTTTGATGAATGAAGAAAAACCTCTGTCTCCAGAACAGAGGTGGGGTTTTTTTTGTGCTCCTGTCGCCCTAACGCCCTGCTGGCTGCGTGCTGCACACCGCCTGCCCTCTCCTTGGAGCTTCCACATCCATCGGGTTCTCAACCCTGTGTTTTTAAGCACGTTTAACTGAGACCAAAAGCAAATCAGAAGTGCAGAAGTCACTTCCATCAGGCTTCAAAGTTGTGTCAGTTCTGGGTTTGAGTTGTGGTGTGGGAACAGGAAATCAGGGTGGGGCACGGGGCAGTGTGGGGCTGTTTGAGACCCTCTCAGCTCATCTGGTCCTGTGCAGCCACGTCCCCTCTGTATGGGAGCTGCTGAATCACAGTCAGAACCTTTGATTAGTTATCTGAGGCAAGCAATATGTCAGCCCTGGGAGCACAGGTGAAAGCAATTCACCTGTGCTGCAGGAAGGGGTGGAGCTGGGCTCCACCTCTCCAGACCCATTTAAGTTCTGATTGCCAGGGAGGAAGGATCTCTTCTGAGAGATCTGCTCCTTTGGAGCCCTTTACTGTGAGCCCTCTGCATGGGTAAGCGTTCCACCTATTTTCTCTTTGTTCCCCTTGTGCCTAACTCTTTATTGGTTTATTTTTGATTATACATCTATTTGACTGTACTTTTCAATTATATTATTTTTTCCCTGATTGTACACCCTCTGTATGAATCAGTGATGGGGGAGCACAGGGAGGTGCCGTGGGGGCACAGTGCTGCCTCATGTCCAGCTGCCATCCAGCAGTACCCCCAGCCCTGTTCGCTGCAGGGAAGGTGGACCAGATGGCCTTCAGAGGTCCCTCAGCTCAAACCATTCTGCGATTCTGCAATAACAACTATGAAAATGAATCCTCTACATTCCTTATAGAAGCTCACATCCATATGGTAGGAAATAGAAAAACATCCCTGGCAGAAAAATGAAAATGAAAGTGTTTTTAAACTGTTACTTTCACAGCTGTTGATTATCCAGATTGAGTTCTACAATCACAGAATCACAGAACGGCCTGGGTTGCAAAGGCCCCCAGTGCTCACCCAGCTCCAACCCCCTGCTGTGTGCAGGTTGCCAACAGCAGCCCAGGCTGCCCAGAGCCACATCCAGCCTGGCCTTGGCTGCCTGCAGGGATGGGGCATCCACAGCCTCCTTGGGCAACCTGTGCCAGTGCCTCACCGCCCTCTGTGTGAAAAGCTTCCTCCTAATATCTAACCTGAACTGGTGTTCAGAGAGGGCTTTCAGAGCTCAACAAGGAACAAACAGTACTCCAGGCTGTTTCTGTTGCTACAGTGACCTCAAAAAAGTTTCCTAATTTGGTGACAAAATCTGAAAAAGGAGGGCCCAGTCCTCAGGATTTGTGACCCGAAGGCATTCTGAGAACCGCCCAAGCAGCAGCACAAAGTAAAGCAGGAGAGCCAAGCTGGGGCTGCCCTTCCTGCAACCCCAGGCAGCCAGCGCCGAAGTCCTGACAGCATTCTGGTGCTCTGAGAGCCACGGGCTGCTTTCAGCACGAGAGGGGGATGCGAAGCTGCTGCCTACAGCCTGAAGCGTGTCTCTGCTCAGCCACGGCGTAAGAGTTCTCTGTGTTGGGAGACACTGCAAAGCTGCTAGAGGAAACACCAGGAGACAGGCTGTGCTCCGCCAGGGCCTCGTGGGTGCTGCAGGGTGAGCACAGCCGTGCTGCAGCACCTGAGGGTAAGCGGGCAGGTCAGCTTAAGAACCCTGCTGTAATTCGCTGTAAACGGCCGCTGTACGAGAGAGACGCGCCGGGCTGCCCCTGAGCGGCTGGAACGGAACGGGAGGCTTGCTGGAAAGCCTGAGTGCCGGCATCCGGTAACGGGGCTCCGAGCTGCGCCGGGGGGCGGGGCGGGGCCGTCAGGGCGCCCGGAGCTGCGCGCGGCTGCCCGTGCCTGTGTGCCACCGAGCCCCGCCGCCGCAGCTTCAGCACGGCCCGGCCCGGCGGTATCTGCCTCTATGCCCGTATCTGCATCCGTGCCCCTGCCCCCATCCGTGCCCGTGCGCTGTGCGCGCCGCAGGCGGCCCGCAACTCCCGCGTTTCCGCCCCTCGCGGCAGCGGCGCTGCAGAGACCTCCTCCCGCGGCAACTGCTCGCGAGACCTTTTCGTCTCGCGAGGTGTCTTGCGTCACGCGAGGCGTTCGCTTCTCGCGAGATCGTTGCGTCACGCGCGGCGGCACCGTCGTATCCCTCCGCGCTCTCCCCCTCCCCCTTCTGGAGAGTTCTGTGCGCGCGCCGCACGGCAAATAGTCCCCGCGCGTCCCGCCCGCCCTCGCCCCGCGCGGCTCCGCGCGCCCCCGGCCCGGCCCAGGCCGTCCCCCCGCGGCGCTCTCTCCCGGGCTCCTCCCGCCTCGCTCCGGCCGGTGGCGGCGCGGCGGCGGGCAGGGCGCGGCGGAGCGATACGCGGAAGGGGGTCAGGCCGGCGGCGGCGCGGCGCAGCGCATAAAGCGGCGGCGGAGCGAGCGGCGCAGCGCGGCATCACGAGCGCAGCGCGGCCGGCCCTCGGAGCAGCGCCAGGCCGCGCCGGGCCCCTCGCCGTCCCGCCGCCTTCCGGGGCCCCCCCCCCCCCCTCCTCTCCTCCCCCCCCCCTCCTCCTCCCCCCGCGCCGCCACCTCCGCACTCCTCCTCCTCCCCTCCCCCGCGCAAAGTAGTTCCCCGCGGCCGCCCCCTCCCCGCGCCCCTCCTCGCACCGCACACAATGGCGCTGAAGAGAATCCACAAGGTAAGGCCGAGCCCCGCCGCCGGGCCCGCGGCCGGGCCGGGAGCCGCCTGGGGCCGGCGGGGCGGCGGGGTGAGGCCCGTGGGCAGGGCGCGGGGGGG